>CM068382.1:74030243-74101993 GCA_034770075.1 Aralia elata | reverse complement strand
ACAAATTTTCACTATTTCGGGGCCTTAAACACGATTCCCGCCTTGGCGTCGTTTTAAGGCCCAAAGGTTACATGTTACAAAACGAGCATCTTGAATCTATCACATACATCAAAACGTCCATCATCGGATTTGGACCTCGGGGTCGCATTCCTAGGCTTCACACGAGATTAATACATGCCTACAAAATGAATATTACATAACAAACCAACCCGGGTTTATCTAATAAACCATTAACTCCGGAAATGACAATCTAAATAAATTACACCCAATAAAAAATAACAAACAAGTTAGAAATTTTATCAATTGGATATCCTCGGGTTATTAGGAAGAATTTTGTTCCGATGGAACCCTCCCTAATAATCCATAATCCATGATTGTTCAACAATATACATGAAAACTACATCCCATCTAAGCAAATAAGATGATATGAATTGTTATAACAAAAGGATTTTTTACCTTGCAAAATGATCTCAAAAAGGATGAAGTCTTGGTATTTGAATAGGATGAGAAATATATTTTGATACAATCAAAATTAAAGGAGTAAAATTTCTCTCTTTTTCCTCTCTTTTCTTCCTATTTTTTGTTGCAAAATCTACTATTTTTCTCTCAAATTCCGTGCTGCTGTTTGCTGTTTTTCTTCTTCTTCTCCAAAATTTTCTGAACCTCCTGTATGCTGCCTGAAGCCTGGCTTAAATAGGGCTGGCCAGAGCCAGCCGGCAGATCTATCTGCGGCTGGCCGCAGATGGATCTGCGCTGGCCAGCTGCCACGCCTCCCATCGCACTCAGCTGGTAGTGCTGATTTCCCGGTTTTCGTGCTGGCGCACCCACTTGGCCGCAGATCTATCCGCGGCTGGCGGGCTTGACTTTCTCGATTTTCGTGCCACGCTTCGATTTTCGTACCGCAACGTCGGTTTTCGCTGACAAGCTCGTATTCCGCAGTCCGGGAACTTCCGGGAGACGTGCCACCTCATTTGGAAGTGCCTGCTTCGGACGGCTTTATTGTCACGTAAACTTGGGTTGCCCAAAACATTGCGGCGGTGCCGGGCGCTCGCCCTTGTGCCCGCTCCTTTGCTCCCGCAAGCTGGTTCAATTGACGATTTCGCCCTTCTGTCATGATTAGTAGAAGGAAACGCAAAATTTGGGTGTCTACAGCTGCCCCTCTTTATCATGTTTATGAAATGATAAATGAAATGAACAGGATAAAGAATAGACACTCGATGCATGAAATGACAGTGTGTAAGAATGACAGTGCATACATGATGCCTCACACATATAGCTTATGATGCAACATAAGATGCAATGCATGCAAGACATTCGTAAGAGTGTCAATGTATCAACCCCTTGACCGTGTTCGTTAGTCTTTGGGTTCACTCCTTCAATCTGTCGTCTCGTTCGGGGCCGGGTATCGTCGCCGGTCACCCATCGCGTAACCCCCGGTTATCGTCGCCGGTTGGTTATCTGTCGGAGCCGGTTATCGTCGCCGGACATCCATCTCGTGATCGCCGGTTATCGTCGCCGGTCGATCGTCATGTCGGGGCCGGGTATCGTCGCCGGCCACCCATCTCGTAACCTCCGGTTATCGTCGCCGGTCGGTTATCTTGTCGGAGCCGGTTATCGTCGCCGGTCATCCATCTCGTGATCGCCGGTTATCGTCGCCGGTCGATCGTCATGTCGGGGCCGGGTATCGTCGCCGGTCACCCATCTCGTAACCTCCGGTTATCGTCGCCGGTCGGTTATCTTGTCGGAGCCGGTTATCGTCGCCGGTCATCCATCTCGTGATCGCCGGTTATCGTCGCCGGTCGATCGTCATGTCGGGGCCGGGTATCGTCACCCGGTCACACCATCTCGTAACCTCCGGTTATCGTCGCCGGTCGGTTTATCTTGTCGGAGCCGGTTATCGTCGCCGGTCATCCATCTCGTGATCCGCCGGTTATCGTCGCCGGTCGATCGTCATGTCGGGGCCGGGTATCGTCGCCGGTCACCCATCTCGTAACCTCCGGTTATCGTCGCCGGTCGGTTATCTTGTCGGAGCCGGTTATCGTCGCCGGTCAACCATCTCGTCAACGCCGGTTATCGTCGCCGGTCGATCGTCATGTCGGGGCCGGGTATCGTCGCCGGTCACCCATCTCGTAACCTCCGGTTATCGTCGCCGGTCGGTTATCTTGTCGGAGCCGGTTATCGTCGCCGGTCATCCATCTCGTGATCGCCGGTTATCGTCGTCGGTCGATCGTCATGTCGGGGCCGGGTATCGTCGCCGGTCACCCATCTCGTAAACTTTTCACTTCAACACGTCAAACGGCTGCAAGGGAGCAAGGTGGGACCCACCAGGGCCAGCCGCAGATGGATCTGCGGCCAGCCGCAGATGGATCTGCGGCCAGCCGCAGATACATCTGCGGCCATGATCGGGCCTTAAATCCAACGCGGCTCCTCCAGATCTGTCACTTTCAACTTGTAATCCAAAGAGATTCTCTCGATTTTTCTTGTTCGCAAGGGCTTTTTGTCGATTTTTTCAACTTTCCTGCAAAAACTGTTCCGGTAGGATTGATCTACACGCTACAGGTAACACTTTGACCGGTCACTTTTCAATTTCGTCAATGTTTTGCTATACATTTGACTATTTGCATGTTTAGAGATAAAATGTATGCTTTACAATGCTATGTAATGTACCATCATATATACATGCTATGTATCAACTATGTGAGTCCTATTTTATGTTCATGAGGCGGTCCCACATATTGTTATTCCTTTTCTGCAATAAAATCATGCATTACATGCTGTAATTACATATATGAATGCAATTTAAATCTGTTTGAGGCCTTGATTGATGGAAAACACGTTTGGCTTATGCCTGGGATGTTCAATTTACAAACGGAACTCTGCCTTTTTTTTTTTTTTTTTTTTTTTTTTTTTTTTTTTTTAACATGCATCATGTTGCATTAATCATATGATGAGGCTAGAAATTTAGAATGTTCATTACATAATTTTAAAAGGGAACTTACCTTCTTTTTCGCCCGTGTCTATTCCAGCTATGGATCGTGATGCGCCCAGTAGCTCCTCCGCCTCTCGGACTTCGGGTGTTCGCCGTCGTAGGGCTGCACCCACTCCTGTTCCTCCTCGGACCCGTCAGGCTCGTCGTTTGACGGAGGCTGTTATTCGTCCTGGTCATACGGACGTTGAGGAGGCTGTCCCTCCGGAGGTCGCGGCAGAGGGGCCATCCTCCAGCACACCGGCTCCATCTACTCATCAGGCTCCTTCTGGCGCCTCTGTGCAGATACCCGATCTTTTGGGTCGGGATCTCAGTCGTCACCCCTCGGCATCTCTCGTGGCTAACGAGGTATATTTCAGCTCTATTCTGATTTCATTCTCAATTTCTCCATTCTCCTTTTATCCGGATTGACCCCTTGGTGATTGCCCCAGGTACCCGAGTTTACCCAGCCGAGGGGTAACTGGTTCAACATCTATTCCCTTTAACGCGGCCCTGCACAGTGATTATCGGGCGATGGTGGACTCTTGGGGCTTCCGACATTTCTTCACTATCATCCCCCGCCAGTGCCCCTGGGGTTACATGAGGGCTTTATCCGAGCGATGGTTCCACCAGACGCAGTCTCTTCATCTCCTCGACTGCGAGGTCGTGTTGACCCCATGGGACTGGAGGTACATTACTGGCATTGAGTTTACCGGGTCCCGCGTCCCCTTGGATCTTGATATCACTCCTGTGGAGGTTCGAGCTTTGCTGGGCTTCGCTGCTGAGGACCGGGTCTTTAAGGCCCGCAGTATCCGATCTGGTGCCTTGGCAGTCGATGCAGTCGGGGGTCTCTATGCGCTGCCTATTCCGGCAGATCAGGGCACCAGGGACATTCTGCTACGACGTCTGTTCCTGACCATTATGAGGGGTTGTTTTCTGGGGAACAACTCCTCCACTATTCATTTCAGCGTCGTTGGAGCGGTCAGAGACGTGGACCGCATCGGTGACTATGACTGGGGGTCATTCACCTTTGCCTATTTCCTCCATGGCATGCGTCTACGCTCAGAGGGACAGACTGATGCCTGGCTCGGCTTCTACCATTTTCTGTTGGTGAGTCCCCTCCTCCTCTCTCTTACTGTATTTCTTTTCCTTTCATCTCTTTTCTGTATTTGATAGTGACTCATGCCTTGCCTTGTTTCTATTCACAGTTCTGGGCTTACGAGCGGCTGCCATGTCTGAGGCCTATCACTACTCTGGGCCCGGACACTTATCCTCGGGGTCGGCGATGGCATCACAGTACTCTGGAGGAGGTCCCCGTGTCGGGCAGCTTTGCACATTGTCGTATTCAGCTGGAGTTGATCACGGCTGCCGACGTCGTCTGGATTCCCTACCTCTCCGAGCATCTGACTGTGGGGTTTGCTGACGGGCATCCTTCCGGCCCAGAGTTCGAGCTTTCCACCCGTCGCCTCACTTTGCAGAGTGTTGGAGGCTGGGTGATGTATCTGGGAGAGCGCGCATTCAGATGCGTCACTGGGGAGATCCGCATCCCGCACTCCCTTTCCTTCACTACTTTCTGGCCGCTGGATTCTCAGCCCTCGGAGATCATGCTTGCCGGGGAGGACGGTCGGATGCTTTCCACGGGTCCCACTACGAGTGATGCATTCCGTACATGGTGGGTGCCCCGCACCATCGGTCCTCAGACTCGGGCCACTTTCTTTCTTGGAGATATGGTTCCAGGCTCGGTGACGATGACCGATTGGGCTGCCTGTGTTCGGACTCCCACCCACGCTGAGCAGATCGCCGCATTGACACGCCAGGTAGATCAGTTATCGCTGTTTATTCGGGGGTTGGGCCGGGCCCCGGAGGAGGCTTACACCTACGATCCTGACGGTGCAGGTTATGATGCAGGCCCGAGTTCATCTGATGCCACAGCGCATCCCTACATCCCTGATATGAACTTTGGTCCTCCGAGCTCGACGACTCCAGGGGATCAGTTCGAGGATCCTGCTTTCATAGATGATACTGATTTTATTTAGACCAGGATAGGATAGGGCCTTTTGTATCGGCACCTGCTTAGATTTCTTTTTCATTTATGCACTATGTACTGAACTCATTTATTTATTTACGCACAGTTCTTTTTCATCTCTATGGAATTCACCTGCTTTATTATTAACTGTATGATGCATGCTTTCATTTATGGATAGAGAATGACCCCTGTACAGTCTTTTTGATACTATTTTTTCAGATGTCGTCCTCGGATGCCGTGACTCGTTTGGATTCCATTCCTCCCACAGGGTTGGTCGGCAGCCTCTTCCGCTGGTTGGACAGTTTACTGCCGGCAGACAGGATTGTCGCAGATGGTCTTTTGGGACATTCTTGGTCCTTACTGGCCTTTCAGGTGCCAGCGGGCTTTGTGGATGGTCTTCTGAGCTATTGGGCCCCTGCTCGTCAGGTGTTTAGGTTAGGGACCGTAGAGCTGACCCCCACCCTTGAGGAGTATGCCCGCTTTACCGGCTTACCGTTGGACGGCCCTTGTGCTAGGGTCACAGTTGGTTCCATGCGCCGTCAATTCTTGACTTTCACCGGTTTGCGGAGGGCTGTCTTATTACCGGTAATCACATCAGACCATATGGTTCCTCTTCAGTTCTTGATCGACCGATTTGGCTCACCTGACAGTTTCCGTCTTTTCCTCGGTGATTTTTCCGTATCCGAGGAGCGCTGGGACGCCCTGAGAGCGGACGTTCTGATGGCCTGTGTCATCTCAGTTTTGTATTTGCCTGCAGGATCCGACCATTTGGACATGCGGATTGTTGCGGCCGTCAGGGCCCTTCAGGAGGATCACACCATTCTCCCCATGATATTGGCGGATACCTACATGTCGGCCACATATTGCCAGTCCTTCCGAGGGAGATTCTTCAGAGGGAGTTCGACCTTATTGTACATGTGGTTCATGAGTCATCTTAGTCCCATCGGCCATTTCCGCCGCCGAGGGTTTTGCTTCAGTCACAACATAGCCGTGCAGTTTTCGTTTCGTCCCGTGAGCTGTACGGATGCGGCCTCCTGGACAGCATTTCTGTCGATCATCGAAGATCCCTTTCATCTCCTGGTTTACTCGGGTTATTGCTCCTTCATGAGCTTCTTGACTCATGTGCCTGGCATGGATTTCATTCCCATTGCTGGGTTAAGGGGTGTGACGACCTATCATCCCCTGGCGGTTATGGGGCAGTTTGATCAGACACAGGATTTACACCCCTTCGCGGGTGCAGCCTCATACCGATTCCTTATATCATCCTGTACAGAGAGGGATCTATTGCAGGTATACGAGCTTTGGGATCGCAGGATCTTTGCCGAATATAGTGCGAGCTGTCACATCCAGACATTTGCCTACGTACAGTGGTTGCGTGGAGACCTGGATTCGGCTAGTTTGAGTCGGACTGGGGCCTTTGATGACTCTGGAGTGATTTTCACAGAAAATACCACAGACCATTCCATTTCAGCCGATTCTGCCCCGAGTCGGGTCGCTGAGGATTCCCGACTCCGCCTGGCCCTGATTACTACTGAAACCGAGAGGGATGCCGCCCTTGCCGAGAGAGATGAGGCCATTCGGGCTAGAGATGTTGCCATTGCTGATAGAGAGGCCATTGTATTTCAGACCAGGGCAGTGGTAGATGCTCATTTTGGGACTGTCAGCCGAGCTACTGCTTTACTGGATCGTATTGATATGATGGGGCAGCAGATTGCAGGAGATGCTGATGCTTCAGATCTATCCACCACCCTGTCCATCCTGCTTCGGCTAGTTTCAGATTTGTAGATTATTTTATTTCCTGCATAGACTATGTTGGTTTCATCAGTTATTGAAAGAGAAATCTTGTAATAAAA
Organism: Aralia elata; assembly: GCA_034770075.1. Lineage (NCBI taxonomy): Eukaryota > Viridiplantae > Streptophyta > Magnoliopsida > Apiales > Araliaceae > Aralia > Aralia elata. Next base: position 74,095,149 of record CM068382.1, on the reverse strand, counting down.
CGACTTATATATATAGACATGCATTTAAATTTAGTCATTTTCCCCTTTTGTCGTATCATTGCCCTCCATTGGATCATCATTTTGTCCAACTGACCATGATTTTGACATTTCGCCTTCTTTCTTTCCTCAAGACTTGATGGGGATTTGACAGATATTGCCGCACACCTTTTGATTTCGTCGGATTGAATCTCAGATTTTGGATAATTGTTTGGGTTGGATCAGGGTATGTATTCTGGGATGAAACTGGTTAGGCAGTTGGTTTCGGGAAGGTTTTGAGGGTGTAGGAAGGTTTTATCTGGCTATCGAAAATTGGTTTTGGTCAGGGAAAGGATTATTTTTAAAGGATCGGACCGCGCCATGATGGCTGCCTACGTACCCCCACAAGTTGGGAGATCAGGTCCTACGTAGTTCGCTCTCGAAGGAAAAACGGAAATGATGATTTAAGCGTAGAACCGCTTCACCGAGTCAGCATTGAGGGGTTGTGGAAATACCTCACCATCCATTTCTTGCAATATGAGGGCTCCTCCGGACAGCACTTTCTTAATCACGAATGGTCCTTCCCAATTCGGGGCAAACTTCCCCCTGGCTTCGTCCTGACAAGACATGACTCTCTTTAGCACCAGGTCATTCTCCTTGAATTTCCGAGGTCTGATCCTTTTGTCGTATGATCGGGAGATCCTCTGTTGATATAGCTGGCCGTGCCAAACAGCAGCCACCCTCCTTTCATCAATTAGGGCCAATTGGTCGTATCGACTTTGCATCCAATCCTCCTCGCTTATCTGAGCATCGATCACTATTCTGAGGGACGCCATCTCAACTTCAACTGGCAGGACAGCCTCCATTCCATATACCAAGGCGTAAGGGGTTGCCCCTGTAGAAGTACGCGTTGATGTTCGGTATGCCAGCAAGGTGAGGGGTAACAGATCTGGCCATCCCCGATGATTAGCAGACATTTTTGCCATGATCTTCTTGATGTTCTTATTGGCAGCCTCCACTGCCCCATTCATCTTAGGACGGTAAATGACGGAATTGAGATGCTTGGTCTTGAACTGGTCACACAATTCCTTCATGAGGGCGTTGTTCAAATTCTTGGCATTGTCGGAGACCAAAACCTCAGGTTGCCCATATCGGCAAATGACATTATTCCTGATGAAGTTGACGATGACCTCCTGAGTGACTTTGGGGAAAGAAGCCGCCTCTACCCATTTGGTGAAATAATCGATCATGACGAAAATGAACCGGTGCCCGTTGCTCGCTTTGGGCTCTATTGGTCCGATTACATCCATTCCCCACATTGAAAATGGCCATGGGGAGGTCATACAGTGCAGTTCATTGGGAGGTGTATGGATCACATTACCGTGCGCCTGGCATTGATAACACCGTTTGACATGATCATCGCAATCGGCCTTCAGCGTTAACCAATAATACCCTGTCCTCAAGATCTTTTTGGCCAACATCGGTCCACTCATGTGTGGCCCACACACCCCGCCATGGATTTCATTCATAATCCTTTGGGATTGCGTTTCGTCTACGCATTGCAACAGTCCCAACCCGGCATCCCTTTTGTAAAGTGAATCGCCACTCAGGTAAAACTTCATCGCCATCTTTTGCATTCTCATCCTTTCAGTCCGATTTGCCTGATCGGGAAGGGATCTGTCTCTCAGATATTCCCTGATGTCGTGATACCAGGGCTGCCTCGTCAACACCACCTCGTTTGATAACACTGCCACATTTTCCTCATATGCCGGGGCATTCTGTACGGTGATCTCAATCTGTGGACTGTCCCTACTCTTGATCACGTGGATTAAGGAAGCCAAAGTCGCCAATGCATCGGCAAAATCATTTCGTCCCCGAGGAATATGGCGGAAGGCGATATCTTCGAACTCTTGCATAAGCTGGGTGACACAACGATGGTATGGAAGTAACCGAAGCTCCTTAGTGTTGTACACCCCGATTGCTTGTCTGATTACCAATTCTGAATCCCCGAACACCGCTAGTCTTTTTACTCCCATGTCACGGGCCAATCGGAGTCCCAAGATACACCCCTCGTATTCAGCGGTGTTGTTCGAATTGCTGAAACGAAGTTTAGTGGCCACGGGGTATTGTTCTCCGGTGATAGAGACTAGGACCGCTCCGGCTCCTGCCCCCTCGGCATTCATGGCACCATCAAAATACAGCTTCCAAAATTGTCCCTCGTCATCACATTTTTCGCGCGATACCCAAAATATATCCTCGCCCGGGAGAGGAGTTTCTAACGGCTCCATCCCTCCTGCCGGGGCTTCTGCCAACTGATCTGCAATTCCCTGCCCTTTCATGGCCTTCTGGGTCACGTACACCATGTCAAACTGTTGTAAAATTAACTGCCATCTTGATAGTCGACAATTCAGCATGGGCCTTTCGAAAATATATTTCAGGGGATCCATTCTTGATATCAGGTACGTTGTATGCCCATGGAGGTAGTGCTGTAATCTCCCTGCAGCCCAGGCCAGAGCACAACAGGTCTTCTCGATGGGAGTGTAATTCTGCTCACATTGGCTAAATCTTTTGCTGAGGTAATAGATGGCCTGCTCTTTACCCGCCTCATTTTTCTGTCCCAACATACATCCCATCGCGATGGCATTTACCGATATATACATAAACAGAGGGATCCCATCCTTCGGGGGTACCAGCACTGGTGCCTCCGTCAATTGTTTCTTAATGGTCTGAAACGCCCTCTGACATTGCTCATTCCATTCTTGGGACACCCCTTTTCTTAACAGTTTAAAAATCGGTTCACATGTAGTCGTCAAGTGGGATATAAAACGGCTGATGAAGTTTATTCTCCCCAGGAATCCTCTTATCTCCTTTTCCGTGTGGGGTGCCGGCATATCCACAATGGCCTTAATCTTTGCTGGATCCAACTCAATGCCCCGATCACTAACCAGGAAACCCAAGAGCTTGCCCGACTGTACTCCGAAAGCGCACTTGGCTGGATTGAGTTTCAAATTATACTTTCTGAGCCGATCGAATAGCTTTTTGAGATGAGTTATATGATCGGACTCTACCTTCGATTTCACAATAATGTCATCCACGTAGACCTCTATCTCCTTGTGCATCATATCGTGGAACAAGGCCATCATGGCTCTCTGATAAGTAGCCCCTGCATTTGTGAGACCGAAAGCCAGTCGTCTATAGCAGAAAGTGCCCCAAGGGGTGATGAATGCGGTCTTTTCCCGGTCTTCTTCTGCCACCATTATCTGATGATATCCCGCAAAGCAATCCACAAAGGAATACATTTCGTACTGGGCCGTGTTATCTACCAGGATGTGTATGAAAGGCACCGGGAAGTTATCCTTGAGACTGGCCTTGTTTAGATCTCTGTAGTCTACACACACCCTCACCTTTCCTCCAGGTTTAGCCACTGGGACCACATTGGATAGCCATTCCGGGTAAGTGGACACCATAATGATTCCCGCCCTGAACTGTTTGATGATCTCTTCCTTCACTTTTAAGCTCCACTCAGGTTTTAACTTTCTTAGTTTCTGCTTGACAGGCCTGAAACCCTCCTTGATAGGTAACCGGTGCACCACAATGTCGGTGGACAAACCAATCATATCCTCATGAGACCAGGCGAAGACATCCTCATATTGTTTAAGCAACTCAGTCATTTCGACTTTTTGGCTGGGGGTAAGGTCCGTCCCTATCTTGAGTTCTTTTGGATTGTCAGGGGTTCCGATATCTATAGTGATGGTTTGGTCCAAATTGGGTTTGGGTTTATCCTCGACCCATCCCTTGATCTCGTCAGGTGCGTCGTCGTAATCTGTCTCATCTTGTTCAATGCCCATTAAATCGAAATCCAGCTCAATGTCAAAATCATAATCGTCATTCAAATTTGAAAGACCATTTGTTAGGCAAGGATTACTCAAATTGGTACACCTGACATGAAACAAAATACTTGTCATATATAAATCGATTTTTCACGATGATCGCATTTTCAAATAACAAGAAGAAACGACATAATGATGCAGAAATAAAACAACAACAAAAATAAACTTCTTCATTCCCCCATCATCTGGGGTCAATCACCCTGACGTCGAGCTTTACCCTTTTTTGGATATTACTGGTTTCTGGGTCCAATTGTCGATGGTCAGGTCAGATGAAATGCGCCGGATAAAGGAGGGCCTCACATCGGACACCTCCCCGATGATTACGGATACGTCGCCTGAATCCTTCTCCATATCTTCTCCAGGAATAATCAGCCCTGCCCAATCGATGACAGGCACAACTTGTTGGGCTCCCGGTGGTGCGATAACATTCGTCCCCTCCTTACTGCTTGTTGATTGTCCGGGGATATAGCATTTGGTTTCGAACTCTTTTGCGACCTCCCGCAGGAAACTTTCCCTCCGGGCCGACTCATTACATGTGGGGGTTAACTCTTCATTCCTTGCCCCAATCACAGGCCTGCTGATCCCCTGCTCATTGTCGACTTTGGTCACTGGACTGCCAACTAGTCGAATCGGAGTCGCACCCTGACGGTGTCCCCGTACTGCGCCCACATGGTATCCCAATCCTGCTTTGCCTATCTGCTGTGGTAGGTGGATGGGCTCGGTGATTCCCTGACTGCTTCTCCCTAGTCCCTGTCCAGGTTGGAAGTTCATTTTAATCATTTCCTTTGCCACAAAGGTGAGTTCCGGAGAGACCCTTGGTTTCACAGCTGGAGCCCCCAGGCATCTATAATGGGGAGTGCTAATCTCTAGTGCTTGAAAGCTGGCAGGCGCCGCCGACTCATCCACATTGATTACTGGTAGGCCACTCCTGGGAGGAGAAGGGTCATCACATTCGGCCGAGATTGTTACCAGATTCCCATCGATGATCAACTTGATTTGTTGGTGGAGCGTGGAAGGAACTGCCCCGGCCATGTGTATCCACGGCCTCCCTAACAGTAGGTTGTAGCTTGCCGTGATATCTAGGACTTGGAAGGAGATATCAAAAGTACAGGGTCCTATCTCCACTGGCAATTCTATCTCTCCGATGGTGTCCCTCCGGGATCCGTCAAAAGCCCGGACCACCACATGACTGGCCCGTAGGCGTTTGGGACTGATGTTCATTTTCTTTAGCGTACTGAGAGGACATATATTCAATGCCGATCCCCCGTCGATCAGTACCCCATTCATGACATATCCTGAGGAGATTACCGCGATGTGTAGCGGTTTTCGGTGCCCCCTTCCCTCTTTGGGAATGTCCTCATCTGTAAAGGATATTGCATCGGTTTCTAATAAGTGGCCTACCAGCTGGCCGAAACCTCCCTCACTAATTTCTTTGGGCACAAATGCTTCCTCCAGAACCTTCATCAGGGTTTTGCAATGCTCACTGGATGACAACACCAAGTCCATGACTGATGTTAGGGTTGATTCCTCATTTAAAATCTGGATCCCCCTCATTTCTGGGTGATCCATCCTTTTCAAAAACTCTATGGCCCTTTCCTCAGAAACCTCTTCATTTTTTCTCCTTTGGCTCTCAAGGACTCGCCCGGGAAGATATAAGGGGTTCCCCCTGGTCGTCACGGAAGCACAACTGGCCGCTTCCTCTGGTATTCCCCCATAATTCCAGGGTACAGTCTTCAGACTACTGATAGGGAGTTGCGGCCTTGCTGCAAGTATGATGGGCCTCGGGGCTGTCAACTTGACAGGTCCCTCCATGCCATTTGTACTTATCCCTATCAACCTGATGGGCGTTACCCGTGCATTCCCATGATCTTGTATTACGTTGATCATCTCCTCAATTTTCTGCACGTAGTTCAACCTTGGCGGCCCCCCAGCCTCACTTGCCTCTGTCACATTGACTCCCCCCCCCCATCATGTCTTGGCAGGGGATTTGCCTTAACATTCGGGGAGTCTGGCTGCTCCACCACAATTTCCCCGTTGTCGATCATGTTCTGAATTATATGTTTCAATGTCCAACAATCCTGTGTATCATGACCCGGGGAACCCGAGTGATAGGCGCACCGCTTGCTTGGATCAAATCTCCTTCCCTTCGGGTCACTTGGGGGAGCCAAATTGATTATCTTCTTTTGGGCCATCAATACCGCTAATACTCGTTCAAGCGGCTCCCCGAGCGGGGTGAATACTCGGTTTTGCGAGGCCTCATATCTTCTTCGCCCTTCTGCTCTTTGATCTGTGAAATTGGGCTGTCGGGATGGCCCTCCCCTTTGTGCCTGTACCGGAAGATGGCTTTCTGCTTTTCTGGATGACCCTTGTAGGATGAGGGAGACATCCTCTTCCTTCTTCTTTTGGACCCTCCGGGAAGTGCTGCTATAGTTTCCATTTTGTATCTGCTCAGCAGCAGTTTCTAAAGCAGTAAGATCCCGGATTTTACCCGATTTCAACCCCATGTCTACCATCTCTCCATGTTTAATCATTTCAGCAAAAGGTCTTCCAATCCCCGAGATGACCCTCTCATAATATGGTGCCTCCTGGATGTCTACAAAGGTCATCACCATCTCTGATTCGTTCATCGGGGGGGTCACCTGTGCGGCCATGCCCCTCCATCGTTGGGCATATTCCCTGAAGGACTCCCTAGGCTGTTTTTTAACCTTTGTCATTTGGTACCTGTCAGGGGCCATCTGGGCCTGAAAGCTGTATTGGGTTAAGAATGTATGGGCCAATTCCTCCCAGTTGTGGATTCGGGCGTTGTCGAGGCAGGCATACCAGATTCTTGCCTCCCCTGTTAAGCTTTTCTGGAATAGTTGCATTCTTAACCCCTCGTCTTCGGCATAAGACCCGAGTTCTCCAATGTATATTTTCAAGTGTGTATAGGGGTCTCCCTTTCCATTGTATTTTTCGAACTCGGGAACTTTGAACTTTTCTGGATACCTGGCTCCAGGGAAAACACATAGATCTGAGTAATTAACCCTGCCCAGGGAGCCTATGCCCTTTAGAGATTGGATGGTTTCCTCCATGTATTTCATTTTTCTCCGAAGGTCGTCATGGTCCCCTTCCTCTGGGATAGTAATCACTGTCCTGCTAGGTATGGGAACGGCCCTTGTAATGACTGGCTCGTCCTTGAGTTGGGGTTGGTCATCCTTACCCAGGTTTACAACATTTTTAGGAGGATTCTGGTCACCCCCTGGTGGTGGAATATTATGTGGTCCTTGGCTTGGCGGATCCTGTCTGAGTAGGAACTGCTCTTTTAGCATCGTGGCCATTTCCATCATCTGTTTTTTGAAGTCATCAAACTCTTCCCGAGATATGGAACTATGATTAGGAATATCAGCCATTTCAGATGTAGAATTTTGGGCTTTCTTAGACTGCGAACGGGTTTGAGGAGCAATCCTGCGAAACAACGGTTCGAAGTTTTAGTCTTGGGGAAATGAAAGAATGGATGCATGCTAAAACCGTAACCTTTTGTGTGTTTTTGGGTTTTTTAATCTTTTTCTGCAAAACAACTCGTTAGCGGTTCTTTATTGAAATAATACATGCTAGATATGATTTATTATGCTTCCCGTGTCGTTCCCTGCAAAACACAGAGGTTAGTATTTTCTTTTGACATAAAGGGGAAGCATATATGAATATGTTGCAATGGAATTATGGTATTTATATTCTTGAACGTAAAAAAGGCATGAAGAGACTTTTCCTGCGTCGGGTTAATCTGGGGCTGACCTATCCTAGGGTTACTCTCACGGGCTTTTCGGCATGAAGGTTCCCAAATCTTCGCAATCTACTCGTTTGAACCCTTTCGATTGGAGCGGATTTGAGTGGTGCGTTTCCTGAGCCATCTCCGGGGAGCAGCCCCATCGAGTCCAGTAATAAGCAACCGACGGGTTCGCCTCAGGAGGAGGTACAATCTCAACATACATTCACATTCATCGTCCTCACCGTATGCAAATGATTACTTTAAGGTAAAACAAATCCATTCAATCATTCATTCATTGGACAACAACACACATTCAACAACAATAAAAAGAAATCAAAATGTCGCATACACATACACATTTATAAATTTTAAAGGATAGGATAGCATCAAGATTTGACTCGGCTTAAGCCCTCTAATGTCCCCAGCAGAGTCGCCAGCTGTCGACGCCGGGTTTTCCCTTTCTCTGTCTTTTCCAATTTTAGCCTTTTGATTTAATGATTCTTTGGAAAAGATCGGCATTAATGTCGACGGGGTTTTGAAAGATTGTTTTTTATGATGAGCCAATTAACCAGAGTCGCCAGTTGGTATATTTGAAATGGATGTACCAACTCATCCGAGTTTTCGTATTTTATAAATCGCTGGCTCATATGTGACTCCGAATTAATTGGTCTGCGAATCGAGATTCATAGAGTTCGGGGGCTTGCTTAAGTGAGGGGAAGGTGTTAGGCACCCCTCGACTTCCGTGAAACACGGTTACCGCAATCTTGATGCTTTCCTATCCTTTAATTCATGAATGTGTGTGTGTGTGTGTGTGTGCCTATATGAATGTCGTGGTGGGTTTATACGAAAGAGTCATTTGGATTTTAGGGAAAATCGTGCTTTAATTTTGAGAAACGCTTCGGAATGTCTTTCGATTTATACGAGAAAGCTTGATTCTTTATAAGAAAAGGTTTGATTTTAATTGTCAAAACTATGAGATTTTCATTAGGTGTCGTTTTGGTAAAACACGAGTTTTGTTAAACCTTGGCCAAAATAGGAATCGAGATTTATACGTTGCTTTCATAAATGATAGGCAATTTCTAGAATCTCTTTCGCCCTATGTATCAAGGTTTAGTAAAACGTCATTTTATTTATAAAATCATTCTGTGTGGTGTTTTGGAAAACGATCTTTCTTTAGCTTTCTCGTTAGATAAGAATCGACATTCATTAACATTTCTCGAATTTTAACCTCGTGATTCTAATATCCTACTTTGATTGATTTTATGAAAATCTTATCATTTAGCTTTGAAATCAATTTCGCGTCATAAATCAAATCGAGCATAAACACGCGTCGGGGCTATTCATGGGCATGTAAGCCATCAAAATATCCCCGAACGCCAACAATCACAAATTTCACTATTTCGGGGCCTTAAACACGATTCCCGCCTTGGCGTCGTTTTAAGGCCCAAAGGTTACATGTTACAAAACGAGCATCTTGAATCTATCACATACATCAAAACGTCCATCATCGGATTTGGACCTCGGGGTCGCATTCCTAGGCTCACACGAGATTAATACATGCCTACAAAATGAATATTACATAACTAACCAACCCGGGTTTATCTAATATACCATGATATCCGGAAATGACAATCTAAATAAATTACACCCAATAAATTATCACAAACAAGCTAGAAATTTTATCAATTGGATATCCTCGGGTTATTAGGAAGAATTTTGTTCCGATGGAACCCTCCCTAATAATCCATAATCCATGATTGTTCAACAATATACATGAAAACTACATCCCATCTAAGCAAATAAGATGATATGAATTGTTATAACAAAAGGAATTTTTACCTTGCAAAATGATCTCAAAAAGGATGAAGTCTTGGTATTTGAATAGGATGAGAAATATATTTGATACAATCAAAATTAAAGGAGTAAAATTTCTCTCTTTTTCCTCTCTTTTCTTCCTATTTTTGTTGCAAAATCTACTATTTTTCTCTCAAATTCCGTGCTGCTGTTTGCTGTTTTTCTTCTTCTTCTCCAAAATTTTCTGAACCTCCTGTATGCTGCCTGAAGCTGGCTTAAATAGGCTGGCCAGAGCCAGCCGCAGATCTATCTGCGGCTGGCCGCAGATGGATCTGCGGCTGGCCAGCTGGCACGCCTCCCATCGCACTCAGCTGGTAGTGCTGATTTCCCGGTTTTCGTGCTGGCGCACCCACTTGGCCGCAGATCTATCCGCGGCTGGCGGGCTTGACTTTCTCGATTTTCGTGCCACGCTTCGATTTTCGTACCGCAACGTCGGTTTTCGCTGACAGGCTCGTATTCCGCAGTCCGGGAACTTCCGGGAGACGTGCCACCTCATTTGGAAGTGCCTGCTTCGGACGGCTTTATTGTCACGTAAACTTGGGTTGCCCAAAACATTGCGGTGGTGCCGGGCGCTCGCCCTTGTGCCCGCTCCTTTGCTCCCGCAAGCTGGTTCAATTGACGATTTCGCCCTTCTGTCATGATTAGTAGAAGGAAACGCAAAATTTGGGTGTCTACAGGGCTGAGATCCAAGCAAACCGCGACAGAGTGGTGAGCAAACCTGGGAAGGCATCCAAGCAAACTGCGACAGAGTGGTAAGCAAACCCTGGGAAGGGCTGAGATCCACACGAACCACAACAAGATGGTGAGCAACCCTGGGAAGGGCTGGTATCCACAAAAAGAAAAAAAAAAAAAAAAAAAAAAAAAAAAAAAAAAAATAAAACAAAAACAACAAACCCTGGGAAGGGCTGAGATCCAAGCAAACCGCGACAGAGTGGTGAGCAAACCTGGGAAGGCATCCAAGCAAACCGCGACAGAGTGGTGAGCAAACCCTGGGAAGGGCTGAGATCCACGCGAACCACAACAAGATGGTGAGCAACCCTGGGAAGGGCTGATATCCACAAAAAGAAAAAAGACAAAAAACAACAAACCCTGGGAAGGGCTGAGATCCAAGCAAACCGCGACAGAGTGGTGAGCAAACCTGGGAAGGCATCCAACCAAAACAAAAACCCTGGGAAGGGCTGAGATCCAAACTAACACCCTGGGAAGGGCTGAGATCCAAACTAACACCCTGGGAAGGGCTAAGATCCAAACAAACCACAACCTTGGGAAGGGCTAAGATCCAAACCAACAACAACCCTGGGAAGGGCTGAGATCCAAGCAAATCACGTATGTATTGTCATTCTTGTGCACTGTCATTCATGCATCGAGTGTCTATTCTTTATCCTGTTCATTTCATTCATCATTGCATAAACATGATAAAGAGGGGCAGCTGTAGACACCCGATTTTTGCATTTCCTATACTAACCCTGACAGGAGGGCAAAATCGTCAATTGACCCGGCACACGAGAATAAAGGGTGGACATAAAGACGAACCCTCAAAACCACCACGACGGGATGATATTGAAGCCGACACGACAACAAGCGAATGTCGAGAGTCAGTTACTGATCACTGTGCTTGCCCGGATGACGTGGCACGTTTCCCGACGGGTTCCGGACTGCCGAGCGCAAACCCGTCAGCGGAAACCAACGGTACGACACGAAAATCGAGACGAGGCACGGAAAATGAGAAAATCAGCACAGTTAGCCGCAGATCAATTCGCGGCCAAGGACGGAACTCGAGGCAGCACGGGACTCGAAGCGCACGGGACTCGAGCGCGGCTGGGGGGAGAACCAAGGGCCAGCCGCAGATATATCTGCGGCCAGCCGCAGATATATTTGCGGCCAGCCGCAGATAGATCTGCGGCTGCCCTTGGCAGTGCTTTATTAGGCCAGTTCGCATACAGGAAGAAAAAAAAAAAGGAGAGAAGCATTCAGCAGCAGCAGCAACTCGGTAGGAACAAAAAACAGCAGCAAAACAAGAGCAATTAGGAGAGAAAAAGAGTGAAAAAGAGTGAGGAATTGTACCAAATTTGTGAGATTATATTCCATATTCTCTACTCTACTCAATACACAAATTCATACATATTGTGGGGATTAATTGCAAGGTGAAAAACCCTTTGTTCTTAGCATTTTGTTATACCATTTTGTTAATCTTTTTGTCATCCGAATCACCTTAAATGTAGTTTTTTCTTATATGTTATTGTGAAGCCATGGGTTAGGGACTATTAGTGAGGGTCTCATCGGAATGAAATTCCCCCTAATAGCCCGATGATATCCATTTGGTGCAAATCTTAGCTATTATGGTATGGTATCATTCATAGTGTATTTCGATCGTCATTGTAAGACATCCTAGAGTGTTAGGCATCCCGTTGTTGTTTATTTTCGTTATATCCATTTGATGGTTGTGCAATAAGTTCGGATGTGAGCCTAGGAATGTGACCCCGTGGTCCAAATCCGATGATGGACATTTTTGAATGTATGTAATCGGGTGGATGTATCCGTTATTGTAAATATGTAATCGTCGGGCCTTAAAACGACGCCAAGGCGATAATCGTGTTTAAGGCCCCGAAATAGTGAAACTTGTGATTGTGGGCGTTTGGGGTTATTTTGATGGCTTACATGCCCATGAATAGCCTCGACGCGTGTTTATGCTTGATTGGATTTTGGGACATGAAAAAATGATTTCAAAGATTAAACGATGAAGGTTTTTTCCTTAAAATCAAGCAAACTAGGAGGTTAGCATCACGTAGCTAAAAAATTGGAGGTGTTAATGAATGTCGATTTCTATTAAACGAGAAGGCTAAAGAAAGTCGTTTTCAAATGTCACAAAAATGGTTTTATAAAATAAGACAACGTTTTATTAAATCTTGGTGCGTAGGGTGAAAGATATCCTAGAAGTTGCCCATCATTTTATGAAAGCAATGTATAGATTTCGATTCCTATTTTCACGAAGGTCTAAAACTTTTGTTTTGCCAAAACGACACCTAAGGAAAATCTCATAGTTTTGCCAACTAAAATCAAACCTTTCTCGCAAAGCTTTCTCGTTTAAGCCGATGGACATTCTAAGGCATTCTCAAAAGAAAAACACAATTTTCCCTAAATAGTCCAAATGATTCTTTTATGCAAACTCACCACAACATTTACATAGGCACACACACACACACACACGCGCACCCACACATTTCATGAATTAAAGGATAGGAAAGCATCAAGATTGCGGTAACCGTGCTTCACGGAAGTCGAGGGGTGCCTAACACCTTCCCCTCACTTAAGCAAGCCCCCGAACTCTATGAATCTCGATTCGCATACCAATTAATTCGGAGTCACATATGAGCCAGCGATTTATAAAAAATGAAAACTCGGATGAGTTGGTACATCCATTCCAAATATACCAACTGGCGACTCTGGTTAAATTGGCTCATCATAAAAACAATCTTTAAAAAACCCCGTCGACATTTAATGCCGATCTTTTCCAAAAAAATCATTCAACCAAAAGGCTAAAATTGGAAAAGACAAAAGAGACGAGAAAAACCCGGCGTCGACAGTCAGCATGAAACTATGGATGCTCCTTCTATACTCCTGCACCTCAAGGAGTTGTATGGTGAGAAAAGTAGGACTGCTAGATATCAGATATATAAGGAACTATTTTGATTTCGAATGATCGAGGGCACTACTGTTGAGACACATGTCCTAAAGATGATCAATTTCATTGAACGTCTTAGACAGTTAGGGTTCGTGATGGATGCATGGGGAGTTCAGTCAAGATTTGATCTTGCAGTCACTCCCAAACACCTTTTCACAATTTGTTGTGAATTTTAACATGAATAAGTTGGACGTTAGCTTGCCTGAGTTACTTAACATGCTGAAAATTGCTAAAGGTCACTTCTCATCCAAGAAGGACCAAGTATTATTGGTGGATGATTCTTCTAAGAAAAGGAAGAGGCCCAAGGTATCTTCTGAAAAGAAGAAAAAGAAGAAGGTTAAGGGCAATGCGAAAGTAAAGAATAATAAGAAAGTTGATCCAGATAGCAAAGGAATATGCTACCATTGCAATAAGTCGAGTCACTAGAAGAGGAATTGCAAGGATTATCTTACGGGCCAAAAGAAGCTTGAAGAAGCTTTAACTTCTGATCTATGTTTATTCATGATTGAAATTAATTTTTCTGAAAGTCAAAATTCTACTTGGGTATTGGATATCGGATGTGGTTCTCACATATGTAACAATATGTAAGGACTAAGCAGAAGTAGAAAACTGAACAAGGATGAAGTCGTCTTGCGAGTGGGAAATGGAGCAAAGGTTGCTGCATTAGCTGTAGGAACTTATTGTTTAGCATTGCCTATAGGCAAGTCCATTAGTTTAAATAATTGTTATTATGTTCCAACACTTATAAGAAACATTATTTCAATTTTTATATTGGATATGGATGGTTTTGATATTATAATAAAGAACAACAGTTGTTCTTTTTATAATAAAAATATTTTATATAGTGTTGGCAATTTACTGAATGGACTTTATGTACTTGACTTGCATGAAAATATACTTCAAATTGAACAAACTAAGAAAAGGAAAAGAGATAATAATTATACCTTTATGTGACACTTTAGACTCGATCATATTAATGAAACAAGATTAATCAAGTGGCATAAAGATGGGCTTTTAGAGCTATCTGACTACGAATCATATCCAACTTGTGAATATTGTTTCGTGGGTAAGATGACTAAATCTCCTTTTGGTGGAAAAGGAGAAAGAGTTACAGAGTTGTTAGCGTTGGTACACACAGACGTATGTGGACCTATGACAATGAATGCACGATGAGGGTATTCTTATTTTATTACTTTCACTGATGATCATTCAAGATTTGGATATATGTATTTGATGAAATACAAATCTGAATCGTTTGAAAAGTTCAAAGAATTCAGAAGTGAAGTCGAGAAGCAAACTGGTAAGAGTATTAAGATTCTTTGATCGGATCGAGGAGGGGAATACTTAAGTTATGAGTTTTTCAATTGTCTCAAAGAAAATGGTATAATCTCACAATGGACTCCACCAGGAACGCCATAGTTGAATGGTGTATCTGAAAGGAGAAATCGAATATTATTGGACATGGTTCGTTCTATGATGAGTTTTACCGACCTTTCAATATTATTATGGGGTTATGCCCTAGAATCGGCTGCATACCTACTTAACAAGGTACCTACCAAATCCGTTCTAAAGACTCTATATGAGTTATGGATAGGGAGGAAACCAAATCTTAAGAATGTTAAGGCTTAGGGTTGTCCAGCTTATGTCAAAAGGTTTGAGAATGGTAAGCTAAAGACTAGATCCGACAAGTGTAGATTCGTGGGATACCCTAAAGAAACATCAGGGTATTATTTTTATCATCGTACTGATCAAAAGGTGTTTGTTGCGAAATACACTGCCTTCTTTGAAAAAGAGTTTATCCTTGAAGGGGTCAGTGGGAGTAAGATATATCTTGAAGAAGTTCAAGAACCATAAAATACTACGGATCAAAGTCAGGTACCTAACCAAGTGGAAGAACCTAATTATCATAACCTATTCATAAATCTGAAAGAGTACCGAAGATACCCGAAATGTATGGATTCATCATAGAAGATGATGATAAGGTACGCATCATAGATGATGATGATCCTTTGACTTACGAAGAGGCTATGAGTAGTAAAGACTCAGAGAAATGGCTAGAAGCCATGAAATCCGAGATGGACTCTATGTATGAAAACCAAGTATGGACTTTGGTTTCGCCATCTGAGGGCATTAAGCCTAATGGGTGAAAATGGGTCTTTAAAAGAAAGACTGGAGCGGACGGTAAGGCTACCTATAAGGCCCAACTGGTTGCAAAAGGTTTTAAACAAAGACAAGTTGTTGACTATGATGAAACCTTCTCACCAGTAGCTATGCTCAAGTCCATTTGGATTTTGCTTGCAATTGCAGCTTATTATGACTACGAAATCTGGCAAATGGACGTGAAGACGGCCTTCCTCAATGGGAAGCTTGAGGAAAATGTATATATGATACAGCCAAGGGGTTTTGTTTCAACGGTTGGAACAAATCAAGTCTATAAGCTACAACGATCCATCTATGGATTGAAACAAGCCTCTCAAAAGTGGAATATCCGTTTTGATGAGTTAATCAAAGAGTTTAATTTTATCAAAAAAGAGGATGAACATTGTGTGTACAAGAGTATGAGCATTGTATCATTCCTAGTATTATATGTTGATGATATATTACTGATAGGGAATGATGTTCCTACGCTAAAGTCGATTAAAATTTGGTTATCTAAACATTTCTCCATGAAGGACTTGGGTGAAGCATCCTATATTTTGGGATAAAGATCTATAGAGATAGATCTAAAAGGATGCTTGGCTTGTCCCAAGGAAAGTACATTGACTCGATGCTAAAGAAGTTTAGCATGGAAGATTCCAAGAGAGGTCTCATGTTGATGAGCCATGGAATACATCTATCTAAGAAATAGGCCCCTAAGACACCTGAGGAGAGAGACCGTATGAGTAAGATTCCTTAAGTTTCGGCAATAGGATCTATCATGTACAGTATGATATGTATTAGACCGGATGTTACTCATGAACTTAGTGTAACAAGCAGATATCAGTCGAATCCAGGAGAGGAACACTGGAAGGCAGTGAAAAACATCCTAAAGTACTTAAGAAGAACTAAAGATGTATTTCTTGTCTACGGTAGGTCTGAATTAAAACTAGAGAGCTATACAAACTCAAGTTTTCAAATGGACCAAGATGACAGTAAATCCGTTTCAGGGTATATGTTTACTTTAAACGGTGGCGCAGTGAGTTAAAAAAGTTTCAAGCAGCAAATAGTTACTAATTTAGTGATAGAGGCAGAGTACAGTTGCAAGTGAAGATGCAAAGGAAGCTATTTGGATGAAGAAGTTCATAACTGAACTTAGAGTGGTTCTTAGTATTAGAGAATCTGTATCTTTATTTTGTGACAACACTAGAGCTGTTGCGCAGGCTAAGGAACCTAGATCTCATCAGAAATCCAAACACGTGTTGCGACGATTTCATTTGATTAGAGAGATCATTAAAAGAGGAGACCTCACACTAAAGCGTGTGGACTCTCAAGACAACAGCAGTTTAATCGTCACTTAGAGAAGATGTGTATTAGATACCATGGCGATTAGCTTTAGTGCTAGTGGGAGATTGAAAGTAGTATGCACAAGCCAATCATATTTGATATGATGTAGCATATACTTTGTAATCTTATTCGTTTATTAATAAAAGAATTAATTTATTAAAGGCATTTTACTTTATCTACATGGTGTCGTTATTTTATATGTGATAAACCCATAGTTTTGAGCAATGCTTTTAGAATCATAATGATGATCATGCTAATGAGATCTAAATTCTTAGAGAGCTTAAAACTAAAATCGTTTCCAATCGTTGGATTACTAAATAGGGAATTACTGAATCCGGATAGATTGGTACATATTTTGCATGCTCTTAAGAAGAGGATGATTGATCTCATAATCATTTGTGTGGAGACACTAAATTAAGTATGTAGGTGCTTATTAGAGAATAAGTTCACTGAACCTGACTCGCTAAAGGAATACCTAATGGAGTTTTACTTTCTTGTCAATAGTAATTCCTCTAGTGATAGTAGTACAAGTGATCCTTAGACTTGAGATCATCATAGTATCTTGTGTATGATGAGTTATACTTTGACATATCCCTTAAGACCTTTAGGGTATATCAAATGGTATGCTTGGGTATAATAAGTTGTATATGGAGATAGGTGAATGGTCAACAAAGAATCTATCACATCTAGTAAAAGATGAGAATGTCTTGCGTGATTCAATAAATGACAACTCAGTAGTCTTTGGCCAAGGCAAAACAAAATTAGAAAAGAGTTTCTAATTTGCATTATTTAGAGTTATGCATTTGAGAATCGAAATGCATATAATTAAATATAATAAGACTTGATAGTAATTCCATATCTTATATTTAATTGGGATATTGTTTAGTAAAAGGATTGAATTGTACGGTAACTATTCATTGAAATGTTCTTTTATGATTAATGTTGAAATCTATATTATCTGGAAAGTCACTGATCGCTAAGGGGGCTTACACTTATTGTAGAATAAATATTATTTATTTAAATGAATTAAATGATTTAGTTTATTTATTTAAATAAGATTAGAATTGTTCTAATTGATGTATTTACAACCGGTTTAATATGGAGAACCTAAAGGGTCACACCGCAAAAAAAAAATATTTATTTAAGAAGTAAATTACATAATTGTAATAATAAGTTAAGTGTATTTAATTTAATCTATGGTGATAGAATAAATTGAACAGCTTAATATTTATTTATTTTATATTTTTGGAAATATTAAATATAAATTAATAAGAGGAGTCTTATTATTATTATTACTATTATTATTATTTAATTCCTAAAAGGGTTTGAGAATTAATTAATAAAAGTACTCTCATAAATTCCTAATTAGATTAGGAGTTTAATTAATTAAAAGAGTTTAATTAAAATAAAACCATATTCCCAAATAGTTCAGGAGGGTTACCTATATCTATAAATAAGATGAGTCTTATTATGGATTTAGATTACATACACTTCCATAAGATTTGGGAGAGCACTTACAATTTCTATAGAGATAGAAACTAGGGTTTTGCCGACGCCTATCTTTTTGAGTACGTATTATTCCTTGGTGGATCACCTCTAGAGGCAAAACACTTGGGTGGCTAATGTTGATCAAAGGAAGGAATTTAATCGGTGAACTTCAAGGAGAATGCGAAAGGATTTGGAGTTGAACTTGTACCCGAGGAAGCACGGTTCAACGAGGGTATAATTTTTATTCGCTATCTCTTTCGTTTAATTGATAATTGAGCATAAGGAAATATCATGGTGATAATTTGTATAAAATTTTAAAATCTAATTTTATCGCGCTTCCGCTATATTTATGTGATTTGATTGCATGCTCGCGCTTATACAAACCTAACAGTCGCGCCCAACATCAGAGAGGGGTCGTGGCCAGATTAAGATTTGACTCGTTTTTGCATATTTTTGACTCCAAATTAGATTGGGTTTCCTCCTAAGCTTGGGATTTGACTTGTAACCTATAAATACATGATGTGAGACATAAAATAAAGGGGAATCTTACTACTTTTTGCTAACCCTAGAATTGAAGAAGGATTGGAGGTTTGAAGTAAGAGATTATCATGAAGGAAGATCAAGATAGAAGGCTAAGGAGTATATCAAGGATTGCTTGAAAATAGTTTTTCTTTTCTTCTTTTATCTTTTTATTTTGTAATTCTTGGATGATGGTTTACTTGTGGATTATGGATTTTAATTGAGTTATGAACTAATTCTATTTCAAGATTACAATGGATCTTATTGCGTAGCTTTTATTGATATGCTTCCTTGTTAATTATTATTGATTATTATCGGATTATCTATTATGATTTGTGCATAATTGCTTAATTGCCTGGCCAGTAATTACCATCATAATCTATATGAACTTGAGAAATGGATTATATGTTTAGATTTGATCATAATAGCATGTGATTGTGTTTTCTGCATGGTGATGGAACTCATAATTTGTGTCTAGAATAGAGATATACCTATACACCACATGTAATCTGATTGAGAACCTGTGCTTTAAATCTTTTTTAATTATAATTCACATAGAGATATAGTGAATTAGATAACTAGGGTGTTCACCTTAATTCTATTATCTGTGGATTTAAGTTGATTCGTTTATGATACATCGAGAGATGGTTATAAATATTGATGAGTTCTCGATTAACAATCTGAAATAGTTAGCATAACTTAACAGGAAGTGTATTAATTCAAGTGAAACATTAAGGAAAATTATAATCTTAAGCCTTTTAGTCTAAATTCAATTCTTGGTAGTTAGTGATTAGCTAGTTTAGTACTTTATTTTTAAAATTTAACAACTTTTATCAAATTGTTTAAATAAAATTAATTTGATTATGATTTAGTACTTGATAATTATTATTAAATAATTCTGTGTGAATTCAACACTCTCTTATCATTATATTACTTGTGGACTGCGTATACTTGCGTATTTTGCTAGTATAGATTTAGGCAATAGTGACACGTGCATACTAAAGAAGGGATAATTAAAAGTAGTATGTACACAAGCCAATCATATTTGATATGATGTAGCATATACTTTGTAATCTTATTCGGTTATTAAAGGCATTTTATATTATCTACATGGTGCTGTTATATTAAATGTGATAAACTCATAGTTTTGAGCAATGCTTTTAGAATTATGATGGGGATCATGCTAATGAGATCTAAATTCTAGATAGCTCACAAACTAAAATCGTTCCTAATCGATGGATTACTAAAAAGGGGATTAGTGAATCCGGATAGATTAGTACATACATTGCTTGCTCTTTGGAAGAGGATGATTGATCTCATAATCATTTGTGTGGAGACACTAAAGCAAGTATGTTGGTGCTTATTAGAGAATAAGTTCACTGAACGTGGCTCGCTAAGGAATACCTAATGGAGTTTTACTCGCCTGTCAATAGGAATTCCTCTAGTGATAGTAGTACAAGTGATCCTTGGACTTGAGATCATCATAGTATCTTGTGTATGATGAGTTATACTTTGACATATCCCTTAAGACCTTTAGGGTATATCAAAGGGTATGATTGGGTATAATAAGTAATACATGGAGATAGGTAAATGATCAACAAAGAATCTACCACTTCTAGTAAAAGGAGAGAATGTCCTATGTGATTCGATAAATGACGACTCAGAAGTCTTTAGCCAAAGCAGAATGAAATTAGAAAGGAGTTTCTAATTTACATTATCAAAGTTGTGCATTTGAGAATCGAAATACATATAATTAAATAAAATAAGACTTGACAGTAATTCCATGTCTTATATTTAATTGGGACATTGTATGGTAGAAGGATTGAATTGCACGGTAACTATTCACTGAAGTAATTAATAGAAGTACTCTCTCATAAATTCCTAATTGGATTAGGAGTTTAATTAATTAAAGGAGTTTAATTAAAAATAAAAACCCTAATCCTAAATAGTTTAGGAGGGTTCTTTATATCTATAAATAAGAGGAGTCTTATCATGATTTAGTTTTAGACAGTTAGACTGTTAGACAGTTTCACACTCTTCTATAAGAATGGGAGAGAGAGAGTATTTGCAATTTCTATAGAGAGAGAAACTAGGGTTTTGCCAACACCCATCTTCTTGAACAACTATTATTCCTTGGTGGATCACCTCTAGAGGCCAAACACTTGGGTGGCTAACGTTGATCAAAAGAAAGAATTTAATCGGTAAAATTCAAGGAGAACGCGAAGGATTTGGAGGTGAACTCGTACTTGTGGAAGCATGGTTCTACAAGGGTATAATTCTCATACTTTATCTCTTTCGTTTAATTGAAAATCGAGCACATGGATGATCATGGTGATGGTTTGTATGAAAAATTTTTAAAATCCGTTTTATTGCGCGTCCGCACTATTTATGTAATTTGATTGCATGTTCGCGCTATATCAAAACCTAACAGTGGTATCAGAGCCTAACCTTGTGCTAATTATCGATTATTATGATTCCATGTATGTATGGGTATGCGATTGGATCGATTTTCTAGGCAAAGAAAAAAAAAATTCGAACTCTGCTATGCGGTGCGGCCGCGCCGCTTCCAGTTCATTCTGGAGTGCGGCCGCACCTGAACCCAGAAAACGTTTCTGGGGGTGCAGCGCGGCCGCGCCGCTCCTAGTTTATTTTGGAGCGCGGCCGCGCCGGTCTGCAGATTTTAAAATTTTTTTATTTTTTTTATTTTATTTATTTTTCAATTAAGATAAAAGGTTTATTTTGAATTGGAATATGATTAAAATTAAAAGTTTTTATTTTAACTTGGAATGAGATTCCACGTTAACTAGAATAAAGGAGTTTATTCTACTTTGGAATAGGATTTCATGTTTCCTAGAATAAAGTAGTTTATTCACATATGGAATAGAATTCCATGTTTCCTTAAAAATAAAGATGTTTATTTTGATAAGGAATAGGATTCAACATATTTTATTTTTCAATAATTTTAAGTTAAAATAAAAGAGTTTGTTTTGAACTTGAAATTAGATTCCATGTTAATTGAAATAAAAGAGTTTATTTTGATTTGGAATTTAATTAAAAATAAAAGAGTTTATTTTTATTCAAAATTGGATAAAATAAAATAAATAAGTTTATTATGATTTAAATTTTGATTTAAATAAAGGAGTTTATTTTGTTTCAAAAATTAGATTTCTGTAAACTTTTAATTGCCCATTAAATGATATCAATGCATATATGGAATGGTTTTATTATTCATGAGATGAATGTTATTTATTGATACATATGGAGATATTTATGATAATAAATAGGGATTGATTATGGACTACTGACCAATGTGTGATTGGATTTATTTTAGTGGATGCTTGAATGAATGAGTTTTTATAAATAGGGTCTGCGTACCTCGTCTTCTCTAGTTTTTCTTGATGTAAATTCTATCTTCCTCCTATGTACCTCCCCTTGACTGCTGATCAAGGTTTCTATTTATTGTAAATAGTTTATGTAATAGGTTTAGTTAGAATTACTTGAAGAATTGGAGACAAAGGAGCAAGGAGCGCTTGAAAACCCGTTTGTAATGGAGCCCGAATTTAAATATAATAGTTATATTTAAATTTTGTTCTTGCACCCTAGGTTTGACCTTCTGGTTCACTTGGTGGCTCTAGTGAACCAAACTAGAATAAAAGTCCATAATCAATCCGGGTGGAATATAGTATTCTATATGTGCATGCTTACTATGTATATATTATATATTATACAACATGCTTCGCATGTTAAATAATATGACGCGTATTATATATATATATATATATATATATATATATATATATATGTGTGTGTGTGTGTGTGTGTGCATGCGCGCTAAACAAGATGAGACAAATAATAACAAACCCCTCAAAGAAATTATATTAAGTTCTAAGCGTTTAAAGATATTTGGAATATCGAACGTCGCCTTCTAGCATGGTAAAGCAATAGAGTATTAAATATTTAATATGAGTTTGTTGTGTCACCACAAGGCAAGTATTAAATATTTAAAATGTTGCATTATCACATTTGATGCTTATACATAGACTGAATGATGTTGTTTTGTTGTGTCACCACAAGAACAGTGTTTTTCTTTCGAATATATGGAAGTGCTAGGATGGACTTAACTTGGATAATTTTGATTCGGATATGTCACCACTTGATCAAAATAATCTAAGAGTCAAAATACAAGGAGTTACATAGAGATGTAATTGACAATAGTTGTCTACCTATTTATTTATATATCGTTTGTTGTGTCACCACAAGGCTATATACATTTGAAATGGGATCCTTAGTCTCACTAGCAAATCTTTAATTAGAATTGCCGAACTATATAATGAGGGTAATATAGTTTGATGAAAATAGTGGGAGATACCAATTTAAAATAAAGACCTAATTTATTTTGGTAATTAATTAAAAATGAATGTATGCTAAAATGTTGTTAAATTATAAATTCATTTACAGAATTTTACAATGTCTAATTTACTATCACTGCGGAGCATATTAATGCTAATACCGGACCAAATTAAACGGACTGGTTAAGAAATTTGAGAATAGTTCTCAAGGCTGAAAAGCTATATTATGTCCTTAATATGCCTATCCCTGCAATAGTTGCAGACAATGCCTCTGAGGAAGAGATTGCTACTTTTAGAAAGTAGTAAGATGATGCACAGTTGGCTCAATGCATCATGCTCGCATCCATGAGTAACGAGCTTCAGCGTCAGCATGAAACTATGGATGCTCCTACTGTACTCCGGCACCTTCAAGGAGTTGAATGGTGAGGAAAGTAGGACTATTAGATATCAGATATCTAAGGAGCTTTTCCGATCTAGACTGACCGATGGCACTACAGTACAGACAAATGTCCTAAAAATGATCAATTCGATTGAACAATTGGGACAACTGGATTTTAATGGATGGAGAGATGATCCAAGATTTGATCTTGCAATCACTTCCGGACTCTTTCTCACAAATTGTTGTGAATTTCCACATGAACAAGCTATATGTCAGCCTGCCTGAATTGCTTAAACATGTTGAAAACTAAAAAGAGTCACTTTTCAACCAAGAAAGACCAAGTCTTACTGGTAGATGATTCTTCCAGGAAGCGGAAGAGGACCAAAGGATCTTCTTAAAAGAAGAACAATTCAAAGAAGGTAAATGAAAAGACAAAAATAAAGGACAATAAGAACAAGACTGATGCAGATAGCAAAGGAGTTTGCTTCCACTGCAATAAGCCTAGATACTAGAAATAAAACTGTAAGGAGATTCTTACAGAGGCTAACCAGAAGAAGCTTAGTGAAGCTTCGGTTACAAATACAAGTTTGTTCATGATTAAAAAATAAATCTTTTTGTAAGTCAAGGTTCTACTTGGGTATTGAATACCAGTTGTAGTTCTCACGTATGCAATCTAATGCAGAGACTAAGCAGAAGTAGAAAGCTAAACAAAGAGTAAGTAATCTTATGTGTGGAATGGAGCAAAGGTTGCTGCATTAACCATAGAAACTTATAGTTTAGCATTGCCTACGGGCAAGTCTATTAAGTTAATAAGTTATTATTATGTTCCAGTTCTCATTAGAAACATTATTACTTCCGTTGTTGGACAAGGAAGGTTCTCGTATTATATTTAAGAACAATTGTTGTTCTATTTATAATGATAATATTTTGTTTGAAACTGGAAGATCACTTGATGGACTTTGTAAACTTGACTTACATGAAAAATAATTTTGCAAATTGAACAAACTAGTAAAAGAAAAAGGAGATGATCATTCAAAGAGTTGAATATGTGTATTTGATGAAATACAAGTCTGAATCATTTGAAAGGTTCAAAGAATTTAGAAGTGAAACAAATTGACAAAGTATTAAGATTCTTTGATCAGATCGAGGAAAGAATACTTGTGCAATGAGTTTTTAGATCATCTCAAAATGATATTTTCTCATAATGGACACCTCCTGATACGCAATAAATGATTGGTGTATCTAAAAGGAGAAATTGTACCTTGTTGGACAAGGTGCAGTCCATAATGATTTTTACTGACATTCTAGTATCCATCTAGGGTTATGCCCTAGAAACGGCTGCATATCTACTAAATAAGGTAACCTCAAAAATTCGGCCCCAAAACTCCATAAAGGTTATGGATAGGGAGGATTCCTAGTCTTAAGTATGTTAAGATAAGGGGTTGTCCAGCTTATGTGAAAAGGTTTCAAAGATAAGTTTGAGATAAAATCTGACAAGTGCAGACTTGTGGGATATCCTAAAGAAAGTTTAGGGTATTATTACTATAATCATACACGCTGTCTTCTTAGATAAATGTGTTTATCATTGAAGGAACTAGTAGGAGGGTAATAGATCTTGAAGTAGTTCAAGAACCACAAAGCACTTTAAGTCGAATCGAGGAACCTGTAGATAGACCTATTGTACCACAACCGAATCGTAAATCCGGAAGAGTACCGAAGATACCTGGGAGGTATGGATTCATCATAGAGGATGATGATGAGGTACGCATCATAGAGGATGATGATCCAGTTATATACGATAAGGCTATGAGTAGAAGACACTCAGAGAAATGGCAGATGGCCATGAAATCCGAAATGGACTCCATGTATGAGAACCAAGTATTGACTCTGGTTACTCCACAAAAGGGCATAGTGCCTAGAGTGTGAATATGGGTCTTTAAGAGAAAGACTGGGGCAAATGGCAAGGTGGAGACCTATAAGACCAGACCTGTGTAAAAGGTTTTTCAAGTCAAGGAGTTGACTGTTGTAGACACCCAAATTTTGCGCTTCGTATACTAACCGTGACAGGAGGGCAAAATCGTCAAATGAACCGGCCTGTGAGAGCGAGGGATGCACAAGTGCGAACACTCGACGCCACCGCAACGATTTGCAACCGAAACCGACGTGACAACAGGGTCGTCCGAAATGAGCATGCCTGAATGATGTGGCGCGCTTCCCAGAAATTCCCGGACTGCAGAATACGAGCCTGTCAGCGAAAACCGACATTGCGGCACGAAAATCGAGGCGTGGCACGAAAATCGAGAAAGTCAAGCCCGCCAGCCGCGGATAGATCTGCGGCCAAATGAGTGCGCCTTTCTGGAAAGTCAGATCCCGAAAACCGGGCTGAGTGGCGAGCCAGCTGGCCAGCCTATTTAAACTCAGCTTCGGACAGTATACAGGAGGTTCAGCAGTTTGGCGGAAGAAGAAGGAAATCAGCAGCAGTTTTAGCTCGGAAATAGGGAGAAATAGCACAAATTCTTGCAACAATTGAGAGAAAAAAGAGAGGAAGTTCCTTTGTTGTTAGATTATATCAATACATCTCATATTTCAATCAAACACACAAGTTTTCTACACAATTTTGGTATCATTTGCAAGGTGAAAATCTCATTATTTTTGCAACTTCTATCATGTCATTTGGCTAAATTTAATTGCAATTTTCAAGAATATTGTTGAACAATCATGGATTAGGGATTATTGGTGAGGGTTCCATTGGAACAAGATTCTTCCTAATAATCCGATGATATCTAATTGATGAAATTTCTAGCTTATTTATGGGTATATATTAGGCGTAGTTTGATTGATTGTATTTTTAGGATGTGTTAGGCAATCTACGTTGTTGTTATTGTAGTATTCATTTTGTGAGTATGTAGTAATCGTGGTTGTGAGCCTAGGAAAGCGACCCCGTGGTTCAAATCCGATGATGGACGTTTTGGTATATGTAATAGATTCAAGATGCTTGTTTTGTAATATGTAACTGTCGGGCCTTAAAACGACGCTAAGGCGAGAATCGAGTTTAAGGCCCCGTATTAGTGGAATATGTGATTGTTGGCGTTCGGGGATATTTTGATGGCTTACATGCCCATGAATAACTCCGATGCGTGTTTATGCTTGATTTGATTTACGACACGAAATTGATTTCAAAGCTAAAAGATAAGATTTTCATAAAATCAATCAAATTAGGTTATTAGCATCACGAGGCTTAAAAATGAGAAATGCTAATGAATGTCGATTTCTATGTAAACGGGAAAGCTAAAGAAAATCGTTTTTCAAACATCACAAAAATTGTTTCATAAAATAAGTGACGTTTTATTAAACCGTTGTGCATAGGGTTAAAGAGATTCTAGAAGTTGCCCATCGTTTGAGTTACGAAAGCAACGTATAGATCTCGATTCCTATTTTGATGAAGGTTTAAAACTCTTGTTTCACCAAAACGACACCTAATGAAAATCTCATAGTTTTGACAAATTAAAATCAAACCTTTCTTATAAAGAATCAAGCTTTCTCGTATAAATCGAAGGACATTCCGAAGCATTCTCAAATCAAAGCACGATTTTCCCTAAAAAATCCAAATGATTCTTTCATACAAACTCACCACAACAATCACGTAGGCACACACACACACACACGCGTGCACACGCACACGTTTCATGAATTAAAGGATAGGAAAGCATCAAGATTGCGGTAATCGTGTTTCACGGAAGTCGAGGGGTGCCTAACACCTTCCCCTCACTTAAGCAAGCCCCCGAACTCTATGAATCTCGATTCGCAGACCAATTAATTCGGAGTCACATATGAGCCAGCGATTTATAAAAAACGAAAAATTCGGATGAGTTGGTACATCCATTTCAAATATACCAACTGGCGACTCTGGTTAATTGGCTCATCATAAAAAACGATACTTCAAAACCCCGTCGACATTCAAGCCGACCTTTTCCAAAAAATCATCTAATCAAAAGGCTAAAATTGGAAAAGACCAAATATCGCATAAGCGGATAAAACCGGCGTCGACAGCTGGCGACTCTGCTGGGGACATTAGAGGGCTTAAGCCGCGTTCAAATCTTGATGCTGTCCTATCCTTTAAAATTTATGAATGTGTATGTGCGTGCGACATTTTGACCTGTTTTACTTATTGTTGTGTGAATGTGTGGTTTTGTCCAATAAATGAATGATTTGAATGTGATTGTTTTACTTTAAAGTAATCATTTGCATACGGTGAGGACGATGAATGTGAATGTATGTTGAGAGTGTACCTCCTCCTGAGGCGAACCTGTCGGTTGCTTATTACTGGACTCGAAGGGGCTGCTCCCCGGAGATGGCTCAGGAAACGCACCACCCAAATCCGCTCCCAATCGAAAGGATTCAGACGAGTAGATTGCGAAGATTTGGGGACCTTCATGCCGAAAAGCCCGCGAGAGTAACCCTAGGGTAGGTCAGCCTCTGATAAACCTAACGAAAGGGAAGCTTCTTCATGCCCTTTTATCGTTCAGTCAAAT
Source organism: Aralia elata (assembly GCA_034770075.1). NCBI lineage: Eukaryota > Viridiplantae > Streptophyta > Magnoliopsida > Apiales > Araliaceae > Aralia > Aralia elata. Next base: position 74,067,252 of record CM068382.1, on the reverse strand, counting down.
AAATAAATGTCATGCAAATGGCATACAACTGTCATGCCATCATCATCGTAATAAATATGTCCTGTATCATGTGATTGCATCACCTGCACATATAAAGAGAATACTGACATGGTTTTTGCAGGAGGGCAATCCGTGCCACGTAGCAAGGTTTTCTAAAAACTTCCAAATACTATCCTGTCATCAAACACTGACCTTGTTTTGCAGGATAAGATTAAGAGAACCATGAAAGCGTGGCATAACGATCACAAAGAACCCGGAGTAGGGGCATATTCGACCACACAAAAAAAAGGGGGAAAAAGAAAAAGAAAAAGAAAAAGAAGAAAAAAGAATAAAAATCAGGCATCAGTGTTGACATGCATCTGCCAATTTGTAGCCGGCACAGTACTAAACTACGACCCTTGTTTGTTTGGTGAGATTGCCCCTAGTACCCAACTGAGAGGCCATAAAGTCCATACTCCATCCATCCAAATGGCAAAAGCCGGTAGCCATGAAATTACAGTTCTGCCACTCCAACAATACGGCCGAATGCGAGGGATGCATCCTAGGACTGAGATTAGCCCTGGGAATTGCGGCACAGACTTGTCCGGCCTATGAGGATCAGATCGGAGAGATCTCCCATAGGGACGCCCTCCCTGAATGGGCTTGGTATCAAAACATTAAGGAGTTCCTTCGAGACAACTCCTCTCTCCCGAAAATGCAGACCTGACCGGGGAAAGAGAATCCAAAGATGGGCAGTGAATTTCTTCCTAAGCTACGGAACTGCTGAGATATCTGGAAGCCGAAGAAGCCCACAGATTAATGAACGAAGTACATGGCAATGTGTGCAGAGCCCATATGAGCAGAACACTTTTTGCAAAGAAAAGCGTGTGAACGGGTCGCTACGGGCTAACCATGAAAACTGATTGCGATACTCATGTCAGGAAATGCCATCAATGTCAGATCCATGCCAATGCGATCCATGCACCTCGTAATGAGCTCCATTGCTTGACCTCGCCGTGGCCAGTTGGACCCTGCAGCAGGTGATATCCAGGAAAAGAAAAGTCCCGGAGTATGGCAGTGAATCCCGGCCAGTAGAAGATCAATGGGTTTTAAAATTCTGAGTTTATTTCAAATCCCTGCACGCTCATGTCATTTTGTCATGTTCTCCAAAAGGAAGACCATGTGCTGAAATGTTTTATATATATGACGAGCAATTTTGTTTTATGTCAGGTACCCCGATTTTGAGGCACTCTAGCCTGACGAGCAATAGGCCAAATTTGAAGGAAGATCATGATTTTGTATAGAGCTAGATTTCAATCTGATGGGGATTGAGCAGGACGAGACAGATATCGACAATACGCCTGGTGAGATCAAATGACGGGTCGAGGGTAAACCCCAAACCCAGTTTAGACCAAACCATCGCCATCAAACGTCAGAGCCCCTAACGATCACAAAGAACCCGGAGTAGGGGCAAATTCGAACACAAAAAAAAAGAAGAAAAAAAAAAAGAAAAAAAAAAGAGAAAAAAAATAGCCAAGTTGTTGAACTTGTATGGAGATATGTTCGCTTGGTCCCGTGGCGACGTGAGTGGATTGTCCACAGACGTTACAGGACATCGACCGCCCATCAAAGGGGGTTCCGACCCATAAGCAAAAGTTGAGAACGTTGAAGCCTGAATGGAGGATGAAAATAAAGGACGAGATTGTCAAGCGGTTTAAAGCAGGAATCATCACGGTGTCTATTTACCCTGAATGACTTTCCGACAGAATCCCAGTACCACAGCCTGGAGGAGAAGTGAGGGGCCACAAAATCTGAACGATGCCCTCAAGGAGGAGATATATGACAAATTCAAGATCAAACATTTTGATTCAGTCATTTACCGGCCCAAAATGAGTGGGGCAGTGGGGGCTGCAAATAAAACACAAAGACAATCATGGGAAGAATGCCCGCCAATCATCGGGGATGGCCGGATTTATTGTCGCTCACCCTGTATGCCTATCGAACCTCAGTTCGCACCTTTGGAGGGGCAGCCCCTTACGCATCTCCCGGGCATGTGACAAGAGGGTGCGATCACTAAAATTAAAAATAAACGATTTATTCCCAAAAATTATCGCGCCCTGCCAAGACGAAGCTATGGGGAATTTCGCTTTAAATTAAAGGGAGCCGTCACGAAAAAAAAAAAAAAAAAAAAAAATCTCAAAATCAAAAATCAAAAAAATCCCTCAAACCTTTCAACAAGTCAAAGGACCGGATCTGCTGTTAGCCCAGCGAGGTACCGAGGCAACCAGTGTGAGGGAGATCACAAGAAAAGCAACTTAACACTGGGGCATTTGTCAACTACCCAGGAAATGATGACGTGCAAATTGGCACCCATGCAACAATCCCATCAACATGCACCATCATCAAATGCTACCTCATGTCAATTCAATCTCCAACGGTACGATCATCTGGCATTTGTCAAGCATAGTTTTCCCGGGATACGATGAACCGCGTGAAAGGGGATTTTATTTGACTTGATAGGAATCGGATTGATTCTGACAAGCATCCGTGGAGCACGATCGTGAGTATGATTAGACGAAGAAGGCTATTCAACCTTTTGATCGGGTACAAAGCCTTAATTCAAAGCAACGTTTGCGACAGAATCGACCTCATGTGACAGCCTTCACTTTGCATTTGTACAAACTTTCAGTTGTGGGGTATAAAACTATGACGACGTTGATGGCAATTAACACGTAGTCAGACAGTCAATAATTATCAAGCTAAAATCAAGGAGTCAGACGATAAATGATTATCAAGCTAATGTCTCGAATCGTGGCCTGGGTTATTCGAGTAATTAAGCCCGAGGGGTGTCTCTACACCTGGTGCCCTAAAGCCATCTGGTTTGGGAGTCGCTGGCCCAACACTCGTTACATGGGTAACTCAGAGCCTAAGAAAACGAGCATTACAGTAGAGGAGGCCCGAGCAGATTCGAATCGTGGCATGGGCTACTCGAGTAATTAAGCCTAAGGGGTGTCTCCACATCTGGTGCCCTAAAGCTGTCTGGTTTGGGAGTCACCGGCCTAACACTCGCTACATGGGTAACTCAAGCCTAAGAAAACGAATCTTGCGCAAGGTCAAGCAAAGAATGAATGGTGCAAACCACCAGCTTGTCTCGAACCGTGGCCTTTGTTACTCGAGTAAATAAACCCGAAGGGGTGTCTGTACACCTAATGCCCCAAAACCGTCTGGTTCGGGAGCCATTGGTCCAAAACTCGTTAAATGGGTAACTTTGAAAAGCCTAAGAAAACGAGACAAGTGAAGTGGGCTAATAAAGAGAAAAGATAATACGAAAAAAACTCTCGGCCTTAAACAAGAAGTCATAGAAGAGAAACCCCTACTGAGTGCTGCATCGCACAGTGCATTTGTCATATGACGTCAATCCTGCTAAGAACGTTGTCGAGAATGAAGACAGAATGCCTTTGACGAGGGAAGGTAGTTCTTTTGAATTCGACCTTACTCACATACAATGACCATGAATGCTTGAAGGTGTTCTTACGATTTCATAACTCGTTAAATAAAAAATCATCAACTCTCGAGGGATTAAAAAAAAAAAAAAAAAAAAAAAAATTCCAATCTAGTACATTCACAGTTCACCACTTGCTAGATTATGTGATCAAAAGATATATTCAATTTCATGTGCTTTAACTGCATTTTTGTCGAGATTATAATATCTTTGTGTTGAACTAACACTAACGGCTCGAGCCTTCAAGTTTTGGCATTTGTTAGTCATCTGATATGCAGGATCTTGCAGAGCTGTGGATAACTCAGCACGGTCAACATCGCGAGTTTTCGATAGAAATTCTTGGTAGCGACACGCGCCAAGGCAGGGGCAGTTAAGAATCGTGAAATGGAAGGAAGCTGAGGCTGCACAGGGCTTTTCATCATTGGGCCTCTCCCCAATCCTGTCTATCACTGCCTCGACATCCAAGTGATCCACGTGCATGAGCATATACAAGGAGGATATAATGCGGGACAACAACATATCGACCAGCAGAAATGATCAAAAAGTCAAGGAGCCAACATAGTTGTCGATCGTCACAGAGAGCGAAACAGACTGCCTCAACTTGATGAAATGAAGACGACCAAGAACAGGCAGAATACCAAACCAATGTTGAAGTCTAAAGACTACGCTGCACGATGAGGCGTAATCCAATCAAATGTTGGCAAACGACGACGACTGTCGAATCGTATCATTTGACTGAACAGGGGTCATTTCTATCTAAACATATGTTGTGCACATGCATCTGTCCATAACATATCTGCCAGATCATGCATAACATCTTTTTCATGCATGCAGGTACGATCAAAATGAAAATCTTCAGGAAAGTACAAGCACGTCGCTTTCAACCTCACAAATGATCAGACCGTGATGGCTTTTGCGGCATGGTACGTGGACGATGTTGGTGGGAGATCCGGGACAGAGGCCGATCACACATCCCACTTCAAGAAATCCCTCAAAATAAAAAAAAAATAAAAAAAAAAAGAAAAGAAAAGAAAAAAAAAAAAAAGAAGAAAAGAAAAAAAAATAGAGACAAAAAACAACAAACCCTAGGAAGGGCTGAGATCCACGCGAGCCACAACAAGATGGTGAGCACCCCTGGGAAGGGCTGATATCCACAAAAAGAAAAAAGACAAAAAACAACAAACCCTGGGAAGGGCTGAGATCCACGCGAGCCACAACAAGATGGTGAGCACCCCTTGGAAGGGCTGATATCCACAAAAAGAAAAAAGACAAAAAACAACAAACCCTGGGAAGGGCTGAGATCCAAGCGAACCACGACAAAGATGGTGAGCACCCCTGGGAAGGGCTGATATCCACAAAAAGAAAAAAGACAAAAAACAACAAACCCTGGGAAGGGCTGAGATCCACGCGAGCCACAACAAGATGGTGAGCACCCCTGGGAAGGGCTGATATCCACAAAAAGAAAAAAACACAAAAAACAACAAACCCTGGGAAGGGCTGAGATCCACGCGAACCACAACAAAGATGGTGAGCACCCCTGGGAAGGGCTGATATCCACAAAAAGAAAAAAGACAAAAAACAACAAACCCTGGGAAGGGCTGAGATCCACGCGAACCACAACAAGATGGTGAGCAACCCTGGGAAGGGCTGATATCCACAAAAAGAAAAAAGACAAAAAACAACAAACCCTGGGAAGGGCTGAGATCCAAGATAACCAACCGGCGACGATAACCGGGGGTTACGAGATGGGTGACCGGCGACGATACCCGGCCCTGACGAGACAATCGACCGGCGACGATAACCGGCGATTACGAGATGGATGTCCGGCGACGAAAACCGGCTCCGACAAGATAACCAACCGGTGACGATAACCGGGGGTTACGAGATGGGCGACCGGCGACGATACCCGGCCCCGACGAGACAATCGACCGGCGACGATAACCGGCGATTACGAGATGGATGTCCGGCGACGAAAACCGGCTCCGACAAGATAACCAACCGGCGACGATAACCGGGGGTTACGAGATGGGCGACCGGCGACGATACCCGGCCCCGACGAGACAATCGACCGGCGACGATAACCGGCGATTACGAGATGGATGTCCGGCGACGAAAACCGGCTCCGACAAGATAACCAACCGGCGACGATAACCGGGGGTTACGAGATGGGCGACCGGCGACGATACCCGGCCCCGACGAGACAATCGACCGGCGACGATAACCGGCGATTACGAGATGGATGTCCGGCGACGATAACCGGCGATTACGAGATGGATGTCCGGCGACGAAAACCGGCTCCGACAAGATAACCAACCGGCGACGATAACCGGGGGTTACGAGATGGGTGACCGGCGACGATACCCGGCCCCGACGAGACAATTGACCGGCGACGATAACCGGCGATTACGAGATGGATGTCCGGCGACGAAAACCGGCTCCGACAAGCGGTGACACCTGTAGAATCGTATCAAAAGACTGTACAGGGGTCATTTTTTCATTTTAAAATGTTGTGTCACATGCATTGAATAAGTGATAATTCTGTACGTGATCCATGCAGGTTAGGTGTCAAGGTCCTAGCCTATCAGAGTCAAAAGCAATGGTTGCCAAGAATGATGTGCGAGGACGAATTCCAAGGATGCCCTTCAAAGCTAGTCAAGAGAATAACTTCCTTTGATGACAATGGGATGAAATAAGGTGATTACGAGAGGGGTGACCGGATATGAGACCCGACATTCACAGGACAATCGACCGGATACGAGACCCGGCGATTACGAGACGAGTGACAGGTTAGGGATTGATGCATTGACACCTTTACAAATGTGTTGCATGCCTTACATCTTGCGTTACGTCATAAGTTGTATGTGTTGCACTGTCATTCTTATGCACTGTCATTCATGCATCGTGTGTCTACTTCTTTATCATGTTCATTTCATTTAACATTTCATAAACATGATAAAGAGGGGCAGCTGTAGACACCCAAATTTTGCGCTTCGTATACTAACCGTGACAGGAGGGCAAAATCGTCAAATGAACCGGCCTGTGAGAGCGAGGGATGCACAAGTGCGAACACTCGACGCCACCGCAACGATTTGCAACCGAAATCGACGTGACAACAGGGTCGTCCGAAATGAGCATGCCTGAATGATGTGGCGCGCTTCCCGGAAATTCCCGGACTGCAGAATACGAGCCTGTCAGCGAAAACCGACATTGCGGCACAAAAATCGAGGCGTGGCACGAAAATCGAGAAAGTCAAGCCCGCCAGCCGCGGATAGATCTGCGGCCAAATGAGTGCGCCTTTCTGGAAAGTCAGATCCCGAAAACCGGGCTGAGTGGCGAGCCAGCTGGCCAGCCTATTTAAACTCAGCTTCGGACAGTATACAGGAGGTTCAGCAGTTTGGCGGAAGAAGAAGGAAATCAGCAGCAGTTTTAGCTCGGAAATAGGGAGAAATAGCACAAATTCTTGCAACAATTGAGAGAAAAAAGAGAGGAAGTTCCTTTGTTGTTAGATTATATCAATACATCTCATATTTCAATCAAACACACAAGTTTCTACACAATTTTGGTATCATTTGCAAGGTGAAAATCTCATTATTTTTGCAACTTCTATCATGTCATTTGGCTAAATTTAATTGCAATTTTCAAGAATATTGTTGAACAATCATGGATTAGGGATTATTGGTGAGGGTTCCATTGGAACAAGATTCTTCCTAATAATCCGATGATATCTAATTGATGAAATTTCTAGCTTATTTATGGGTATATATTAGGCGTAGTTTGATTGATTGTATTTTTAGGATGTGTTAGGCAATCTACGTTGTTGTTATTGTAGTATTCATTTTGTGAGTATGTAGTAATCGTGGTTGTGAGCCTAGGAAAGCGACCCCGTGGTTCAAATCCGATGATGGACGTTTTGGTGTATGTAATAGATTCAAGATGCTTGTTTTGTAATATGTAACTGTCGGGCCTTAAAACGACGCTAAGGCGAGAATCGAGTTTAAGGCCCCGTATTAGTGGAATATGTGATTGTTGGCGTTCGGGGATATTTTGATGGCTTACATGCCCATGAATAACTCCGATGCGTGTTTATGCTTGATTTGATTTACGACACGAAATTGATTTCAAAGCTAAAAGATAAGATTTTCATAAAATCAATCAAATTAGGTTATTAGCATCACGAGGCTTAAAAATGAGAAATGCTAATGAATGTCGATTTCTATGTAAACGGGAAAGCTAAAGAAAATCGTTTTTCAAACATCACAAAAATTGTTTCATAAAATAAGTGACGTTTTATTAAACTGTTGTGCATAGGGTTAAAGAGATTCTAGAAGTTGCCCATCGTTTGAGTTACGAAAGCAACGTATAGATCTCGATTCCTATTTTGATGAAGGTTTAAAACTCTTGTTTCACCAAAACGACACCTAATGAAAATCTCATAGTTTTGACAAATTAAAATCAAACCTTTCTTATAAAGAATCAAGCTTTCTCGTATAAATCGAAGGACATTCCGAAGTATTCTCAAATCAAAGCACGATTTTCCCTAAAAAATCCAAATGATTCTTTCATACAAACTCACCACAACATTCACGTAGGCACACACACACACACACACGCGTGCACACGCACACGTTTCATGAATTAAAGGATAGGAAAGCATCAAGATTGCGGTAATCGTGTTTCACGGAAGTCGAGGGGTGCCTAACACCTTCCCCTCACTTAAGCAAGCCCCCGAACTCTATGAATCTCGATTCGCAGACCAATTAATTCGGAGTCACATATGAGCCAGCGATTTATAAAAAACGAAAAATTCGGATGAGTTGGTACATCCATTTCAAATATACCAACTGGCGACTCTGGTTAATTGGCTCATCATAAAAAACGATACTTCAAAACCCCGTCGACATTCAAGCCGACCTTTTCCAAAAAATCATCTAATCAAAAGGCTAAAATTGGAAAAGACCAAATATCGCATAAGCGGATAAAACCGGCGTCGACAACTGTGATAAAACCTTATTACTGGGTAATGCTCAAGTCCATTTGGATTTTTCTTGTGATTGCAGCTTATTATAAAATCTGACAAAATGGATGTGGAGACGTCCTTCCTCAGTGAAGACTTGAGGAGAATGTATGTATGATACAGCCAGAGTAGTTTGTTTCAAAGGTTGAAGCAAATCGTGTATAAGATGCAACGATCCATTTATGGATTGAGGCAAGCTTCTCAAAGATGAAACAATCATTTTGATGAGACAATCAAAAGAGTTTGATTTTATCAAAAACGAGAATGAACCTAGTGTGTACAAAAGGTCAGTGGGAGCACTGTGACATTCCTAGTATTATATGTTGATATACTGATAAAGAATGACACACCAATACTACAATCAGTAAAGATAAAATTGTCTAAACATTCCTCCATGAATAAATCTATATAGATAGATTTAAAAGGATGTTCGGTTTGACCCAATGAACGTATATTCATTCGATGCTAAAGGCGTTTAGTATGACAAACTCCAAGAGAGGTCTCATGATGATGAGCCATGGAGTGTATCTCTCTAAAATTGTCCCCAATTGAAAGAGAGATCACATGAGTTACTATCATGTATGCAATGAATATACAAGGCCTGATTTGATCAGTCATATTCTGGAGAAGATCACTGTAAGACAGTGATAAACATCTTTAGGTACTTAACTAGTACTGAAGATGTGATCATGATTCATGGTAGGTCTGAATTAAAACTAGAGGGCTAAACAGACTCAAGTTTTTCAAACTGACCAAGACAATAACAAGGAAAAGTCACTATAGAGATAGTAGACTCTCGAGAACAACATTGCATATCTATTTACTGAAGCTTTATCCAAACAACAGGATGATCGTCACTTAGAGAAGAAGGGTATTAGATACCATGACGATTGGCTTTAGTGCAAGTGAGAGATTGAAAGTAGTATGCACACAAGCCAATCATATTTGATATGATGTAGCATATACTTTGTAATCTTATTCGGTTATTAAAGGCATTTTATATTATCTACATGGTGCTGTTATATTAAATGTGATAAACTCATAGTTTTGAGCAATGCTTTTAGAATCATGATGGGGATCGTGCTAATGAGACTAGATAGCTCACAAACTAAAATCGTTCATAATCGATGGATTACTAAAAAGAGGATTAGTGAATCCGGATAGATTAGTACATACGTTGCTTGCTCTTTGGAAGAGGATGATTGATCTCATAATCATTTGTGTGGAGACACTAAAGCAAGTATGTAGGTGCTTATTAGAGAATAAGTTCACTGAACGTGGCTCGCTAAGGAATACCTAATGGAGTTTTACTTGCCTGTCAATAGGAATTCCTCTAGTGATAGTAGTACAAGTGATCCTTGGACTTGAGATCATCATAGTATCTTGTGTATGATGAGTTATACTTTGACATGTCCCTTAAGACCTTTAGGGTATATCAAAGGGTATGATTGGGTATAATAAGTTATACATGGAGATAGGTGAATGATCAACAAAGAATCTACCACTTCTAGTAAAAGGAGAGAATGTCCTATGTGATTCGATAAATGACGACTCAGAAGCCTTTGGCCAAAGCAGAATGAAATTAGAAAGGAGTTTCTAATTTACATTATCAGAGTTGTGCATTTGAGAATCGAAATACATATAATTAAATAAAATAAGACTTGACAGTAATTCCATGTCTTATATTTAATTCGGACATTGTATGGTAGAAGGATTGAATTGTACGGTAACTATTCACTGAAAGGTTCTTTTGTGATTAATGTTGAAATCTATATTATCTGGAAAGTCGTTGATCGCTAAGGGGGCTTACCCTTATTGTAGAATAAATATTATTTATTTAAATGAATTAAATAGTTTAATTTATTTATTTAAATAAGATTAGAATTGTTCTAATTGATTTATTCACAACCGGTTTAATATGGAGAACCTAAAGGGTCACACCGCAAAAGAAAAATATTTGTTTAAGAAGTGAATGGCATAATTGTAATAATAAATTAAGTGTATTTAATTTAATCTATGGAGATAGAATAAATTAAATAGCTTAATATTTATTATTTAATATTTTGAAAATATTAAATATAAATTAATAAGAGGAGTCTTATTATTATTATTATTATTACTATTACTATTATTTAATTCCTAATAGGGATTGTGAATTAATTAATAGAAGTACTCTCTCATAAATTCCTAATTGGATTAGGAGTTTAATTAATTAAAGGAGTTGAATTAAAAATAAAAACCCTAATCCTAAATAGTTTAGGAGGGTTCTCTATATCTATAAATAAGAGGAGTCTTATCATGATTTAGGGTTAGACAGTTAGACTGTTAGACAGTTACACACTCTTCCATAAGAATGAGAGAGAGGGAGAGTATTTGTAATTTCTATAGAGAAAGAAACTAGGGTTTTGCCAACACCCATCTTCTTGAATAACTATTATTCCTTGGTGGATCACCTCTAGAGGCCAAACACTTGGGTGGCTAACGTTGATCAAAGGAAGGAATTTAATCGGTGGAATTCAAGGAGAACGCGAAGGATTTGGAGGTGAACTCGTACCTGTGGAAGCATGGTTCTACAAGGGTATGATTCTCATACTTTATCTCTTTCGTTTAATTGATAATTGAGCACATGGATGATCATGGTGATGGTTTGTATGAAAAAATTTTAAAATCCGTTTTATTGCGCTTCCGCACTATTTATGTAATTTGATTGAATGTTCGCGCTATATCCAAACCTAACAATAATGATGAAATAAATATCTTTGTAGATATATATAATTAATTAACATATTTATCATTAGATAATTATTCAGAATAATTATCAGTAATGATAAGAATAATCTAGTAAACATAATCAATTAGGGTACGTTAGGACTTTATGCTTATAAATAAGGGGTAGATCATCTACCCCTTATTTATACATCAATATTGAGGTATGTATCACATAATTCATACACGCAGTTATATATTATTCAGCTCTAGTTCTCTTGAAAATAGTGATTGACTTAGGCATCAAAGTCTCTTTCCCGAAGACCAATGCCTCCACGCAAAATTTTCATTTCTTTTGCAGGTACTCGCTCGAGCGGCGATTCAGAGACGCTCCAACGATCTGGTGACGTTCTAAGCAAAGTTCATCTGAGATGCATTAAATTGTGTGATAAGATAACATAATTATCACATTCATCAATTCCATTGAAATGGATTCAATTTTTTAATTTATCCCATAAAATGAAAATCAAGGGAATAAAATAAATTTTTATTCTCGCGAAATAGTTTATCTCTTAAAATGATCATCCAATATATTTTATTTTTCATTTTATTTCTTTTTGTGTTAGCACAGAGTTCTAAGGAAAGAAGTGAAGATTAAATGGACCAAGTTAAAAGTACGAAAGTACTTTTTAGTCTAATTAATCAAAACTTCATCATCATTGTAATCATTGCATTAAGAAATTAAAGCAACTTTTCAGAGATTCCATAACTGCAAATTATATATTTTTCTCCCTAACATATCCAGAATAAACAAACAGATTGAACAAATATACAAAAGGTATCAACATAATTTCAGTTAAAGCTGAGCTCTAAATCATATAAACCACCCTTTCGCCACAAATTGATGCTCCACTCCGCTATCACTAACCATTTCTACTCATTAATAATGAGGAAAAGATTTAATGAAGGATCAAGTTCAATATTATAAAATGATATTAGGTTTTGTGAAACAACATTGCGCCGTCGTCAACCATTACAATCATGCTAATTAATCATCATTAAAAAAAGAACTGCTGCGTAGTCCATTTTCACTTAACAATTAGTTAAAGCTCAAACTGACCAATACTCCCTCCATGTAGATGCTAGCTTTCTTCTTTAACGACAGAAATTATTCATATACAATAATTATTCGTGTTGCTATATCTTAGTCAAGTCACAAATGACACTAATGACTAAAATACACTTGCATTGTTGTGTATAAGATCGACAAATTTTATTATTTGTCTAATGTGAGACTTAATTTATCTTCTCAATGAATATATTTTTTGTGTCGGTCATTTACATTATACATAATAGCACGTTACACCGTGGAGCACGACGCGACGCAACGGTGGAAAAGGATGAGAGCCGAGGAGAAAAGGACAAAAATTGCTGCAGGACCACTTATGATAAGTCCAAATCGATCAATAGGCTAAAAGATGGAGTTACGAACAAGGACACCAAGGGGGGCGCCCAGTTAAGGAAAATCTTTAATGAGATATTGTGTCACAGGATGTGAAAGGAACAAGAGAAAAGTTCCCACCAGCGGCTAGATATCAATATAGGGACTTGTCAGAGATAAACATAAGTATTTTTTTTTTTTTTTTTTTTTTTTTTTTTCAAAATGAATAGAAATTTTAATTCGTAGGTCATAATCTTTTGGATCCTGATTCCAGTAATCTTATTTGGACAATTTATAAAAACAAGTCATATTTATATAATAGAGAGTTACAATTGTATAATAGAGATATATAAAAAAGTAATCTGAAATACAACTCTTTGTTATATATATATATATGTATATATATAGGGAATTAATATTTTCACATGTGTTTTAATTTGATATTTTCACAAGATCCTCTCCCACATATGTATAAAGTGGATCCCGCCTTCATGTGAAGACAATCATGTGAAAATATCAGTTCTCTAAATGTAATTTGTTCCTATAAACTGCTAATTTTATATGAGGATCCATAATATTTATACCTCTCTTGGATCAACAAAAAGAGCTCTTGTTGTTGTATTTGTTGTTCTTGTTGTTGATGTTTTTGTCGTAAGGTAATTGCAGCTGTTTCTTTCCCCATTCTTCAAGGCTTTTATGCACCACAAATCTTCCGGACATGAGAGTAGCTTCCAATGTGGAATGTCAAGTTTCAATCTGTCGCATTCTCCCACTTCTGTCACAATAACCTTGCAGTCCTTAGCTTTCATGGCCATGTTGTGTACAAATTTGCATAATGTTTTGACCAGCTTGCCAGAACCTGGACCCTCACGGTGCAATCCATACATGAAGTGCAATCCGAAAGGGTCGAAAAAATCAGGCAACACAGGCACTTTGAAGCACGAAAACGCCTTATCGATGATACTCGAGCTTTTGGAATAAAGGAAACAAGTTAAAGGTAAATTCCCTACCCTAAGTTTAAAAAGTTCACCACTATTCCATACACTAACCATAGCCCAGCTATTCGGAACCCTTCCGTTTATGTTTAACACAAATTCTTCTCCTTGAACATAAGCCACCCATGTTCCTAAACTCAACTTGTTTTTGAGTACTTTGTCAATATCATGCGGAAAAAACTCCGTTGAGCCCATGAATCTTCGATACAAGAACTCAGCTTGTTCAACCTTGAGCTTCACTATTTTAATGTTGGATGAGATGTGGAAGGACCGGTTGTTAACGGGGTTTACGAGTATAGATGGAGTTCTAAACTTGACATACCCTAGATTGTGAACAAAGAGCTTTGCCGAGGCTTCATTATCTTTCTCAGTCGCCATGTAAGCATAATCGACTTGGTTAGAAATGAACCATTCCTCCATATGGCGCACTAGGGCTGATCCAATCCCTTTGCGGCGGTGGAAATTTGAAACCCTTAGTCCTAAAATATAGCCCACCTTGGCTAGATTTTTAGGGGGCTTATGAAATGTGACCACCTTTATGGAGCCTTGAATGACACCAACTAGCTCATTGTTCAACTCAGCTACCTTAAATCAACAACAAGAAGAGAAGAGTTATATATATTTACACTTTGTGTTGATAATATAGTTATCAGGAAATTCTCATTGTTTTGTTACTTCACAGACCAAGTACTAGCGTTTCAAATCGTGGTACTAGAGCTGATTAAATACATATGCATTTTAACATTAGTATAATATTTTATACCCGACTTTGTTTCGTGTACGAGTATTTCCTAATAACCATGAATAAGATATCAATGAAACATATAAAAAGAAAGGGCATGCATATATTTATGTACCAGCATGTTGTAAATCGGACTGTTTCGGATTCTACAAATGGGATCTCCCATAGTATCTGTGAAGAGGGTTAGCACATGTTTTCCTGGCCCTACCTCACATCTTCTTTCAAGATCTTCCACTTGAGCTCTATCGATTCTTCGGTCGTAATGTCGTATCTTAATCTCCCCATCTTTTGCCATTTTTACTACTATCTAGCTAGTATTTCCACCAAGCTGGCTATATATTTAAGAAGTGAATGAAACAATAAAAACAAAGTTTATAAAGTTGTATTCGCAAGAGAGTAAATGAAAGCATACAAGTAGCTAGCTAGGCTAAACCATCATAGAGCTAGCTAGCTTAATTCTTACTACTATTGCTACAAGCACAAGTTTTGAAATTCATAATGGCCATCATATATATATATATATATATATATATATATATATATATATATAATTATTTGTCCATGTAAAGGGTGGGGGAGAATGTTCTTTATAATGATCAACATCAACTTAAACCACAACAATGATAGTAGACAAAAGGTGATTAACAATAGGATGTGTTTTTTGTCTTTAGCCATAAAACAAACGAAAATAATTAGACTATCCACGTTAGGATAACCTCAGCCTCACGCCACGGTGCACGCCTAATCAGATGTATTGTTGGCTGAATTCGATTTGTAATTAGCCAAATCAAATGACACTTTCACACAAAAGCATTAATAATTAAAGAAAATGAATATCACTAGCTACTAATATCATACATGTACACGTATCCTACCAAGCCCATAATCCGGAATTTAGATATATTGTATGGTTTATTTCATATCTCGTCTATTATCACATCTTATACTTGGGTTCCACATAAGTTTTGTACAGTTATATAGTAACTATAAATAAATAAATAAAGATTATGTATCAACAGTACACAAAAGCATAATAGTAGATGAAATGCATAATGTGATAACAGAGTTTAAATCCATAATCCATATCACACATATAGTCGGCTATTAGCCATAGGTATCTACGAATTAATGTAAGCATATATATTAATCTAAAGCATAATTGGCGCTTTTTAGACACGTTAATTTACTAGAAGAAATGATAATTTTGTTTATGACTAGTACCACTTAATATATGTGGTAGCGTGGCATGTTAATATGCAATTTGCATAAATTAGGAGTATATAAATATAGTTCACTAGGGTAGGATTAAATTAGGAGTATATTAATCTAGTTTAATTAGGCTTTGTTGGTTGTAAAATTGATCAATATATGTTTTTGTGATAGGGAAGGTCACTTTCTATGTGCACTGATCTTTAATATTTGATTTGGTTCCTTGAGCTTGGCTAGGCCCTCACTAAGGCATTGAGGCTGGCCCATCGTCTTAAACGCTTAGATTGGACAGTGCTGAAAGTGAACCACCATTATAATTATCTCTCACTTTCAACTTAAAGATAAATAAATATATGAAAATAATTTTAATGGTTAGGCTAAGCTCACGTGTTAAGCTTGTGTAATCGAGGGCAAGTATGTTGCCACAAGAGCTCAATCTTGCCTTGTTCAATAATTTATATTAAGATGAGATTCGGTTATGGAAAAATTGTCACACTAAATATTATCATAAAAATTTATAATTTTTTGTTACATCGATTATGAAAAATGTTACATTTGTATTGACCCACAAACATGATGCTAAATTTAAAATGCAACATTTGCTATAACAAATATAACAAAAAATTATAAAACTAATATGGTTTGACAGCTTCACTCTAATCGGATTCATAAAGATGTGAATATTTTGCACAAATAAAATTGACGAGTCCTTAATTAGTAGACGTACGTGATTGGTCTGCTATTTAAATTTATATATATATATATATATATATATATATATATATATATATATATATACACACACTGTTGAGTTCTTTTTTTTTTTCTCCTCAAATAAACTTGAGACTTGTTAGAGTAAAATTAAAAGAACAATACTCATTAAAAAAAACGAAACCTAGCTAGCTAGCTAATTGGGTAGAATAACATTTAATCGTCTCAAGAACTCACCCAAATGGATTGGAAAGCCTGAAGTGTCTCCATCTAATCTTTTTCCTTGTGCACTTTAACCTAATAGTTCCAACAGTCTTGAGTTCAATTCTATTCATTATTAATTAATAAAAAAACACACACACTAACAACTACATATATAAATATATCCATTGTTATGAGAGAAGCCACGTGTACCATAACATGAGAAAAAAACCAATCAGAAAATGTGCACGCGTCCAATACCCCATCACAGTGGACCCACCACTAGCACCAATCAATGATTCTGAGTTCCACAAGAAGTGTACGATTTGTCTGCTTTGAAGCTCTTTTCTTTGCATGCATTATGTTGTCTGCATGCTTTTTTGGATGATACTTTGAGCACTTTATAATGTGTACATCAGTTGTGGGACCCTAATAATCTTTTCTATATATTCTTTCTGTTCTAAAGTAAATGATTAATTTTAAATTTTTTTTATCAAATTAATTATTTTTAAAATTAATAATTACTATATATATATATATTTAAAATTATAAAAATTGAGATTAATAGTAAATTATATACTTTCTTTTGATTATAATTTTATCACATATATTTTGATAAAAATAGTATAAAAAATAATTTTGAAAATGATCAATTTAATCTAAAAAAAAAGTTAAAATTAGATATTTAATTTAGGGCAAAGAGAGTATTTAATTTTGTGGGAGTAGCGACAGATATACTCTTTCTAGCGGCACGAGAAATTACTTAAATATCATCCCTTTAATTTGATCTTTGTCGCTAGAAAGAGTTGCGACATGTTAGTTAATTACAACATTGCCCTCACTTAATTCTTCACTACCGCTAGAGGTTCTAGTGGCAGGTTATTTCAAATCTACCCAGCCACTGCATTTTCAGTCTTCTTTAGTTGTCAGGTTGATGCGAAGAAGAGAGAATGAAAAGAGAAGAGAGAAATAAGAGAAAAGTCTTGCGGCTAGTAACACCAAAATGCAAGTATTTTTTAACCACTACTTAGTGGTGCAACCACATAAAATTGTTGTAAGATTATTTCTACCGATTTTATTTTTAAAAATAAATAAATATTGTGATCTATTTTAAAAAATTTCTTTTAGGCAAATATATTCATGTGAACTTTTAAAGAAAATTAGCAATCATATCTATGTATACATATATGCATGTGAATTTTGGTAAAAATTAGTGAGTTATGTTTTTGGGTAAATATATGCATGTTATTATGTGGTGAAATTGTGAGCATATACAAGTTGTAAATTGTTTCTTGTTAAATTATTGTTAAATGGTTGTGGATAATAATTGAGATATATTTGTGTTTTATTGTTGTTAAATTAGTGAGTTATGTTTTGGGGACAATATATGCATGTGATGATTTATTAGCAATAGTAATGACTATACAAACTTTGTAAATTGTCTTGTTTTAAATTATAGTTAAATGGTGGTGTAAAATAATTGGGATATAATTGTTTTACATAGTTGTTAATTTGGTACAAAATGATTTTATGTTATTTTTTTAGGTCAAAGAGGGACAGCTGGAATCCTGGGCCAATTGACCAAAGTATTTTGTATGACCAAAAAAATCATGTGTCTGATGACGTATATAATGGTAAAGATTGGGGAAAGCTAACCTTATCTCAACTAACTGAACAAATATACGACAAATGGAACTTAACACAAACCCCAAAAAAATTTACTAGATAAATGTGGGTTTGGGGTTTTTAAACACGCAGCAGTTGTACACCAAACTGATCTTGGTCTCATGTCCGCCTTGGTGGAGAGATGGCAGCTGAAGACCAACATTTTTCACCTAAACTGTGGGGGAAATAATAATAACCCTAGAGGATGTCCATTTCATTTTTAGCTTGTCGGTGGTGGGCAAATCCTTAACTTGTCCCCTATTTGACACTCCACTGTATTATTTTAAGGGACTGTTTTGGGCCTGAACTAGCTATTGAATATCAACAATCTAAAAAATGGTTATATTTCACTGGTGTGGCTGAACGGACATTTTTTAAATTGTCTTTCTAGAGTAAATAAGAAAATTATAGGCCGATACACAAAGGCCTACATTTTTTGGTTATGTGGGGTAATATTATTCCCTACTAGGTCCAAAAATACTGTCCACCCTAAGTATATGTATTTTGTGGCCAACTTGGAAGATTGTGTTAAGTATTCTTAGGGTGCGGCTCTGTTAGGGTATTTGTATAGGGCTTTATATACAGCCAGTAGGAAAGGGGTCAAGTATATCAATGGTTATGTAATATTGTTACAAGTGTAGGCCTATGAGCATTTAGTAGTTGGAAGGCCAAACCCTAGACCATAGTCAGAGTTATGGTTACCTAGGGCCACAACGTGGGCATACTCTGCTACCCACAAATATCCTGATAGACAAGACAATCCCCACTACCATCTTACATTTTATCGAGGGGAGTTAGATGTGCAGCCTTCATGGCAGGTAGTTTGGCGTCCTTACATGAGGTGGGATGATAATTTTAATGAATTTAATTTTGAGGGAAGGTTATTGAGATCTAGTAGTGATGAGTGGGTTTTATACCTACGAATTAGGTCTTGTTAGACTTAATTATTGTGGTCTTTAAGTGTTTTTAGTATTGTTTTATTCGTTTGTGTGTTTGTTTATTGTAGGATTGGAGCTGGAGGGGCAAAAGGGTAAATTCGGATCTTAAAAGACACTTGATGGCATTTTTACAATTATGAGGACATGACCTAGTGCCAGAGGCGCTATGATTAGTACTACTATAGCGCCAGAGGCGCTAGGGCACGCATTTGGTTGCTGATGTGTGGCTGGAGGAAGAAAAGGAAGTCAATTGGGAAGAGGATTCTAATTAGTATTGATCAGATTTAGAGAAGGAAACCTTAAGAGGGAACTGGGAGACTATTATTATTATTATTCTACTTTTCTAGAGAGAGTTTTTGTGGAGTTTTACCGTGGATTATTATTGTTCAAGTGCTGGATATTGATGCGGGTTGAACTTTACTTTGGATTTTATTCTTCAATTGGGTTTGATCAGTCTACTTCTTCTTATTTTCAATTGATTGTTTATTTTACCATGTGTAACTTTGATCCCATAATGGCTTTTGGTTCAGGCATGAACTAATCTCCATTATGAGATTCTAACGGATTTTAATATGTTGTCTAATTTTAAGCTTGATTGTTAGATTGTTTTGCATATCATAAGGAACCTCTATCATGATTGTTTCGCATGTATGAATGTTTGATCACCATTCGATTTCAGTGCTTGTATGGAATTGAGAAATAACATATAAGTATGGATTGTAGTCATGATAGCTTGCGAATATGAGGCTTAATTGGATAGCTTAATATTTTGTGAATCAGATAGAAATATACTGTTTCACCGTAGGAGCTAAAATAAGGGCTTGTGCTTTAAATCAATATAATTGCAATTTCACATAGAAATATAGTGATTTTGGTTATAGTGGTGATTACATGGTGTCTATTGAGTATGGATATTATGTAAGTAGGTCATAATACATTGACAAATGGTTATGTCTATTTTAGTGTCCTTGGCTACTTTTCTGTGATATGTGAACTTACTAGCATGATAGTGGTAATTAAATGAACTATTAAATGAAGTTAGGATCCCATTAATTCCAAGTTGATATATTCTGTTAGTATTTGCATCTTTAGTTGTTAATTTGTTTAGAAATAATTTTGTCATAAAAATCAAGTCATTAGTTTAGGCAAATAAATATAGTGATAGGACTGATGCATAGTAATTTAATTTAGCACTTTCTCTGTGGGACGATACTCTACTTCTTCTGTATTACTTGTTGACCACGTATACTTGCGTGAGTTAGAGCTCTTTTATTAAAGACTAAAAAGGAGGCAACAAGTTTTTGGCGCCGTTTCCGGGGAAAGACATGTAGATTTTTATTATTATCATCAGTTTTAAGCTATATTGTTTGACTTAGACAAATCTATTCTTTTCTCATTTCTATTTTTGTTTTTGTTTTGGCTTCAAGTACTTGTAGAATTTTATGCACACACGATCATCCAACTCAGAATTGACACCAGCACAAGATAATATTGACGGCAGAGGTTGGAAAGCAAGAGTGCGTAGAAATTTACAAGCACAGTTGGAAGAAACTATTTCGAATATGGCGGAAGAGCGAAGAGAGGAGCATAAAGCTTTGTGGGACTATTCTATGCCGAACATTAATGAACTGCAGTCTAGCATAGTCAGACCGGCGATATCAGCAAACACTTTTGAGATAAAACCGGGCACCATTCAAATGGTGCAGAATTCGGTCCAGTTTGGGGGGTGCTGCTACAGACGATCCTAATGAGCATCTTTTGAGTTTTATTGAAATTTGTGATACATTCAGATACAACGGGGTGACGGAGGATGCCATTTGACTAAGACTGTTTCCATTTTCATTAAGGGATAGAGCAAGAAGTTGGCTTCATTCTTTGCCTGCAGGATCAATCACTACATGGGAGGACTTAGCACAAAAGTTTCTAGCCAAGTTTTTCCCAATGGCTAAAACTGCAAAACTGAGAACAGAAATTTCTCAATTTGAGCAACAACAGGGTGAGTCCTTATACGAGGCTTGGGATAGGTACAAGGAGATGCTAAGGAAGTGTTCGCACCATGGGATGCTAGATTGGATGGTGATCAACACATTTTATAATGGATTGGGATGGCAGTCGAGATAGATGGTAGATGCAGCGGCAGGTGGAGCTTTAGGGGTGAAGAGCTATGATGAAGCTTATACCCTTATTAAGACTATGGTAGCGAATGATTTTCAAAACCTTTCAGCCAGAATGTCACAGCCTAGAGTTGCAGGTGTGTTAGAAGTGGATGCTATTACTCAGTTATCAGCACAGATGGCGGCTATGGCAAAGAAAATAGAGTCGTTGTCAGAAAGCAAAGTCAAGTCAGTTGCCTTCATATACGAGATTTGTGCGGGGTCACACTCAACAGATCAATGTGCTATCAGCTCGGAGTCAGTGCAGTATGTGAACACTTACAGGAAAGACCAATGTCAGTTTCAGAACACATACAACCCCAACAACCGTAATCATCCAAACTTTAGTTGGTCAAATAATCAAGGAAATAAGCAACAACAGTTTCAGCAGAATCAACAGTTTCCATCTCAGCCAGCGCAGGAACAGTTTGCTCCACGACCACCTTTTCCACCGGGATATTCTCAACAACAACATCCTACTCCATATGCACCTCAGCAAGAAAAGAAATCAGAAATGGAGGAGATGATGTTAAAGTACATGGCAAATACAGAGGTGATGATTAAAAGCCAGGTAGTGGCTATTAAAAATCTGGAAACTCAGATGGGGCAAATGGCGACTATGCTTAACAGCAGGACCCAGGGTTCATTGCCAAGTAACACAGAGGCAAATCTACGGAGAAAGGGTAAGGAACAGTGTCAGGCCATTACACTCAGATCGGGAAAGCAATATTCAGGAAATGCACCAGACACAATAGCACCGAGTATACAAGGGGATGACATTGGGATAGAAACTGAGACAGAAATTGAAGCTGAACAGAAAGAGATGAAGGAAGAGTCCGAGTCGCAACAAGTAGAGAAGGAGAAAGTGAGTTCAGATAAGAAGCCCGTGACTACAGTACCATAAGTTCACCCTCAAGTTCCGTATCCGCAGAGATTGAACAAGCAGAGGGACGATAAACAGTTCAGAAAGTTTTTGGAGGTTTTTAAGAAACTGCAGATCAACATACCCTTCGCAGAGGCATTGGAACAAATGCCAAGTTATGCAAA
Organism: Aralia elata; assembly: GCA_034770075.1. Taxonomy (NCBI): domain Eukaryota; kingdom Viridiplantae; phylum Streptophyta; class Magnoliopsida; order Apiales; family Araliaceae; genus Aralia; species Aralia elata. Next base: position 74,044,949 of record CM068382.1, on the reverse strand, counting down.
GTTCATGAAGGGTATATTGTCAAGGAAGAGAAGGTTAGACGAATTTGAGACAGTGGCCTTGACGGAAGAATGCAGTGCAGTGCTTCAGCGTAAATTACCTCCAAAGCTGAAAGATCCGGGCAGTTTCACAATTCCATGCACGATCGGAAAGATGAGCTTTGATAAATGTTTGTGTGATCTTGGGGCAAGTATCAACGTGATGCCTTTGTCTGTATTCAGTCAGTTGGGATTGCTGGAACCAAGGCCAACAAATATTTCCCTGCAGCTAGCTGATAGATCTATCACGTATCCACGTGGGATAGTGGAGGACGTACTGGTGAAAGTGGACAAATTTATCTTTCCGGCGGACTTCATCATTCTGGATTATGAGGAAGACAAAAATATACCGATCATACTAGGGAGACCATTCCTAGCCACAGGGAGGACTTTGATAGACGTGCAAAAAGGGGAGCTTACAATGCGGGTACATGATCAGGAGGTGACGTTTAACGTCTTCAAAGTAATGAAGCTCCCAACCGATGAAGAAGAATGCTTCAGAGTAGACTTGGTGGATAGTATAGTGCATGATGAAGTTGAAAGTTTGTTGGGCTATGAACCACTGCAGAGAGTGATTGCTGAAAATTCAGATTTGGAGAATGAAGAATGTGCTGAACTTGTGCAATATTTGGATACCACCCCCAAATTCGGAAAATTCAGAACACCTATCGAACCACTTACGAAAGCAGGAGAGACATCGGTTAAGTTGAAACCATCTCTTGAGATACCTCCCGAACTTGAACTTAAACCACTTCCAGAACATCTCAGGTACGCATTTTTAAATAAAGATTCAAAGCTACCTGTGATTATTTCTTCTGCACTAACATCTTTTCAGGAGGAAAAATTGCTACGAGTGCTTAGAGCGTTTAAATTAGCTATTGGATGGACCATAGCCGATATCAAGGGGATAAGCCCTTCTTTTTGCATGCATAAGATCCTGCTAGAAGATGGTAGGAAGCCAACGGTTGAGCAACAAAGAAGGCTCAATCCTATAATGAAAGAAGTGGTTAAGAAAGAGATTCTTAAATGGCTGGACGCGGGAATAATCTACCCAATTTTCGGACAGTTCATGGGTGAGCCCTGTGCAGTGCGTGCCAAAGAAGGGTGGAATGACCGTTGTCACCAATGAGAATAAACGAGTTGATCCCAACGCGAATCATAACAGGGTGTGAGAATCTGCATGGACTACCGCAAGCTTAACAAAGCTACAAGGAAGGACCATTTTTCCACTTCTGTTTATAGATCAAATGTTGGACAGACTGGCGGGTCATGAGTATTATTGCCTTCTGGATGGGTTATTCAGGCTACATCAGATTATGATAGCTCCAGAAGACCAGGAAAAGACTACTTTTACATGTCCATACGACACTTTTGCCTTCAGAAGGATGTCTTTCGGGTTGTGCAATGCTCCTGCCACCTTTCAGAGATGTATGACAGCAATTTTTTTAGACGTGATCGAACAGAATGTGGAGGTATTCATGGACGATTTCTCGGTATTTGGTGATTCTTTCGATTTATGCCTTGAAAATTTGGTAATGGTTTTAAAGAGATGTGTTGAAACAAATCTGGTATTGAATTGGGAGAAGTGCCATTTTATGGTACAAGAAGGAATCATACTGGGGCACAAAGTTTTAAAGAAAGGAATTGAGGTGGACAGGGCAAAGCTGGAAACGATTGAGAATTTACCTCCACCTACGTCTGTAAAAGGTGTTCGCAGTTTTCTTGGACATGCAGGCTTCTACCGCAGATTCATCAAGGACTTCTCCAAGATCACTAAACCATTGTGCAGTTTATTGGAGAAGGATGCATAGTTTAATTTTGATGAGGCTTCCATGAGGGCATTTGAGCACTTAAAGAGTAAATTAACTTCAGCACCAGTTATCACAGCACCAGATTGGGCATTGCCGTTTGAGCTGATGTGTGATGCCAGTGATTATGCAGTAGGGGCTGTTTTGGGGCAAAGGAAGGAGAAGATGTTTCATGTGATATACTATGCCAGCAAGACCCTTACGGATGCACAGTTAAATTACACCACAATGGAGAAAGAGTTATTGGCAGTGGTGTATGCCTTTGATAAATTTCGGTCATATTTGATAGGCACAAAGGTGATAGTGTATATGGATCACTCGACAATTCGACATCTAGTGTCAAAGAAGGATGCAAAGCCCAGATTGATCAGATGGATATTACTATTGCAGGAGTTTGATTTGGAGATCAAGGACAGAAAGGGGACTGAAAACCAAGTGGCAGACCACTTATCTCGACTAGAGCAGCAGGAAAGGAAGATAGATGGCCACAGTTGAAATTAATGAATCCTTTCCGGATGAGCAGTTGTTTGTGGTGCAAGGGGAGGTGCCATGGTTGACTACGCGAATTATTTGGTGAGTAAGATGATGCCTTCTGAATTGGTGGGGCATCAAAAGAAAAAGTTCCTGCATGATGTTAAATGGTATATATGGGATGAGCCGTATTTGTTTAAAACAGTGTGCGGATCAAATGATAAGAAGATGTATCCCATATAGTGAGACCGAGGGGATTTTACAGGATTGCCATTCTTCTGTATATGGAGGACACTACGGAGGAGAGAGAGAACAGCGGCTAGAGTGCTACAAGCAGGATTCTACTGGCCAACAATTTTTAAAGATGCTTACAGTTTTGTTCAGCAGTGTGATAGACGTCAGAGAGTGGGTAATATTTCAAAGAGGAATGAAATGCCTTTGAATACAATCCTCGAAGTAAAAGTTTTCGACGTGTGGGGGATTGATTTCATGGGTCCTTTTGTGTCTTCGTGCGGTAATCTCTACATCTTGCTAGCAGTTGACTATGTGTCGAAATGGGTTAGGAAGTGGCAGCACTCCCAACAAATGATGCCAAGGTAGTCCTAAAGTTTTTTACATCTCAGTTTCTTATCTAGATTTGGTACTCCGATGTCTATTATTATTGATGAAGGTAGTCACTTCTGCAAAAGGCAGTTGACTGATTTGTTTACTAATTATGGGGTGTATCATCGTTTTGATACAGCTTATCACCCACAGACGAACGGCCAAGCTGAAGTATCCAATTGAGAAGTAAAAAGAATCCTCGAAAAAATTATGAATCCGACGAGGAAGGATTGGTCCTTAAAGCTAGATGATGTTGTATGGGCATATAGGACTGCTTACAAAACTCCGTTGGGCATGTCACCGTTTCAGCTGGTTTATGGAAAAGCTTGTCATCTTCCTATGGAGCTAGAGCACAAGGCATATTGGGCAATTCGGAAGTTGAACTTTGATTCGACAGCTGCAGGGGAGAAGCGTTTACTCCAAATCAATGAGTTGGATGAATTTCGACTACGGGTTTATGAAAACTCGAAGCTGTATAAGGAGAAGGTGAAGAAGTGGCATGATCGTAAGATCATCGAAAGAACATTTGAACCGGGACAAAGGGTTTTACTTTTCAACTCAAGACTTAAACTTTTTCCCGGGAAGCTGAAATCAAGAATGGTCAGGACCATTCACAGTGAAGACGGTCTTTCCGCATGGTGCGATTAAAGTATACGATAAATTTCCGGACCAGTCGTTCAAGGTGAATGGACAGAGGCTGAAGCATTACTTTGGGGACGAGGTGGACCGATAGAAAGTCACCTTAATCCTGTCTACGACATGGGATTCAAAGACAGTCAAGCTAATTGACTATAACTTAGCGCTATCTGGGAGGCAACCCAGCGTTTTAATCTTCTGTTTTTCTTTTGTTTAGTAATTTATTTTCTTTAAACTTAAAAAAAAAAAAAAAATTTCTACACCTAATCTTGGATTTTGATTTAATTTGATTGTAGGTATTAGCAAGAATGACTGAAAGTTGGCTAAGTACAGTCGAAGCGCTGCTAGCGCTCACTTTAAGCTGGGATAAGCGTCGGCCGCGCTGCATTGCAGTGTGCTCCCAAAATGCTAAGCGCCTGCAGCGCTCAATCTTATCAAGGACAAGCGCCGCTAGCGCTGCACTGCAGTAGTCAATTAAAATCCAAGCGCCTGAGGTGCCCAATCCCTCACACATCCAGCGCCTGCAGCGCTCAAGCCAGCACTCACATTCTGCATAACAGCGCTAGAAGCACCCAACGCTTCACAAAGCAAGCGCCATCAGCGCTATCCCAAACCCTTAGCTACTGCAAGCTAGCGCGAGCAGCACCCGACTTGTACAAAAGCCAGCGCCAGAAGCGCTCTACATGGGATTCGAAAAAAAAGGGATAAAACCCTAGATCGGGCTAAAGGACGGTTTCAACACACACTTCAAGCCTAATTTCTTCTTCTAGCCGACTTCAACTGCTGCTATTCTCCATTATTACCGATTTGAGCTCCTTAACACCAACAAATCGATATCCACGCTACCCATTGCCGGCACATCACTTTTGCAACTAAGGAATTTTCTTCTCATAGCTAAAAAGGATTGAATATTCTACATATGGGCACTTTCAATTTCAAGTAAGTTTTATATTTGTGAGCAATTAGAACTTGAAATTGTTGGCTAGAGATTTGAATTGCTAGTATTTGGAGAAAGATATAATGTCCAGGAATTTTAAACTTTGTATCCAATTATTTTGATATAAAATTCATTTTTATATAATTTTTCGGACCTAATTTGATCCAGGTAGGTATTAATATTTAATTACATAATTATACGGTCCAATAAATATCCTTGTATTAAAGGGACTCACTGATAGTTCGAATAAATGAGTTAACCCTAAGAATTTATTTGCAAGAAGATTGGGAGAAATTAGTAAATAATTTCATTTTACTATTTTCGGATGTAAATAATTCGATCGAGAAATTATTATTGAAAAAAATATTTTAAATAATCAAGTAATTTAATTAGTTATTTAATTTAAATACTAGAAGTATGGTGTTATTAATTTCAATAAATGAATTGGGCCATATTTCTTTTCATTCGGTTGGCCCAACCTCAATTGGGTTGGACCCCTTTCTATTACACTATCGGGTTGGACCCATTCCAAATAAGATTGGGGCAAGTCCACGCTAGTAAACCAATTTGGTGCAGAGGATGAGTTTGGGCGTAATAAGAGCCTAGCAGCCTAAACCTTCAGTCTGATGGAACGATCGGAGAAAGGTCACACCAAGTCGTGCGCCGGCGATAGCATGAAGCGACCAGCTGGAATGAGCCTAGCGACCGGCGGCTGCTCAAGGTTCAAGGCGGAAGGAGCGAGTAAGGGCTTGGGCGACCGAGCGGCTACCGATCGGACCAAGGGACTCAGACGATAGGCGATTTGACCGGTGGGAACGTGCGGCTCGAGGGTCCACCGACCGTGCTTAGCTGGGCTCAGACAGGACTTGAAGTAGACAGCCGCTCACGCCTACATCTCTAGCCCTTGGTTATTACCTCGGGTAGGTAGGGTATTAACCAGCGAATTGGGCAAACGTTGCTCTATAAATTGAAGGCCCCGAACCCTAGCAAGCTGCTGAAATTATGCGTTTTAATTAGAGGGAAATTTATAGGAGGAGAGGGAAACAGGGGAAGGCCAACTGCCGGGTGCGATTACCGTTCGAAGGTGTCGACAGTGGGGCGAATGCCCCTAACGTCACCTATTTTGGGAGGAAGGAGGAGAGCCGCAAGCTAAGACTTCATTCCAACTCAACCCAACCTTAAGGTATAGTAATGGTCCCTGTGTTTGAACCGAGCTGCTATGGCAGTTTTCCCTTGTGGGATTTTGTTTGGTTTTATTTTTTTTCCTTATTTCTGTGCTTGGATTATGTTGTTGTATTGTGGGGACAATTCCGTATGGAAGGGCCATGAAGGGCCAGGCATTATAAGGATGGGTTGTGATTGTAGTATAATGAGGGTTGTGTTAAATTATCCCAAAATCTTGTATGACCACCAGGTATTTGTTGTAATGCCTGAATGGAACTGTTCTTATTTGGCATTAAGCATTTATGTTAACAACATTGCTTGTGTAAGAAATTTAACTTTGGTTTATTATGTGTTAATACGTGGGCTGATCACCAGAAATTTAAACATATGTGTTGCACTTTGTTGTTGGGATCAAGCCAAACGTTAGGGTGAGCTTATGTGGCTGATAGTTTGGGGCTGGGTCGAGGTGCAAGGCGTGAGCGGCAGCCCACGCCGTTGGACATCCAGTGCGGTAAACGAAAATTAGGTTGGGTAAACTCTTAATTGAGGGCTAATCGCTCCTTTCTAGTTGAGTTAAACATTATCACTTCGCAATTTCAACACCATCATTAGTATTTTAGTAATGCTAAGAAATGATTAAATCATAGCTAACTAATAAAATACTTTCAGGAGGTGAGTAATATTGGCTCTCTAATTTTTTATTTCAGAATTAATGATAATAGTTGGGACTTAAAATATCATTACCAGAATTTGATAAGAGTAAAAGAAAGTTAAGGTATTATTAGAATAACTAATATCACTTACAATATGTTGGTATTCTCCAGAAGGGTTGCTTAAACAGTTAGTTTTACTTATCAATGGATAAAGGCTATTCAAGTATTTATTTTCTAATTAACAAATAAATAAAAGTATTGAGTAATTAGATTAATAAGAGTAATGATTAATTGATATTCTTTTTAGTAAATAATGATAATGAAGATCATTATTTACTTAGCGTTGGATAATGACTACAAACTAATGATTTAGTTACTTATTATTGATAAATTAAATAATAAGTAACCATAACTATTTATTATTTTTTTCGAGACAATTACCATCTGAGCGATATTAGGTGGAAAATAAAAGGGTAAGTTAATAAATTAATTATTTATTATTTAACATTAAAATAATAAATAAAGGGTAATAATTACTTAATTACTATTTAATTAATGTTAAATAATAATTAAGTAAGAGTATAGTTAATAAATTGATTATTAATTATGTATTATTTAACATTAAATAATAAATAAAGATAATAAATATTTAATTATTATTTTAATTAATATTAAATAATAATTAAGTATGAATAAAGTTAATAAAATAATTATTTATTATTTATCACTAAATAATAAATAAAGATAATAAGTATTGATTGTATTCAACTAATAATAATTATGTATGAATAAAGCTAATAAGGATAACAATTACTTAATCCTTATTGAAATAAAGATTAAGTACGAGTGAGATTAATAAGTTAATTATTTATTTTTGGCCCTTATTAAATAAAGGTAATAAATACTTAATGATTAAGTGTGTGTGAATTAATACATTAAGTATTTAATGTTGAATAAGGAACAAGGAATAATAATCCCTTAAAGGTGAATAGTAATTAAGCACAAAGAAAACTAAATAAGTGATCAATTGTTTTTCTGTTGTCCTAAAACCAAAATAAATTTATTATTGATTTTATAAATAATAAATAAGGATTGTTAACCCATATTTAGAGACAGATAAGGGTAATAAATCTGAGTAATCGAAGAATAGTAATCATGATTAGCTACCACTATTTTAATAGCTAAAGGTCATTAAATAAATTTCTGTTTAGCTAATGTTAACTAGTAATTAAATGTATATGGTGAATTGTTTATCTGCTAAATAAATAACATAAGTGAGTGTATCGATATACAGTTATGCAATGCTAATGGATAAACCGACTTTATCAACTGATAGGTTATCCAAGATCAATTAGTTAAAGCTAAGAGAAATTGTAGCTGAGCAAACCGGCAAGTTCTATCTTACTCAACTTTTACATTGAGCAAGTTTCTAAACCTTATGCACTATTTTTAATTTGTGCAAAAAGGTATATATTATTGCAAGAGAAATTGTAGCTGAGCAAACCGGCAAGTTCTATCTTACTCAACTTTTACATTGAGCAAGTTTCTAAACCTTATGCACTATTTTTAATTTGTGCAAAAAGGTATATATTATTGCAAGTTATTCTTTAAGCTTGAATCTTATCTCCAAGCATGCCTTAAGTGGTCTAATTACTTTTAAAATTATTCCACATCTGTGTATTTATTAACATTCGCACTCGTGCATTTGAATTCGTATATTCATTTAAGTTCAGAAATTTATGAACTATTCATGGTTAAGTCTGAACCCTTGTTCGGTTAGGCAAGTATGTGAGAATTTATAAACGCTATCCGAACCAATCGATGGTAAGGATTCTTAGACTGTATGAACACCCCTTTTATTATAGGGGAGTACCCCAGGTACCGTATATAAGGTACAAATAGCAGAGTTAAATGTTATGCATACACATAGCGTACGCGAGGCTGATCCCCTCAAGTACTTATTCTGTAGCCAGTAACCAGAGGGTCAATTAGCTATTGACTCCTTTGGAAATTATTGTTCAAAGTCTACTTGACTATCAATTGTTCTAAAAGCATTTATTGTTATTGCTTCTGATAATTCTATTGTTGAAATCTCTTTCTATATCCCTTTCATCATGATATATCTTTATTGTTGTACTTTAAACTTGCTGAGCAAACTCGTTGCTCATCCTTGCTATATCATGACTTCATTGCAGCTAAACCCGAGACGTCAAGGAAGAACAAAGGGAAAGAAAAGATGAAGTGATAGACTTCATGTAGCAGATTTTCAATTTATGTGTAGTTAATTACTGTTAATGTAATTTAAACCCCTGTTTATTATTTAGGGTATGGATTTGTGTATGTGTTTAAGGTTGTTGTATTCTGGGACTAGTAACACCTTTCTAATGAACAACATATGTTTATTTCCGCATTTAGTCAATGTATGTTGTTGGAGGTGAATGATGTATTGGATCGTGATGACGGATCCGGGTATTTGGAGACACGAATTTGGGGGCGTCACAGGTTGGTATCAGAGCTGTAGGTTATAAACTTTAGGATCGCGAAACCTAGGTTATAACCTTCATAGTGAACATCGTATTGAGTATTAGGAGATAAATCGAGGAGATTCATTATATGTGGTTTTGATGAATTGGGGAATTCATCGAGTCGAGTAGTACCCAATGAAATATAATTTCATTTCTTCAATGAATATATTTTTATTGCTGTACTAATGTTGATTTTCGGTGTGATTGTAGGATGACTGACATAGGAAGGACTAGTGGAGTCCAGGAGGAGGGAGACATTCATAGATATACCAGTAGTTGCTGAGCAGTTGGTGGGGTATGCTCCTATTGCCCCAGGGGTACCACTGGAGGAGTCCGAGCAGAGGAGGACTATCCGGAGGATCGGGTAGAGCCGGTCGTAGGCCGAGTCATGAGGTCGGCAGTCAGGACCCCGATGCTGAGGAGGAGCCACCCGCGTATGTTGATGGCATGGGGTCCACTGCCGACGATATTATTGAGGGACTGACCAGCAGGAACGGGGAGCTGGAGGATCGGATAGCTCATCTGGAGGAGCAGAATCAGACCCACCAGTTCAGGGAGAACCAGTATAGGGATCTGGCTTACCAGCTCGAGCATGACCTGGGAGTAGCGAAGATGCAGCTGCAGGGCTACGAGTCCTCAGCGCAGCAGACCGAACTACTGCTACATCAGCTGGAGGCCCGAAACGCTGAGTTGAGAGAGAGGCTGGAGCAGAAGGATCTGCAGATCGCCCATTTGAAGGCCAAGCAGGAGGCCATGAGGTTCGAGGTTGGGCTGGAGGTGTCTGAGAGGATGCATGTCAGAGAGGCCTGGTTCAGGGAAGCCAGAAGGGTTGATCAGTTAGAGGATCAGTTGGAGGCCAGAGCAGTGAGGATAGGGACCCTAGGATATGCTTTAGATGCAGCCTACAGGAGGCCCCGGACTGAGGTAGGGGAGTCTAGCCGCTCTATTCGTCGCAGGGTTCGGGGGTGGAGCATTCTCTTCTGGTTAGCAGGCACGGATTCGTCATGACGTGCAGTGACGTGATATGATGGTTGCTTGTCTTTAGTACAGTCAGTCCACTTTTTGTTATATTAGGGACGTATTCATGTTTGTCTTGTGAAACTCTATATTTGTTTTCATGTTTGGTGGTAGCAGTTAAACCCCCAACTTTTGTATATTAGGAGGGGATGGACAGTTATAATTCCCCACTTTTGTCTCAGGGGAATGGTTTAATGATGGATAGGGCATGTAGTGGCGCATTTATAGAAGTATGCCACATGTTTAGTCTGGATGTAACAAACAGTGGTATATAAATATAAATGCATATGTTTCACTTAAATCAAATGTGTTGATAGATGTTTTTACCCTTGATTGCTGATTTTAATGACATATTGTGTAAAATATAAAACTATAAGTAAAAGTCAGCCAGAATTCAAATCATGCCAAAAGGACGACCACGTAACCGACAGGTTGAAGAGTCAGAAAGTGAGGTTGGAAATCAATCCAATCCAATGAGAATGTTCGCAGAAATGCTGGCAGAAGCCATGCAATCAAGACCGCCACCTGTAGGGACCCAAGCAGCCCCTGGGCCAACACATCATTTAGCAAATTTTAAAGATTTTAAACTGGTCGGACCACCCGAGTTCAAGGGAACTCTTAACCCAATCGAAGCACAGACCTAGATCGAAGAAGATAGAAAAGGTTTTCGAGGGTCGGCTACGGGTGGGCCGTAGGAATACCAAAAGGACAGGATTTTGCCACGTTACATCGCTGGTAAGGGCGAGGCTAACTATTGGTGGAAGGCTAATAATGGGTCGAGCAGATGATGGGACGTCAATTTCCTGGGAAAGATTTTAAAGAGTTGTTCTTCGAAAAAAATTTCTTTCCCCTTCCAGAGAATACACAGCAGGACATGGGAAGTGAAGTTCCTCGGAACTTGAAGCAGGGGGAATATTGACTGTCGCCCGAGATGTACGGCAGCAAAGTTCAATTGAGGTTGGCCCGATTTGGCCCCACACCAGGTGGACACCGAGGCCAGGAAGGCAAAGAAGGTTTGAGTTAGGACTAAAAACCATGGGTGCAGTAAAGTCAGTTGCCAATAATTGAAAATTAAGCAAACTTCGCTGAACTGCTGGAGAGGGCTATCATTGCGGTAAGGGTGGCAATGAAGCAGTGGCAATCGATTTAAACCAAAGGATGAGAAAGAAGAATCAAGGGGTAGCAGCAAGAGGTAGTAAACCCCAACAAAACGTAAGTGGCTCGAGAGTCAGTCATAACTGGGGGAAACAACATCTGGAGGGGGTGAAGTTGAAGAAACCAGGGCAGGTTGGCATGCAAACAATTGTGGCAAAGAGTCACTATCGGGGGAGTGCAATGAAGGGGGAAAAGTGTTTTGTTACCCCGATGTGGGAACAACCGGGGCACATGGCTCCCCAGTTGTTCCGAACAAGTCGAAGAGGGGAATGTTTCTCCCCCTTGTGGATCCACGCCGAACCCAACCAGATTAAGGATTGCCCCGAAGAGGAAGGGTGATGTCGGGGTTAGTGGGCAACAAAAAACAGCGGAAGGACACAGCAACCGGCTGAGTTACGGGGGCAACCAGCCAGTGCATGAGCCAAACAGGACCAACAACGCCCGCACGATTCAAACATGACTGTTCAGGATGCTAATGGAATCCAAAGAACGTTGGTGTCAGGTTAATCATTCCCAATCAATGATATAGAATGCATAGTGTGTTATTTGATTCGGGTGCCTACCGTGCTCTTTTGTTTCCCGAAAAGCATAATTTTGCTAAGTCAGGTTAAATTTACCTCGTGAAAAGTTAGAACACCCTTTATGAACGTAGAAGTAGCAAACAAGGAAATTATCCCCGTATGAAATGCATTCATAGGAATTGTTGTGCTGCTCAATGTGGATTTGAAATACCAATTCGGCTGGGAGAGTTTGAATGTAATCCTGGGGAATGGATTGGCTATCAATTCACGGAGCAGTTATTGGACTGTAAGAAGAAATGTGTGATGTACTACCTGAAGACTCCTAATAAGCTTCCGAAGGTGGTATTTTACTGGGTAAGTAAAGTCACCAAGACAATCTTGTTGTCTGACTATGATGCAAACCAAGTAGAAACTGCTTATAGAAAGGTTGCGTGTGGTTACTTGGCACATGTTTAATTGGATACTCGTCAGGGTCATGGTGGATTGAGATGAGTCAAAATACCAAAATCGTGGGGTGAGGGAAAAAAGTTTTTTTCGCTGATGTCTTCCCCGATGAACTTACGGGGGGATTTGCCGCCGGACAGGGAAACCGAGTTCGTTATCGATTTTGGCACCGGGGAACCCGGCACCAATATCGGAAGCCCCGCCGTATCGAATTGGCACCTGTAGTAAATGGAAAGAGTTGATGGTGCAACTGTAGGACACTATTGAGATAAAGGGTTGATATCAGGGACCAAGCGTGTCCCCATGGGGAGCGCCAAGTTCTGTTTGTAAAAGAAGAAAGATGGTGTCCCCGATGAGACTTTTGTATCGACTAATCGGGAGTTTGAACAAATTTACGATTAAAGATATAGGTATCCGCTTCCTAGGATTTGACGATCTATATTGATCAACTTAAGGGATCAACTGCGAAATATCTTTTCAAACAAAAATCAGACCCTAAGGATAGGGTATCTTCAGCTGAAGGTGAGGCAGGAAGGAAGATATATCCCGAAGATCTGCCATTCAGGAAGACTCGTGTATGGGCAACTTCGGAGTTTCTGGTAATGTCAATTTGGGATTGACCGAATGCACCAGCCAACATTCCATGGATATGATTGGAACAGAGTGTTCAAGCAGGTTACTATTGGACAAGTTTCGTAGTCGTATTCATTGATGGACATCTTGGTGTATTGCAGAGACAGAGGGAGGATAACATAGTGAACATTAGAAGATTGTATTGGAAGCTTCTCAGTGAAGGAGAAGTTGTATGCGAATGGAGTTTTCTGAAGTTTGAGTTTTGGTTGCAGAGGGTACAATTTTCTGGGTCACGTCGATCGACAAAAATGGTTGTTTTCGGTGGACCCAGCAAAAAGTAGAAGCGGTTATCAATTGGGAGCAATCCGAAGGACAGCCAACAGAGATCTGGAGTTTCTTGGGATTAGCGTGGATACTAATATCGCCCCAGATTCATCCAGGATTTTTTCAATAAATAGCATCGCCGTTGACCTATCTCACCAGAAATAAATAGTTATAGTTCAGTTTGGTCGGAGAAAATGCGAGTGTGGAGCGAAAGTTTTACATGGACCGGTTGGAAAGAAGAGGCTTAGCCAAAGCACCGAGTGTTGACCTTACCAGAACAACACCTGGGGGTTTTCGTAGGTTGTTTATATAAGCGATGCGTCAACCACAAAGGTCCTTGGCTGTGTGCTTGATGCAACACGGCAAGGGTTAGTGGCGTACGCCATTCACGTTCAACTGATCCAGGACTGATGAGAAGGGTTTACCCGACTCATTGGACTTGGAGTTCAGCTATGCGGTAGTTGTTCATCACCTTGAAGATTTTGGAGGCACTTACTCTATACGGGCGGAGAAGGTGACGAGATAATATAACAGATCACAAAAGTCCCTGGAAATATATCTTCACTCAAAAAGGAGCTGAACAATGAGGGACGAGCGCCGATGGCGTAGAATTAATCAAAGACTAACGACTGTGAAATTCTGGTGTACCATCCCGGGGCAAAGCAAATGTAGTGGCTTGATGCTGTTAAGCAGAAAAGGGCAAGGAAATTGAAATTGATTGCAGCTGACAGTTCAAGAGGAGATTAATAAGGGACTTTGAACGTCTGGTAAACTGGAGGTTAAGTATATCGCGTTGGAGACTGGAGGAAAAAAAACTGTTTACCGTGACAGCTGTGTCCGAACTCTACTGGATAAGAATAAAGGAGGCTCAAGATTTTGACGAGGGCGTGCATGATTGACATTAAGAAGCAGCTATCGGAGGGAAAAAACGTTTTGAAGTACAAGATTGACAAACACAGGGTTGCTGACGGAGTTCGAGGGAAAGGATCTGGATTACCATACGTTACCATGACTTGAGGGAAGAAATTATTGCAGTGATGGCCCATAATACGAGATTTGTCGGTACATACCGGGGGTAAGCACCAAGATGTATCTAAGATCTTCATGTCATTCAGCATTTATTGGTGGCCGCATTCTGAAAGGGGAAGTTGCTTAGAATTCGTCAAGCGGAGACGATGTTTAAAACTTGTCAGAGGATTAAGGCCACAGAGCACCAGCGACTGTTTGTCAATTTACCAATCAATTAAATTAGTGCAAGTAGTAACACGGTTCAACATGTAATAAAGTGATAAGAGGAGTGTCGAACCCACAGAGAATTATTTAATAATAATTTACCTAATACTTTAATCATAATCAAATTAATTTTATTTAAATAATTCGATAAAAGATTTTTGAATTTTTTGAAAAATTAAAGTACTAAACTAACTAATTACTAAACTACCAAGAATTGAATTCAGATAAAAAGGCTTAAGATTACAATTTCTTTAATGTTTCACTTGAAATTTCAATACAACTTTCCTGTTAAGTTATATTAATTATTCCAGATTGTTATATCAAGAACTCATCAATATTTATAATCATCTCTCGATCGTATCATAAACGATTCATCTTAAAATCCATAAAAGATAGAATTAAGATGAACACCCTAGTTAAACTAATTTTTACTATTATCTCTCTGTGGATATTACAATTAAAAATGGATTTAAAGCTCAGGTTCTCTTTCAGATTACATGCGGCGTATAGGTATAATCTCTATCCTAAACACATAATCATGAATTCCATCGGACAGTAGAATACACAATTCATAATGCTATTATGATTAGGTCCTAAATCTATAAT
>CM068382.1:73735330-74030143 GCA_034770075.1 Aralia elata | reverse complement strand
TTATTTTGGCTTGTCAACTCCAAGGAGGGGAAGACCAATCCCTCTTTTTGGACCAATCAAAATTGGCAGGAGGGAGAGCTATTGCCTTGCGTTGTTTATATGGCAATGTTGAAAAATTGGGCCACCTTGTGCCATTAACCAACAAAATCTCATTTTACTTCCACAAAATTTACTCCTCCACTCTCCACAAACTAATTCCAACAAACTTTCATTTCTCTATTGCAAACCATCAGCTCCCTATTCAAACCCATTTCAAATTCTCGAAGAGAGAGAGAGGTGAGAGTGAGAGGAGCTCGCCGGAAATAGGAGCGAGGAGTCGCCTGGAAGTTCGTCCGAAAAAAGGAAGGAGGAAGAAGAAGGAAGGCACGGGAGGAAGAAAGAAGAGAATCCAAGCATGAAGGTCCATTCAAAATATGTCCTTAGCCGGGGGGGACGGAGCTCTTATTAATCTAGGAAGCTGATGTCGTGCGGTGTTGGTTTTATATTCCCTTGGTCTCTTCCAAATTTTTGCCTTGTGAATTTAATGATTTTTGGGAAAAGGTCGGGCATTGTTGTCGACGGGGTTTTGAAAGATCGTTTTTTTTGATGAGCCAAACTTTAACCAGAGTCGCCATGTGGTATATTTGGAATGGATGTACCACACTCATTCCGGGTTTTTCCTTCGTTGTATAAATCAGCTGGCGTCATATGTGACTCCGAATTAATTGGTCTGCGAATCGAGATTCATAGAGTTCGTGGGGGTATTGCTTTAGTGAGGGGAAGGTTGTTAGGCACACCTTCGACTTCCTGTGGAAACCCGGTTTTACAGCAATCTATGATGCTTTTCTATCCTTTAATTCTTGAAATGTGTGTGTAGTGCGCGCGTGTGTGTGTTTGTGCCTATATGGAATGTTGGGTTTGTTGGGATGAGTTTGTATGATAAAGAAATCAGAGTTGGATTTTTTAGGGAAAGTCGTGCTTTAATTTGGAGAACGTGCTTCGGATCGTCTTTTGGATTTATTACGAGAAGCTTGATTTTTTGATAAGAAAGGGTTTGATTTTAATTGTCAAAACTATGAGATATTTCATTTAGATGTCATTTTGGTTTATAACACGGTTTGTTGAAACTTGGCCAAAATAGGAATCGAGGATTTATACGTTGCTTTCATAAATGGTATGGCAATTCTCTAGAATCTTCTTTCGCCCTTATGTATCAAGGTTTAGTAATACGTTCATTGATTTCATAAATTCATTTTGTGTTATGTTTTGGAAAACGATCTTTCTTTAGCTTTCTCGTTTAGATAGGAATCGACATTCTTTAACATTTCTCAAATTTTAAACCTCGTGGATTTTAAGTATCCTACTTTGATTGATTTTCTGAAAATCTTATCATTTAGCTGTTGAAAACAATTTCGTGGTCATTTAAAATCAAATACTATGTATAAACATGCGTCGGGGCTATTCAGGGGCATGTAAGCCATCAAGAATGTCCGACGAACGACAACAATCACAAATTTCACTATTTCGGTGCCTTAAGCACGATTCTAGCCTTAGCGTCGTGTTTAAGGCCACACGATTACATTATTTTACAATGAAAACTTACATTGTTCCTAATTACACTACGTCAAAATTTTGGTCCATCATCGGATTTCGGCACCATGGTGTTCACGCTTCCTAGGCTCACATCCTCAATTTATCACTAACATCAAATAGATACAAATATATAACTAACATACAAGGATTTCTTAACGCCCCACAAGGATCGCCAAAATTAACAATCTACCATAGATCAATTCCATTAATGTATATATCGATATGAACGGTGCAATACGACCTCACCACCAATGGATATCAATCGGGATTTTTAGGATAGAACTTTGTTCCGATGGAACCATCTCTAATAATTCCTAATCCATTGTTTCCACAATTAATTTTTCATGAAATCTACCTTTAATTCAATCATTAAGTAATATTATAGAAATTGATATAACAAAAGAGATTTCATCCTTTGCAATTGATATCCAAATTGATGTGAATTTGATTTGTATTCGAATAGAATGGAGAAGGTATATGTGATACAATCAACTCAAAGAGATATTAATCTCTCACTTTTTACCTTCCTTTTTCTCTATTTTGTCATGCAAAAATTATGGTGTTTTTTCCTCTCTATTTCCTGGTTTTTAGCCCTATATGCTGTTTACCGTCTGTGTGGAATTCTTCATCTTTCAAATTTTTGCTGAAACCCTCCTGTATGCATGCCCGAAGCACGTCTGGCTAAAATAGGGCTGGCCAAGAGCCAGCCGCAGTTCTATCTGCGGCTGGCAGACAGATGGATTCTGCGGTCTGGACATTGCTGGACACACCTACCATCTGCACTAACGCGCGGTAGTGCTGAGATGTCATTGGTGTTCCGTGATGAGCGCAAACACTTGGCCGCAGATCTATACGACGGCTGGCGGGCTTGAATTTCTCGATTTTCGTCGCCACGCCCTCGTATTTCGTGCCGCAACGTCGGTTCTCGTTTTGAACAGGCTCGTGTTCTGCAGTCCGAGGAATTTTCCGGTGGAGGAGGACGTGCCACCTCATTCGGATAGTGCCTGTTTTCGGTAGGGCTTTATTGTCACGTAAAACTTGGTTTGCCCAAAACTATCGCGGCGGGTGCCGGGCTGCTCGGCCCGATTTCCTTGCATTTTTTTTGCTGGTAACTGAACCCTCTTGTGCCCGCTCTGTTTGCTCGCGCCAAGATGGTTCAATTGACGATTTTGCCCTTCCTGTCATGGTTAGTAGAAGGAATAAAAGCAAAATTAGAGGTGTCTAACAGCTGCCTCCTCTTTATCATGTTTATGATATGATATAATGGAAATGAAAGGGATAAAGATATAGACACTTGATGCATGTATGACTGTGTTGTAACAGAATAGACAGTGCATTACATGATGCCTCATACACATATAGACTTAGTTGATGGGGCATCATAAGTATGCTATGCATGCAAGACATTCGTAAGTGTGTCAATGTATCTACCCCTTGACCTGTGGTTCGTTAGTCTTTGGGTTCACTCCTTCAATCTATCGTCTTCGTTCGGGGCCCAGGGTATCGTCGTTCTGGTCACCCATCGCGTAACCCCCCGGTTATCGTCTGCCGGTTGGTTTATACCTTGTTCTGGAGCCAGTTATCGTCGCCGGATGATCCATCCATCTCATGAGTCAGACCGGTTATCGTCGAGGCCGGTCGATCGGTCTCGTCAGGGCCGGATAAGGTATACGTCGACTGGTGGTCACCACATCGCGTAACCCCCTGTTATCGTCGCCGGTTGGTTATCTGTAAGAGCCGGTTATCGTCGCCGGACATCCATCTCGTGATCGACGGTTATCTTCGATTCCGGTCGATCGTCTTAGTCGGGGCACCTGGGTTATTCGTCGGCCCGGTCACCCATCGCGTAACCCCCGGGTTATATCCGTCCGCGGTTTGGTTATCTTGTTGGAAGCCGGTTATCGTCGGCCCTGGTCATCCATCTCGTGATCGCCGGTTATCGTCGACCGGTCCGACACAATCGTCATCGTCGGGGCCCGGGGGGTAGGGGGCCTGGTATCGTCGGCCCGGTCACAAACCATCTCGTAACCCCCCGGTTATCGTCTGACCGGTTGGTTTATCTTGTCGGAAGCCGTGTTATCGTCGCCGGTCATCCATCTCGTGATCGCCGGTGTTATCGTCCGCCGGTTGATCGTCATCGTGCGGGGCGCGTGGTATCGTCGCCTGCTGTCTACGCCATGCATCGTAACCCCCGGTTATCGTCGCCTTGGTTGGTGGTATCTGTCGGAGAGGCCGGTTAATCGTCGCCCTTGGACATCCATCTTTTTTCCCCGTGATCGCCGGTTATCGGTTGCCGGTCAACTCGTCATGTCAGGGAGGTCGGGCCGAAGTGTTGGTATCGTCGTCCGGTCACCCATGCGCGTAACCCCCGGTTTATCGTTCCGGTTGGGTTATCTTTGTCCCCGAAGCCAGGTTATCGTCGCCGGACATCCATACTCGTGTGAGTCGCACGGAGTTATCGTCGCCGGTCCGATCGTTCTCGTCGGGGACCGGGTTTATCGTCTGACCGGCGTCACCCATTCGCGTAACCCCCGGTTATCGTCAAACCGGGTTGGTTATCTTGTCCGGAGCCGGGTTATCGTCGTCTCGTATATCCGAACATCCGTCTCATGATCTAATCGGTTATCGTCGCCGGTCGATCGTCTCGTCGGGGCGTGAGGTAGGTATCGTCGCCGGTCACCCATCGCTTTCCTTTCATCTCTTTCACGTCACTTTAACACGTCAAAATGGCTGGCAAGGAGAGCAACGGTGGGACCCATCAGGGCCAGACGCTGGAAGGATCTTCTGCGGCCTAGCCGCAGATTTGATCTGCGGCCCGGACCGACAGATACATCTGTGGGCCAAGATCGGGCCCTTAATAAACCAACGCCGCGCCATCCTCCACGAATCTAGACACCTCACTTACAACTTGCCAATCCTCAGCAGATTCTCTCGATATTTTTCTTGTTCGCAAGGGTCTTTTTTGTGTCGATTTTTTCAACTTTTCCTGCAAAAACTGTTCCGTGAGGTATTGATCTAACACGGCTAACAGGTACACACTTTGGACGGAGTCACTTTTTAAATTTCGTCAAAGTGCTTTTGCTATACATTTGGCTATTTGCATGTTTAGAGATAAAATGTTGATGCTTTACAATGCTATTGTAATGTACTATTCATATGCACATGCTATGTATTAAACTGTGCGTGTGGGTCCTATTTTATTGTTCATGAGGCGGGGTTCCCTCATATTTGTTTATTCCTTTTCTGCATTTTAAAATCATGCAATATACATGACTGTAAATTTACATACTATGAAATGCAATTTAGAATCTGTCTTGAGGCTTGGATTAATGGAAAAACACGTTTGGCTTATGCCTGGGATGTCCAAATTTATCAAACGGAACTCTGCCAGATTTTTTTTTTTTTTTTTTTTTTTTTTTTTTTTTTTTTTTTTAGACCATGCATCATGTTGC
This sequence comes from Aralia elata, assembly GCA_034770075.1. Classification (NCBI taxonomy): domain Eukaryota; kingdom Viridiplantae; phylum Streptophyta; class Magnoliopsida; order Apiales; family Araliaceae; genus Aralia; species Aralia elata. Next base: position 74,025,119 of record CM068382.1, on the reverse strand, counting down.
ATTTAATCATATGATGAGTGCTAGAAATTTAGAATGTTCATTTACAATATTTTAAAAAGGTGAACTTACCTTTCTTTCTCGACCCGTTCTCATTCCCAGCTATGGATCGTGATGATGCGCCCAGTAGCTCCCTACCGCCTCTCGGACTTCGGTGATTTCTTGTGTTCGCCGTCGTAGGGCTGCATCCTGCCCCTATTCCCCCCTTCGTTAACGTCAGGCTCGTCCGCTTGGCGGAGTCTGTCATACGTCACTGATCACCCGGACGTTTGGAGGATGGTTGCTACCTCCGGAGGTTGCGGTGGAGGAGCCGTCTTTCAGACATCACTCAGCTCCCCCCCAACTCATTCGCAACCTTTATCTGGCGCTTCTGTCCAGATGACCGCAATCTATTGGGTCGGGATTTCTCAGGTCGTTCATCCCTCGGCATCTCTTGTGGCTTAATGAGGTATCCTCGATTCGGCTTTTGCATTTGTTCCTTTGATTTTCTCAATTTCCGGTTTTGTCTGGATTGACCTATTGGTGATTTTTCACAAGGTGTCCTGAGTTTACCCAGCCGGGAGGAGGTAACTGGTTTTCAACATCTACTCACCTTTACGCGGCCCTGCACAGATAGGATTAGTCGTAGGCGATGGTTGGACTCTTGGGGCTTTTCGACAATTTCTTCACTATCATCCCACCGCCCAGTGCCCCAGGGGTTACATGAGGGCTTTATCCGAGCGATGGTTCCACCAGACGCAATCTCTTCATCTCCTCGACTGCTGAGGTCGTGTTGACCCCATGGGACTGGAGGTACATTACCGGCATTGAGTTTACCGGGTCCCGAGTCCCCTTGGATCTTGATATCACTCCTGTGGAGGTTCGAGCTTTTGCTGGGCTTCGCTGCTGAGGACCGGGTCTTTAAGGCCCGCAGTATCCGATCTGGTGCTTTGGCTGTCGGTGCAGTCGGGGGGTCTCTATGCGCTGCCTATTCCAGCAGATCAGGGCACAAGGGACATTCTGCTACGACGCCTGTTCCTGACCATCATAGAGGGGTTGTTTTCTGGGGAACAACTCCTCCACCATTCATTTCAGCGTCGTAGGAGCGGTCAGAGACGTGGACCGCCATCGGTGATTATGACTGGGGGTCATTCACCTTTGCCTATTTCCTCCATGGCATGCGTCTACGCTCAGAGGGACAGACTGATGCCTGGCTCGGCTTCTACCATTTTCTGTTGGTGAGTCCCCCTCCTCCTCTCTCTTACTGTATTTCTTTTCCTTTCATCTCTCTTTTCTGTATTTGATAGTGACTCATGCCTTGCCTTGTTTCTATTCACAGTTCTGGGCTTACGAGCGGCTGCCATGTCTGAGGCCTATCACTACTCTGGGCCCGGACACTTATCCTCGGGGTCGGCGATGACATCACAGCACTCTGGAGGAGGTCCCCGTGTCGGGCAGCTTTGCACATTGTCGTATTCAGCTGGAGTTGATCACGGCTGCCGACGTCGTCTGGATTCCCTACCTCTTCGATCATCTGACTGTTGGGGTTTGCTGACGGGCATCCTTCCGGCCCGGAGTTCGAGCTTTCCACCCGTCGCCTCACTTTGCAGAGTGTTGGAGGCTGGGTGATGTATCTGGGAGAGCGCGCATTCAGATGCGTCACTGGAGAGATCCGCATCCCGCACTCCCTTTCTTTCACTACTTTCTGGCCGCTGGATTCTCAGCCCTCGGAGATCATGCTCGCCGGGGGAGGATGGTCGGATGCTTTCCACGGGTCCCACTACGAGTGATGCATTCCGTACATGGTGGGTGCCCCGTACCATCGGTCCTCAGACTCGGGCCACTTTCTTTCTTGGAGATATGGTTCCAGGCTCGGTGACGATGACCGATTGGGCTGCCTGTGTTCGGACCCCTACCCACACTGAGCAGATCGCCTCATTGACCCGTCAGGTAGATCAGTTGTCGCTGTTTATTCGGGGGTTGGGCCGGGCCCCGGAGGAGGCTTACACCTACGATCCTGACGGTGCAGGTTATGATGCAGGCCCGAGTTTCATCTGATGCCACAGCGCATCCCTACATCCCTGATATGAACTTTGGTCCTCCGAGCTCGACGACTCCAGGGGATCAGTTCGAGGATCCTGCTTTCATAGATGATACTGATTTTATTTAGACCAGATAGGATAGGGCCCTTTTGTTATCGGCACCTGTTTAGATTTCTTTTTCATTTTATGCACTATGTACTGAACTCATTTATTTTATTTACGCACAGTTCTTTTTCATCTCTATGGAATTCACCTGCTTTATTATTAACTGTATGATGCATGCTTTTATTTTATGGATAGAGAATGACCCCTGTACAGTCTTTTTGATACTATTTTTTCAGATGTCATCCTCGGATGCTGTGACTCGTTTGGATTCCACTCCTCCCACAGGGTTGGTTGGCAGCCTCTTCCGCTGGTTGGACAGTCTACTGCCAGCAGATAGGGTTATCGTAGATGGTCTTCTGGGACATTCTTGGTCCTTATTAACCTTCCGGGTGCCAGTGGGCTTTGTGGATGGTCTTCTGAGCTATTGGATCCCTGCCCGTCAGGTGTTTAGGTTTGGGACAGTAGAGCTGACCCCCACCCTTGAGGAGTATGCTCGCTTCACCGGCTTGCCGTTGGATGGTCCCTGTGCTAGGGGTTACCGTTGGTTCCATGGCGCCGTCAATTCTTGACTTTCACCGGTTTCCGGAGGGCTGTCTTATTCCCGGGAATCACAACCGACCAAATCGTTCCACTTCAAATCTAGATTGACCGATTTGGCTCACCTGACCGTTTCCGTCTTTTCCTCGGTGATTTTTTCCGTGTCCGAGGAGCGGCTGGGATGCCTTGAGAGTGGGCGTTCTGATGGCCTGTGTCATCTCAGTTTTGTATTTGCCTGCAGGATCCGATCATTTGGACATGCGGATTGTTGCGGCTGTTAGGGCCCTTCAGGAGGATCACACCATTTCTCCCCATGATATTGGCGGATACCTATATGTCGGCCACATATTGCCAGTCCTAGTCCTTCGAGGGAGATTCTTCCGAGGGAGCTCGACTTTGCTGTATGGTGTGGTTCATGAGTCATCTTAGTCCCATCGGCCACTTCCGCCGCCAAGGGTTTTTGCTTCAGTCACAACTTAGCCGCACAGTTTTCGTTTCGTCCCGTGAGTTGTACTGATGTGGCCTCCTGGACATCATTTTTGTCTATCATTGAGGACCCCTTTCATCTATTGGTTTACTCGGGCTTATTGCTCCTTCATGAGCTTCTTGACTCATGTGCCTGGCATGGATTTCATTCCCATTGTTGGGTTAAGGGGCGTGACGATTCCTATCATCCCCTGGGGGTTATGGGGCCAGTTTGATCAGACACAGGATTTACACCCCTTCGCGGGTGCAGCCGCATACCGATATCCTTTATATCATTCTGTACAGAGAGGGGATCTATTGCAGGTATACGAGCTTTGGGATCGCAGGATCTTTGCCGAATATAGTGCGAGCCGTCACATCCAGACATTTGCCTACGTACAGTGGTTGCGGTGGAGACCTGGATTCGGCTAGTTTGAGTCGGTACGGGGGCCTTTGATGGACTCTGGAGTGATTTTCACAGAAGATACCGCCAGACCCTTCCATTTCAGCCGATTCTGCCCCGAGTCGGGTCGCTGAGGATTCCCGACTTCGCCTGGCCCTGATTACTACTGAAGCCGAGAGGGATCGTGCCGCCGTTTGCCTCGAGAGAGATGAGGCCATTCGGGCTAGAGATGCTGCCATTGCTGATAGAAGAGGGCCATTGTATTTCAGACCAGGGCATGGTAGATGCTCATTTTGAGGGACTGTCAGCCGAGAGCTACTGCTTTACTGGATCGTATTGATATGATGGGGCAGCCAGATTGCAGGAGATGCTGATGCTTCAGATCTATCCACCACCCTGTCCATCCTGCTTGGCTAGTTTCAGATTTGTAGATTATTTTTATTTCCTGCATAGACTATGTTGGTTTCATCAGTTATTGAAAGAGAAATCTTGTAATAAAACGACTTATATATATATAAGACATGCATTTAAATTTAGTCATAGTCGTTTTCCCCTTTTGTCGTATCATTGCCCTCCATTGGATCATCATTTTATACCAACTGACCATGATTTTGACATTTCGCCTTCTTTCTTTCCTCAAGACTTGATGGAGATTTGACAGATATTGCCGCACAAACCTTTTGATTTCGTCGGATTGAATCTCAGATTTTGGATAACTGTTTGGGTTGGATCAGGGTATGTATTCTGGGATGAAATTGGGTTTAGTCAGTTGGTTTCGGGAAGGTTTTGAGGGTGTAGGAAGGTTTTATCTGGCTATCGAAAATTGGTTTTGGTTAGGGAAAGGGATTATTTTTTAAAGGATCGGACCGCGCCATGATGGCTGGCCTACGTACCCCACAAGCTGGGGGAGATCAGGTCCTACGTAGTTCGCTCTCAAAGGAAAAACAGAACTGATGATTTAAGCGTAGAACCGCTTCAACCGAGTCAGCATTGAGGGGTTGTGGAAATACCTCACCATCCATTTCTTGCAATATGAGGGCTCCTCCGGATAGCACTTTCTTAATCACGAATGGTCCTTCCCAATTCGGGGACAAACTTCCCCCTGGCTTCGTCCTGACAAGACATGACTCTCTTTAGCACCAGGTCATTCTCCTTGAATTTCCGAGGCCTGATCCTTTTGTCGTAGGATCGGGAGATCCTCTGTTGATATAGCTGGCCGTGCCAAACGGCAGCCACCCTCCTTTCATCAATTAGGGCCAATTGGTCGTATCGGCTTTGCATCCAATCCTCCTCGCTTATCTGAGCATCGATCACTATTCTGAGGGATGCCATCTCAACTTCAACTGGCAGGACAGCCTCCATTCCCATACACCAAAGCGTAAGGGGTTGCCCCTGTAGAAGTACGCGTTGATGTTCGGTATGCCAGCAGGGTGAGGGGGTAACAGATCCGGCCATCCCCGATGATTTAGCAGACATTTTCGCCATGATCTTCTTGATGTTTTTATTTGCAGCCTCCACTGCCCCATTCATCTTAGGGACGGTAAATGACGGAATTGAGATGCTTAATCTTGAACTGGTCACACAGTCCCTTCATGAGGGCGTTGTTTAAATTCTTGGCATTGTCGGAGACCACAACCTCAGGTTGCCCATATCTGGCAAATGACATTATTCCTGATTGAAGCTGACGATGACCTCCTGAGTTACTTTAGGGAAAGAAGCTGCCTCTACCCATTTGGTGAAATAATCGATCATGACGAAAATGAACCGGTGCCCGTTGCTCGCTTTGGGCTCCTATTGGTCTGATTACATCCATTCCCCACATTAGAAAATGGCCATGGGGAGGTCATACAGTGCAGTTCATTGGGAGGTGTATGGATCACATTACCGTGCGCCTGGCATTGATAACACCGTTTGACATGATCATCGCAATCGGCCTTCAGCGTTAACCAGTAATGCCCTGTCCTCAAGATCTTTTTGGCCAACATCGGTCCACTCATATGTGGCCCACACACCCCGCCATGGATTTCATTCATAATCCTTTGGGATTGCGTTTCGTCTACGCATTGCAACAGTCCAAACCCGGCATCCCTTTTGTAAAGTGAATCGTCCACTCAGGTAAAACTTCATCGCCATCTTTTGAATTCTCATCCTTTCAGTCCGATTTGCCTGATCGGGAAGGGATCTGTCTCTCAGATATTTCCCTTATGTCGTGTGATACCAGGGGGCTTGCTCGTCAACACCACCCCTCGTTTGATAACACTGCCTACATTTTCCTCATATGCCGGAGCATTTCTGTACGGTGATCTCAATCTGTGGACTGTCCGCTACTCTTGATCACGTGGATTAAGGAAGCCAAAGTCGCCAATGCATCGGCAAAATCATTTTCGTCCCCGAGGAATATGGCGGGAAAGCGATATCTTCGAACTCTTGCATAAGCTGGGTGACACAACGATGGTATGGAAGTAACCGAAGCTCCTTAGTGTTTGTATACCCCGAGTGCTTGTCTGATTACCAATTCTGAATCCCCGAACACCGCTAGTCTTTTTACTCCCATGTCACGGGCCAATCGGAGTCCCAAGATACACCCCTCGTATTCAGCGGTGTTGTTCGAATTGCTGAAGCGAAGTTTAGTGGCCACGGGGTTATTGTTCTCCCGGTGATAGAGACTAGGACCGCTCCGGCTCCTGCCCCCTCGGCATTCATGGCACCATCAAAATACAGCCTCCAGAATTGTCCCTCGTCATCACATTTTTCGTGCGATACCCAAAAATATATCCTCGCCCGGAAGAGGAGTTTCTAAAGGCTCCGTCCCTCCTGACGGGGTTTCTGCCAACTGATCTGCAATTCCCTGCCCTTTCATGGCCTTCTGGGTCACGTACACCATGTCAAACTGTTGTAAAATTAACTGCCATCTTGAGAGTCGACAATTCAGCATGGGCCTTTCGAAAATATATTTCAGGGGATCCATTCTTGATATCAGGTACGTTGTATGCCCATGGAGGTAGTGCTGTAATCTCCCTGCAGCCCAGGCCAGAGCACAACAGGTCTTCTCAATGGGAGTGTAATTCTGCTCACATTGGCTAAAATCTTTTGCTGAGGTAATAGATGGCCTGCTCTTTTCCCGCCTCATTTTTCTGTCCCAACATACATCCCATCGCAATGGCATTTACCGATATATACATAAACAGAGGGATCCCATCCTTTGGGTGGTATCCAGCACTGGTGCCTCCGTCAATTGTTTCTTAATGGTCTGAAACGCCCTGCTGACATTGCTCATTCCATTCTTGGGACACCCCTTTTTCTTAACAGTTTAAAAATCGGCTCACATGTAGTCGTCAAGTGGGATATAAAACGGCTGATGAAGTTTATTCTCCCCAGGAATCCTCTTATCTCCTTCTCTGTGTGGGGTGCTGACATATCCACAATGGCCTTAATCTTTGCTGGGTCCAACTCAATGCCCCGATCACTAACCAGGAAACCCAAGAGCTTGCCCGATTGTACTCCGAAAGCACACTTGGCTGGATTGAGTTTCAAATTATACTTTCCTGACCGATCGAATAGCTTTTTGAGATGAGTTATATGATCGGACTCTACCTTCGATTTTACAATAATGTCGTCCACGTAGACCTCTATCTCCTTGTGCATCATATCGTGGAACAAGGCACATCATGGCTCTCTGATAAGTAGCCCCCGCGTTTGTGAGGCCAAAAGCCAGTCGTCTATAGCAGAAAGTGCCCCAGGGGGTGATGGAATGCGGTCTTTTCCCGGTCTTCTTCCGCCACCATTATCTGATGATATCCCGCAAAAGCAATCCACAAAAGAATACATTTCGTACTGGGCTGGCTGTGTTATCCACCAGGATGTGTATGAAAAGGCACCGGGAAGTTTGTCCTTGAGACTCATTGCCCTTGTTTAGATCTCTGTTAGTCTACACATACCCTCACACCTTTCCTCCAGGCTTAGCTACCGGGACCACATTGGATAACCATTCAAGGATAAGTGGATACCATAATGATTCCCGCCCTGAACTGTTTTGATGATCTCTTCCTTCACTTTTAAGCTCCACTTCAGGTTTCAACTTTCTTAGTTTCTGCTTAACAGGCCTGAAACCCTCCTTGATGGGTAACCGGTGCACCACAATGTCGGTGGACAATCCGATCCATATCCTCGTGCGACCAGGCAAAGGCATCCTCATATTGGCTTAGTAACTCAATTATTTCTGATTTTTGGCTGGGGGTAAGGTCTGTCCCTATCTTGAGTTCTTTTGGATTGTCAGGGGTTCCGATATCTATAGTGATGGTTTGGTCCAAATTGGGTTTTGGGTTTATCTTTCGACCCATCCTTTGATCTCATCAGGTGCGTCGTCGTAATCTGTCTCGTCTTGCTCAATGCCCATCAAATCGAAATCCAGCTCAATGTCAAAATCATAATCACCATTCAAATTTGAAAGATCGTTTGTTAGGCAAGGAATACTCAAATTGGTACACCTGACATAAAACAAAGTACTTGTCATATATAAATCATTTTTTCACGACGATCGCAATTTCAAATAACACGAAGAAACGACACAATTATGCAGAAATAAAACAACAACAAAATAAAACTTCTTCATTCCCCCATCCTCTAGGGTTAACCACCCTGACGTCGAGCTTTACCCTTGTTTGGATATTACTGGCTTCTGGGTCCAATTATCGATGGTCAGGTCAGATGAAATGCGCTGGATAAAGGAAGGCCTCACATTGGACACCTCCCCGATGATTACGGACACGTTGCCTGAGTCCTTCTCCATATCTTCTCCAGGAATGATCAGCCCTGCCCAATCGATGACAGGCACAACTTGTTGGGCTCCCGGTGGTGTGATAACATTCGTCCCCTCCTTACTGCTTGTTGATTGTCCGGGGATATAGCATTTTGGTTTCCAAACTCTTTTGCGACCTCCCGCAGGAAACCTTCCCTCCGGGCCGACTCATTAAGTGTGGGGGTTAACTCTGCCCCAATCACAGGTCCGCTGATCCCCTGCTTATTGTCGACTTTGGTCACTGGACTGCCAACTAGTCGAATCGGAGTCGCACCCTGACGGTGTCCCCGTACTACTGCGCCCACATGGTATCCCAATCCTGCTTTGCCTATCTGCTGTGGTAGGTGGATGGGCTCGGTGATTCCCTGACTGCTTTTCCCTAGTCCCCTGTCCAGGTTGGAAGTTCATTTTAATCATTTCCCGTGCCACAAAGGTGAGTTCCGGAGAGACCCTTGGTTTCACAGCTGAGAGCTCCCAGGCATCTATAATGGGGAGTGCTAATCTCTAGTGTTTGAAAGCTGGCAGGCGCCGCTGACTCATCTACATTGATTACTGGTAGGGCCACTCCTGGGAGGAGAAGGGTCATCACATTCGGCCGAGATTGTTACCAACCAGATTCCCATCGATGATCAACTTGATTTGTTTGGTGGAGCGTGGAAAGGAACTGCCCCGGCCATGTGTATCCACGGCCTCCCTAACAGCAGGTTGTAGCTTGCCGTAATATCTAGGACTTGGAAGGATACATCAAAAGTACAGGGCCCTATCTCCACTGGCAATTCTATCCTCTCCGATGGTATCCCTCCGGGATCCGTCAAAAGCCCGAACCACCACATGACTGGCCCGTAGGCGCTTGGGACTGATGTTCATTTTCTTCAGCGTGCTGAGAGGACATATATTCAATGCCGATCCCCCGTCGACCAGCACCCCATTCATGACATATCCTGAGGAGATTTACCGCGATGTGTAGCGGTTTTCGGTGCCCACCCTTCCCTCTTTGGGAATGTCCTCATCTGTAAAGGATATTGCATCGGTTTCTAATAAGTGGCCTACCAGCTGGCCGAAACCCTCCTCACTAATTTCTTTGGGCACAAACGCCTCCTCCAGAACCTTCATCATGGTTTTTTTGCAATGCTCATTGGATGACAACACCAAGTCCATGACTGATGTTTTAGGGTTGATTCCTCACTTAAAATCTGGATCCCCCTCGTTTTCTGGGTGATCCATCCTTTTTCAAAAACTCTATGGCCCTTTCCTCGGAAACCTCTTCATTTTTTCTCTTTTGGCTCTCAAGGACTCGCCCGGGAAGATATAAGGGGTTTCCCCTTGGTCCGTCACGGAAGCACAACTGGCCGCTTCCTCTGGTATTCCCCCCATAATTCCAGGGTACAGTCTTCAGACAACTGATAGGGAGTTGCGGCCTTGCTGCAAGTATGATGGGCCTCGGGGCTGTCAACTTGACAGGTCTTTCCATGCCCTTTGTACTTATCCCTATCAACCTGATGGGCGCTCCCCGTGCACTCCCATGTTCATGTATCACGTTGATCAATCCCTCAATTTTCTGCACATAGTTCAACCTTGGCGGCCCGCCAGCCTCACTTGCCTCCTGTCACATTAACTCCCCCTCCATCATGTCTTGGCAGGGGATTTGCTTTAACATTCGGGGAGTCCGGTTGTTCCACCACAATCTCTCCACTGTCTATCATGTTTTGAATTCGATGCTTCAACGTCCAACAATCTTGAGTATCATGGCCAGGGGAACTGGAGTGGTATGCACATCGCCTGCTCGGGTCAAACCTTCTACCCTTTGGGTCACTCGGGGGTGCCAAACCAAACAATCTTCTTTTGTGCTACTAATTCCGATAATACTCGTTCATGCGGCTCCCCGAGCGGGGTGATCACTCGTTTTTGCGAGGCCTCTTATCTTCTTCGTCCCTCTGTCCTTTGTTCTGTGAAGTTTGGCTGACGGGATGGCCCTCCCCTCTGTACCTGAACCGGAAGATGACTTTTCTGTTTTTCTGGATGACCCCTGTAAGATGAGGGAAACATCCTCTTCCTTCTTCTTTTGGACCCTCCGGGAAGTGCTTGCCATTAGTTTTCCCATTTTGTATTTGCTCGGCAGCAGTTTCTAAAGCAGTAAGATCCCGGATTTTACCCGATTTCAACCCCATGTCATACCATCTCTCCATGTTTAATCATTTCAGCTAAAGGGTCTTCCAATCCCCGAGATGACCCGCTCATAATACGGTGCCTCCTGAATGTCTACAAAGGTCATTAACCATCTCTGATTCGCTCATCGGGGGAGTTACCTGTGCGGCCATGCCCCTCCATCTTTGCGCATATTCCCTGAAGGATTCCCTAGGCTGTTTTTTTAACCTTTGTCATTTGGTACCTGTCAAGAGCCATCTGGGCCTGAAAGCTGTATTGGGTTAAGAAAGTATGGGCCAATTCCTCCCAGTTGTGGATTCCGGGCGTTGTCCGAGGCGAGCATACCAGATTCTTGCCTCCCCTGTTAAGCTTTTCTGGAAATAGTTGCATTCTCAACCCCTCGTCTTCGGCATAAGACCCCGAGTTCTCCAATGTATATTTTCAAGTGTGTATAGGGGTCTCCCTTTCCATTGTACTTTTCAAACTCGGGAACTTTGAAACTTTTCTGGATATCTGGCTCCGGGGAAAACACATAGATCCGAATAATTAACCCTGCCCAGGGAGCCTATGCCCCTTAGAGATTGGATGGTCTCCTCCATGTGTTTTCATTTTTCCTCCGAAGGTCGTCATTGTCCCCTTCTTCTGGGATAGTAATCACTGCCCTGCTAGGTATCGGAACGGCCCTTGTAATGACTGGCTCGTCCTTGAGTTGGGGTTGGTCATCCTTACCCAGGTTTACAACATTTTTAGGAGGATTCTGGTCACCACCCCTGGTGGTGGAATATTATGTGGTCCTTGGCTTGGCGGATCCTGTCTGAGTAGGAACTGCTCTTTTAGCATCGTGGCCATTTTCCATCATCTGTTTTTTGAAGTCATCAAACTCTTCCCGAGATATGGAACTATGATTAGGGAATATTCAGTCATTTCAGATGTAGAATTTTGGGCTTTCTTAGACTGCGAACGGGTTTGAGGAGCAATCCTACAGAGACAACCGGTTCGAAGTTTAGTCCCGGGGAAATGAAAACATGGATGCATGCTAAAACTGTAAAATTTTTTGTGTGTTTTTTGGGTTTTTTAATCTTTCCCTGTAAAACAGAAAGTTAGTAGTCCCTTTAGTGCCTATAACCAATGCCCAAAACATGCTTTATTATGCTCCCCCAACTATTCCCTGCAATTCACAGCGGTTTAGTAATCTCTTTCGACACACAGAAAAAAAGGGATGTATGAATATTTAATGAGATCATGACATTTAGACATATAAACGTAAAAAGGCATGAAGAGACATTTTTCCTGCGTTGGGTTAATCTGAGGCTGACCTACCCTAGGGTTACTCTCGCGGGCTTTTCGGCATGAAGGTTCCCAAATCTTCGCAATCTACTCGTTTGAGCCCTTTCGATTGGAGCGGATTTGAGTGGTGCGTTTCCTGAGCCATCTCCGGGGAGCAGCCCCATCGAGTCCAGTAATAAGCAACCGACGGGTTCGCCTCAGGAGGAGGTACTAACTCTCAACATACATTCACATTCATCGTCCTCACCGTATGCACAAATGATTACTTTGAAGTAAAGCAAACCCATTCAATCATTCATTCATTGGACAACAACACACATTCGCACAACAAAAGTACAAAAATCAAAATATCGCACTACACACACACATTTTATGAATTTTAAAGGATAGGACAGCATCAAGATTTGAAAGCGGCTTAAGCCCTCTAATATTCCCCAGCAGAGTCCGCCAGCTGTCGACGCCGGGTTTTCTCTTTCCCTTGGTCCTCTTCCAAATTTTAAGCCTTTTGATTTAATGATTTTTTGGAAAAGGTCGGCATTGATGTCGACGGGGTTTTGAAAAGATCGTTTTTATGATGAGCCAATTAACCAGAGTCGCCAGTCTGGTATATTTGGAAATGGATTGTACCAACTCATACCGAGTTTTCGTGTTTTTATAAATCGCTGGCTCATATGTGACTCCGAATTAATTGGTCTGCGAATCGAGATTCATAGAGTTCGGGGGCTTGCTTAAGTGAGGGGAAGGTGTTAGGGCACCCCTCGACTTCCGTGAAACACGGTTACCGCAATCTTGATGCTTTTCTATCCTTTAATTCATGAAATGTGTGTGTGCGCGCGCGCGTGTGTGTGTGTGTGCCTATATGAATGTTGTGGTGAGTTTGTATGAAAGAATCATTTGGATTTTTTAGGGAAAGTCGTGCTTTAATTTGAGAACGCTTTGGAATGTCTTTTGATTTATACGAGAAGCTTGATTTTTTATAAGAAAGGTTTGATTTTAATTGTCAAAACTATGAGATTTTCATTAGATGTCATTTTGGTAAAACACGAGTTTGTTAAACCTTGGCCAAAATAGGAATCGAGATTTATACGTTGCTTTCATAAATGGTAGGCAATTTCTAGAATCTCTTTCGCCCTATGTATCAAGGTTTAGTAAAACGTCATTTTATTCATAAAATCATTTTGTGTGATGTTTTGGAAAACGATCTTTCTTTAGCTTTCTCGTTAGATAGGAATCGACATTCATTAACATTTCTCAAAATTTAACCTCGTGATTCTAATATCCTACTTTGATCGATTTTATGAAAATCTTATCATTTAGCTTTGAAACCAATTTCGTGTCATAAATCAAATCAAGTATAAACATGCGTCGGGGCTATTCATGGGCATGTAAGCCATCAAAATGTCCCCGAACGCCAACAATCACAAATTTCACTATTTCGGGGCCTTAATCACGATTCTCGCCTTAGCGTCGTTTTAAGGCCCAACGATTACATATTTACAATGAAAACTTACATTGTTCCTAAAATACATACGTCAAAATTTGTCCATCATCGGATTCGGACCATGGTGTCACGCTCCTAGGCTCACATCCACAATTTATCACAAACAATCAAATAGATACAATAACATAACTAACAACGGATTTCTTAACGCCCCACAAGGATCCAAAATTAACAATCTACATAGATCAATTCCATCTAATGTATATATCGATATGAACGAGCAACACCTCACCCAATGGATATCATCGGATTATTAGGAAGAACTTTGTTCCGATGGAACCAATCTCTAATAATTCCTAATCCATTGTTCCACAATAATTTTTCATGAAATCTACATTTAATTCAATCAAATAATATTATAGAAATTGATATAACAAAAGAGATTTCACCTTGCAATTGATATCCAAATGGATGTGAATTTGATGTATTCGAATAGAAGGAGAAGTATATGTGATACAATCAACTCAAGAGATATTAATCCTCACTTTTTCCTTCCTTTCTCTCCTATTTTGTTGCAAAATTATGGTGTTTTTTTCCTCTCTATTTCCGGTTTTTGCTGCTTGTTTTCCGCTGGAATTCTTCCTCTTTTAAATTTTTGCTGAACCTCCTGTATGCTGCCCGAAGCAGGGCTTAAAATAGGCTGGCCAGAGCCAGCCGCAGATCTATCTGCGGCTGGCCGCAGATGGATCTGCTGCGGCTGGCCAGCTGGCACACCTCCCATCGCACTCAGCTGGTAGTGCTGATTTCCTGGTTTCCGTGCTGGCGCACCCACTTGGCCGCAGATCTATCCGCGCTTGGCGGGCTTGACTTTCTCGATTTTCGTGCCACGCCTCTGATTTTCGTGCTGCAACGTCGGTTCTCGTTGACAGGCTCGTATTCTGCAGTCCGGGAATTTCCGGGAGACGTGCCACCTCATTCGGAAGTGCCTGCTTCGGACGGCTTTATTGTCACGTAAACTTGGTTTGCCCAAAACATCGCGGCGGTGCCGGGCGCTCGCCCTTGTGCCCGCTCCTTTGCTCCCGCAAGCTGGTTCAATTGACGATTTTGCCCTCCTGTCATGGTTAGTAGAAGGAAACGCAAAATTTGGGTGTCTACAGGATTTATAGAGGTAAACACCAATCAAATCCTTTCCATTCGATTTCTTATTGAGTTTTTCAAGTTTTTCTTAGTTTTGAGCTCTTAAGCTTGTGGGTCGGATTTGTGGCGATTCTTGGTGTTTTTGTTTGTGGTGATTGTTTATAAATGTTGTTAAGAGGTTATATAAGTCATTAATAACATTAAAGTGGAACAAAAATGCAAGAAATCTGTACCTATGCTTAAGGAGGATGAAGAACATGAAGAACAATGAACTTTGGACATGAACTTGGACATTTGGACGATTTAGAGGACTTTGTAGCTATGATTTTGTGTTTGTTTAATTCGTTTGTTGTTATGATATTGTACTTCCATGGGTTATGACTTTAACCCAGTTGGAATGGAGTAAAAAGGGATTAAAACGAAGTTTTGGTGATGATTTTGGTGAAGAACACCAAGAACACCAAGAACACGAAAATATAACATGAGTTGATACTTTGGCCTAAGATTTGGCCATGTTACTTTTAATGGATAGCTCTGAATTTTTGATATGTTGTAGCCCTATGTCTTAGGAGTCCATAGAGTCCAGAACGGACCAATTTGAACATGTATTGAGAGAGTTATGGTGGTTGGAAGCAAGATAGGTCTAGAACACCAAAACAGAGCATTCCGGGAAGCAAAACGCGTTGGGGACTCAGGCCTAGCGCCAACGGCGCTTGGCTGGGCGCTGTAGGCGCTGGCCACGGGGCCAGCTACTGCATAGGAGCGCTGTAGGCGCTGGCCATAGGCCATTGTGAGCGCCAACGGCGCTGGTAAGGAAACTGTGCAAAACTGCTCCGACGTCCTTTAGTAAAATGGGCATAACTTTCTCATACGAACTCGGATTGAGATGATTCAAGATGATTCGGAAAGAGAACGAGTAGACCTACAACTTTCGTTCTTTGAGTTTTTCAATTTGAGGTCGGGATCAATTCCCAAATTGACCATTTGTGTGACTGATGTGTTTTTGGAGGCAATCGGAGAGTGTCGGGCATGCGCGTAAGCACGCGTAATGCTCCCGACAATGTTAAATGACGTTCTAAGTTTTATAACATGAATGTTATGATTTATAATGATACTTAACATTAACCAAGGAGTATTATATAAATTGAATGGGCATGTTAGGCGTGCGCAAATGCATGTCGCCTAAGCGTTCGAATAATCAAGTTTGCGTATAGACGTGCAAGCGTCGTAACGTCGTAAGTAGTGTGTATAATCTTGTTTAATATTTTGTTTCTAATACTAATGAAACATGATAGTGTGTTATAAACCAATGCATGAGCATGCTAAGCACATGCAAAGGAGGCGAATTAGGTGTGTGACGTGTAAACGTCGAAACGCCGTGTAAAGTGTTAATGAACTTGAATAATGTCTCGATTCAAATGAAACGAACATTATAAGATACGGGATGGGGTTAATGTAACCAATAAGTATTGATGGTGATAAGGGTCGTAACGTTTTCAAACGACGCGACGCCGAGTAACGTTTTAGAGTTAATCGCGTTATTAATTTATAATGCGCGAAAAATATGAGATAAGAGTTATTATATTGTAAACCATTATATGAAGCCTTTTTAGTGGCTAATTGGTATTTTATTGTTAAATAAATTGTGTAGGATATTTGAAGGACGAGCCATCATAATTTGGCAAGGAACGCTTAAAGGCAAGTTCTTTCAGTAACTTGTTAACATTGTTTAAATGTATTGATGTACATGACTTGAATTACTAAATCTTTCACTATTATGTGGATTATATGAGAGCAAGATTTAAAGTGTGCATAATGTGCAATTATGTGACTATATTGTTCTATGTGGAACTTGAATTATTGCAAATATACAATGTGAGATGCATGAAGTATGCTATGAGATACATGATGCATATATATGGAGATGAATTGCATAAGATTTATAATGCATGAGTAAGATGCATAGTATGAGAATCATGATGCATGGATAAAAATGCAAACTTCTGTGTTACGTGAAGCAATGAAAATGTGAAAACTGTCAGTTCTTGCTGAGACCGTACGTTGCTCATTCTTGCAAAAATAAAACTTTTGCAGATTTGCGATGCAATGCAATTATCTTGATATCGTGATGATAAGGATTAGAGGCGCATGGAAACAGGAAGGTTTCTAAATGTCCCTTTACTGTAATTATTTAGTTATGACGACGGTATATGATGTACGTGAATTTGACTATGTAAACCCTGAGTTAGAAATGAAGGTTATCCATTATAGTATTTATGATGTGATTATGTTAGTTATTTGTTATAGTAAACTACAAGGATGTCGATGTTGTATAAAGGACTTTTTATAACTGTCGACGCCGGGTTTTTCTCGCTTATGCCATATTTGACCTCTTTCCGATTTTTAGCCTTTTCATTAGATGATTTTTGGGAAAAGGTCGGCATTAATGTCGACGGGGTTTTGAAAGATCGTTTTTTATGATGAGCCAATTAACCAGAGTCGCCAGTTGGTATATTTGAAATGGATGTACCAACTCATCCGAATTTCGTTTTCGTAAATCGCTGGCTCATATGTGACTCCGAATTAATTGGTCTGCGAATCGAGATTCATAGAGTTCGGGGGCTTGCTTAAGCGAGGGGAAGGTGTTAGGCACCCCTCGACTTCCGTGAAACACGGTTACCGCAATCTTGATGCTTTCCTATCCTTTAATTCATGAAACATGTGCGTGTGCGCGAATGTGTGTGTGTGTGCCCACGTGAATGTTGTGGTGAGTTTGTATGAAAGAATCATTTGGACTTTTTTTTTTTTTTTAGGGAAAATCGTGCTTTGATCTGAGAATGCTTCGGAGTGTCCTTCGATTTATACGAGAAAGCTTGATTCTTTATAAGAAAGGTTTGATTTTAATTTGTCAAAACTATGAGATTTTCATTAGGTGTCGTTTTGGTGAAACAAGAGTTTTAAACCTTCGTCAAAATAGGAATCGAGATCTATACGTTGCTTTCGTAACTCAAACGATGGGCAACTTCTAGAACCTCTTTAACCCTATGCACAACGGTTTAATAAAACGTCAATTATTTGACAAAATCATTCCTTATGATATTTGAAAACGATTTTCTTTAGCTTCCTCGTTAAATAGGAATTGACGTTCGTTAGCACTTCTCATTTTAAGCCTCGTGATGCTAATAACCTAGTTTGATTGATTTTACGAAAATCTTAATCTTTTAGCTTTGAAATCAATTTCGTCTCATAAATCAAATCAAGCATTAAAATGCGTTGTGGCTATTCATGGGCATGTAAGCCATCAAAATAACCCCAAACGCCTACAATCACAAGTTTCACTATTTTGGGGCCTTAAACACGATTCTCGCCTTGGCGTCGTTTTAAGGCCCGACGATTACATATTTACAATGAAAGGTACATCGAATTTATTACATATATCAAACGATGTCCATCATCGGATTTGGACCACGGGGTCGCGCTCCTAGGCTCACATCCAAAATCGCTACACACACCCACAAGATCCTAAAAATAAACAATCTAAATAAAACTATGCATAATACATCATTACAACGAGCTAAAATTCCACCAAATGGATATCATCGGGCCATCAGGAGGACTTTCGTTCCATTTGGGAACCCTCACTAATAGTCCTCAATCCATAGATCCACAACAATATACAAGAAAAACTACATTTAATTTAACCAAAACAATATGATATAAAATTGCTAGAAACAAAGGGAATTTTTCACCTTGCAAATGATCTCAAATGGATGTGAACTTGTGTATTTGACTAAGATAAGGAGTATATTAGATACAATCAAAATCAAAGAATATAAATCCTCTCTTTTTTTCCTCTCTTTTCTTCCTATTTGATTGCAAAATTTGCTCCTTTTTCTCTCTATTTCCGTGTTCTTGCTGCTGCAGAATTCTTCTTCCTTCAAATTCTTCCAACCTCCTGTATGTTGCCCGAAGCTGGGCTTAAATAGGCTGGCCAGAGCCAGCCGCAGATCTATCTGCGGCTGGCCGCAGATGGATCTGCGGCTGGCCAGCTGGCACGCCTCCCATCGCACTCAGCTGGTAGTGCTGATTTCCTGGTTTCCGTGCTGGCGCACCCACTTGGCCGCAGATCTATCCGCGGCTGGCGGGCCTAACTTTCTCGATTTTTGTGCCACGCCTCGATTTTCGTGCCGCAACGTCGGTTTTCGCTGACAGGCTCGGGTTCTGCAGTCCGGGAATTTCCGGGAGACGCGCCACCTCATTCGGAAATGCCTGCCTCGGACGGCCCTGATCGTAAGTCGTCGTGGTGTCTCTGAGTGTTCGCATTTATGTCCACCCTCTGTCTCGCAGGCCGGTCCAATGGACGAATTTGCCCTCCTGTCATGGTCAGTATAGGAAGTGCAAAATTTGGGTGTCTACAGCTGCCCCTCTTTATCATGTTTATGAAATGTTAAATGAAATGAACATGATAAAGAAGTAGACACACGATGCATGAATGACAGTGCATAAGAATGACAGTGCATACATGATACAACACATACAACTTATGATGCAACGCAAGATGTAATGTCTGCAAAACATTCGTAAGAGTGTCAATGCATCAATCCCTGACCTGTCGCTCGTCTCGTAATCGCCACGGATCTCGTATCCGGTCGATTGTCCTGTGAGTGCCGGGTCTCGTATCCGGTCGCATCGTCATCTCGTCGGGGCCGGGTCTCGTATCCGGTCACCCCTCTCGTAATCAACCTTATTCCATCCCAATGCCATCAAAGGAAGTTATTCTCCTGACTAGCTTTGAAGGGCATCCTTGGAATTCGTCCTCGTACATCGTTCTTGGCAATCATCGCTTTTGGACTTTGATAGGCCAGGACCTTGACACCTAACCTGCATGGATCACGTACAGAATTATCATCTATTCAATGCATGTGACACAACAATTTAAAATGAAAAAATGACCCCTGTACAGTCTTTTGATACGATTCTACAGGTGTCACCACGTTGTCGGAGCCGGTTTTCGTCGCCGGACAATCCATCTCGTAATCGCCGGTTATCGTCGCCGTGTCAATTGTCTCGTCGGGGCCCGGGTATCGTCGCCGGTCACCCATCTCGTAACCCCCGGTTATCGTCGCCGGTTGGTTATCTTGTCGGAGCCCGGTTTTCGTCGCCGGACATCCATCTCGTAAATCGCCGGTTGTCGTCGCCGGTCGATTGTCTCGTCGGGGCCGGGTATCGTCGCCGGTCACCCATCTCGTAACCCCCGGTTATCGTCGCCGGTTGGTAATATCTTGTCGGAGCCGGTTTTCGTGTCGCCGGACATCCATCTCGTAATCGCCGGTTATCGTCGCCGGTCGATTGTCTCGTCGGGGCCGGGTTATCGTCGCCGGTCACCCATCTCGTAACCCCCGGTTATCGTCGCCGGTTGGTTATCTTGTCGGAGCCGGTTTTCGTCGCCGGACATCCATCTCGTAATCGCCGGTTATCGTCGCCGGTCGATTGTCTCGTCGGGGCCGGGTATCGTCGCCGGTCACCCATCTCGTAACCCCCGGTTATCGTCGTCGGTTGGTTATCTTGGATCTCAGCCCTTCCCAGGGTTTGTTGTTTTTTGTCTTTTTCTTTTTCTGGATATCAACCCTTCCCAGGGGTGCTCACCATCTTGTTGTGGTTCGCGTGGATCTCAGCCCTTCCCAGGGTTTGTTGTTTTTTGTCTTTTTTCTTTTGTGGATATCAGCCCTTCCCAGGGTTTGTTGTTTTTTGTCTTTTTTCTTTTTGTGGATATCAGCCCTTCCCAGGGGTGCTCACCATCTTGTTGTGGTTCGCGTGGATCTCAGCCCTTCCCAGGGTTGCTCACCGCTCTGTCGCGGTTTGCTTGGATGCCTTCCCAGGTTTGCTCACCGCTCTGTCGCGGTTCGCTTGGATGCCTTCCCAGGTTTGCTCACCGCTCTGTCACGGTTCGCGTGGATCTCAGCCCTTCCCAGGGTTTGTTTTTTTTTTGTATTTTTTTTTTTTTTTTTTTTTTTTTCTTTTTATGGATATCAGCCCTTCCCAGGGTTGCTCACCATCTTGTTGTGGTTCGCGTGGATCTCAGCCCTTCCCAGGGTTGCTCACCGCTCTGTCGCGGTTTGCTTGGATGCCTTCCTAGGTTTGCTCACCGCTCTGTCGCGGTTCGCTTGGATGCCTTCCCAGGTTTGCTCACCGCTCTGTCGCGGTTCGCGTGGATCTCAGCCCTTCCCAGGGTTTGTTGTTTTTTTTGTCTTTTTTTTTTTTTTTTTTTTTTTTTGGATATCAGCCCTTCCCAGGGTTGCTCACCATCTTGTTGTGGTTCGCGTGGATCTCAGCCCTTCCCAGGGTTTGTTGTTTTTTGTCTTTTTTCTTTTTGTGGATATCAGCCCTTCCCAGGGTTGCTCACCATCTTGTTGTGGTTCGCTTCGATCTCAACCCGTCCCAGGGTTGCTCACCGCTCTGTCGCGGTTTGCTTGGATGCCTTCCCAGGTTTGCTCACCGCTCTGTCGCGGTTCGCGTGGATCTCAGCCCTTCCCAGGGTTTGTTGTTTTTTTTTTTTTTTTTCTTTTTGTGGATATCAGCCCTTCCCAGGGGTGCTCACCATCTTTGTTGAGGTTGAAAGCGACGTGCTTGTACTTTCCTGAGATTTTCATTTTGATCGTACCTGCATGCATGAAAAAGATGTCATGCAGGATCTGGCAGACATGTTATGGACAGATGCATGTGCACAACATATGTTTAGATAGAAATGACCCCTGCTTAGTCAAATGATACGATTCGACAATCGTCGTTGCTTGCCAACATTTGATTGGATCACGCCTCGTCGTGAAGTGTATTTTCTAGGCTTCAACATGGTTTGATACTCTGCCTGCTCTTGGTCGTCTTCATTTGAGGCAGTCTGTTTCATTGGCTTGGTATTTTGCCTGTTCTTGGTCGTCTTCATTTGAGGCAGTCTGTTTCGCTCTCTGTGATGATTGACAGCTATGCCGGGCTCCTTGGCCTTTTGATCGTTTCTGCATGGCCGATGTGTTGTTGTCTTGCATTATATCATCCTCGTATACGCTCATGCACGTGGATCATTTGGATGTCGAGGCAGTGATAGTCAGGATTGGGGAGAGGCCCAATGACGAGAAGTTCCGTGCAGCCTCAGCTTCCTTCCGTTTCATGATTCTTAACTGCCCCAGCCTTGGCGCGTGTTGTTACCAAGAATTTCTATCGAAAACTCGCGATGTTGACCGTGCTGAGTTATCCACAGCTCTGCAAGATCCTGCATATCAGATGACTAACAAATGCCAAAACTTGAAGGCTCGGGCCGTTAGTGTTAGTTCAACACAAAGATATTAAAATCTCGACAAAAATGCAGTTAAAGCACATGAAATTGAATATCTGTTGATCGCACAATCTAGCAAGTTGTGAACCGTGAATGTACTAGAATGAATTTTTTTTTTTTTTTTTTTTTTTTTTTTTTTTTTTCAATCCCTCGTGAGTTGATGATTTTCTATTTGACGAGTTATGAAATCGTAAGAAAACCTTCAAGCATTCATGGTCATTGTACGTGAGTAAGGTCGAATTCAAAAGAACTACCTTCCCTCGTCAAAAGTATTTTATCTCCATTCTCGACAACGTCCTTAGCAGGATTGACGTCATATGACAAATGCACTGTGCGATGCAACACTCAGTAGGGGTTTCTCTTCTATGACCCCTGGTTTACGGCCGAGAGTTTTTTTTTTTTTTTTTTTTTTTTTTTTTTTTTTTATCTTTTCTTTTTATTAGTCCACTTCACTTGTCTCGTTTTCTTAGGCTATTCAAAGTTACCCATTTAACGAGTTTTGGACCAATGACTCCCAAACCAGACGGTTTTGGGGCATTAGGTGTACAGACACCCCTTCGGGTTTATTTACTCGAGTAACAAAGGCCACGGTTCGAGACAAGCTGGTGGTCTGCCCCATTCATTCTTTGCTTGACCTTGCGCAAGATTCGTTTTCTTAGGCTTGAGTTACCCATGTAGCGAGTGTTAGGCCGGTGACTCCCAACCCAGACGGCTTTAGGGCACCAGATGCAAAGACACCCCTTAGGCTTAATTACTCGAGTAGCCCATGCCACGATTCGAATCTGCTCGGGCCTCCTCTACTGTAATGCTCGTTTTCTTAGGCTCTGAGTTACCCATGTAACGAGTGTTGGGCCAGCGACTCCCAAACCAGATGGCTTTAGGGCACCAGGTGTAGAGACACCCCTCGGGCTTAATTACTCGAATAACCCAGGCCACGATTCGACACATTATCTTGATAATCATTTATCGTCTGACTTCTTGATATTGATAATTATTGACTGTCTGACTACGTGTTAATGGCCATCAACGTCGTCATAGTTTTATACCCCACAACTGAAAGTTTATGCAAATGCAAAGTGAAGGCTGTCACATGAGGTCGATTCTGTCGCAAACGTTGCTTTGAATTAAGGCTCTATACCCGATCAAAAGGTTGAATAGCCTTCTTCGTCTAATCATACTCACGATCGTGCTCCACGGTTTGCTTGTCAGAGTTAGTCTGATTCCGTTGAAGTCAAATAAAATCCCCCCTCACGCGGGTCCTCGTATCCCGGGAAAACTATGCTTGACAAATGCCAGATGATCATACCGTTGAAGATTGAATTGACATGAGGTAGCATTTGATGATGATGATGCATGTTGATGGGATTGTTGCATGGGTGCCAATTTGCACGTCACCATTTCCTGGGTAGTTGATAAATGCCCCAGTGTTAAGTTATTTTTCTGTGATCTCCCTCATACTGGTTGCATCGATATCTCGCTGGGCTGAACAAAAGAATCCGGTCCTTTGACTTGTTGAAAGGCTTGGGGGATTTTTGATTTTTGAAAATTTTTGATTTTTGATTTTTTTTTTTTTTTTTTTTTTTTTGTGGTAGAATTTGCCCCTAATCCGGGTATTTTTTATCGTAAGGGGTTCTTATGTTTTATGGCGAAGATTTGGCCTAAGTCGGGTTTGGGTTTGTCTTCGACCCATCCTTTGATCTCGTCAGGCGTATTGTCGACATCTGTCTCGCCCTGCTCAATCCCCATCAGATCGAAATCTAGCTCTATACCAAAATCGTGATCCTCCTTCGAATTTGGCCTATCGCGTGCCAGGCTAGAATGCCTCAAATCGGGGTGCCTGAAATAAAACAGAAATGCTTGTCATAGATATAAAACATTTCAGCACATGATCTTCCTTTTTGGATAACATGACAAAATGAGCGTGCAGAGATTTGAAATAAAACTCAGAATTTTAAAACCCATTGATCTTCTACTGGCCGGGATTCACTGCCATATTCCTGGATTTATCCCCTCCCGGATATCACCTGCTGCACGGTCCAACTGGCCACGGTGAGGTCAAGCAATGGAGCTCAGCAGAAGATGCATGGATCGCATTGGCATGGATCTGGCATTGATGGCATTTCTTGATATGAGTATCGCAGGCAATTTTCGTGGTTAGCCAGTAGTGACCCGTTCACATGATTTTCTTTTGCCAAAATGTTCTGCTCATACGGCTCCGCACATATCACCATGTACTTCGCTCATTAATCTATGGGCTTCTTCGGCTTTCCAGATATCTCAGCAGTCCCGTAGCTTAGGAAGAATTTCACTGCCCATCTTTGGATTCTCTTTCCCCGGTCAGTATTCTCTTTATATGTGCAGGTGATGTAATCACATGATACATGACATATTTATTACGATGATGATGGTATGACAGTTGTATGTCATTTACATGACATTTATTTATTTGACTGAACGATAAAAGAGCATGAAGAAGCTTCCCTTTCGTTAGGTTTATCAGAAGCTGACCTACCCTAGGGTTACTCTCGCGGGCTTTTTGGCATGAAGGTCCCCAAATCTTCGCAATCTACTCGTCTGAGTCCTTTCGATTGGAGCGGATTTGGGTGGTGCGTTTCCTGAGCCATCTCCGGGGAGCAGCCCCTTCGAGTCCAGTAATAAGCAACCGACAGGTTCGCCTCAGGAGGAGGTACTCTCTCAACATACATTCACATTCATCGTCCTCACCGCATGCAAATGATTTTTTTTTTTTTAAAGTAAAGCCATTCCATTCAATCAATCATTCGTTGGACAAAAGCACACATTCACACAACAATAAATAAAACAGGTCAAAATGTTGCACGCACATACACATTCATGAATTTTAAAGGATAGGATAGCATCAAGATTCGAAAGCGGCTTAAGCCCTCTAATGTTCCCCAGCGGAGTCGCCAGCTGTCGACGCCGGGTTTTTCTCGCTTATGCCATATTTGACCTCTTTCCGATTTTTAGCCTTTTCATTAGATGATTTTTGGGAAAAGGTCGGCATTAATGTCGACGGGGTTTTGAAAGATCGTTTTTTATGATGAGCCAATTAACCAGAGTCGCCAGTTGGTATATTTGAAATGGATGTACCAACTCATCCGAATTTCGTTTTCGTAAATCGCTGGCTCATATGTGACTCCGAATTAATTGGTCTGCGAATCGAGATTCATAGAGTTCGGGGGCTTGCTTAAGCGAGGGGAAGGTGTTAGGCACCCCTCGACTTCCGTGAAACACGGTTACCGCAATCTTGATGCTTTCCTATCCTTTAATTCATGAAACATGTGCGTGTGCGCGAATGTGTGTGTGTGTGCCCACGTGAATGTTGTGGTGAGTTTGTATGAAAGAATCATTTGGATTTTTTTTTTAGGGAAAATCGTGCTTTGATCTGAGAATGCTTCGGAGTGTCCTTCGATTTATACGAGAAAGCTTGATTCTTTATAAGAAAGGTTTGATTTTAATTTGTCAAAACTATGAGATTTTCATTAGGTGTCGTTTTGGTGAAACAAGAGTTTTAAACCTTCGTCAAAATAGGAATCGAGATCTATACGTTGCTTTCGTAACTCAAACGATGGGCAACTTCTAGAACCTCTTTAACCCTATGCACAACGGTTTAATCATAAACGTCAATTATTTGACAAAATCATTCCTTATGATATTTGAAAAACGATTTTTCTTTAGCTTCCTCTGTTAAATAGGAATTGACGTTCGTTAAGCACTTCTCATTTTAAGCCTCGTGATGCTAATAACCTAGTTTGATTGATTTTACGAAAATCTTAATCTTTTAGCTTTGAAATCAATTTCGTCTCATAAATCAAATCAAGCATTAAAATGCGTTGTGGCTATTCATGGGCATGTAAGCCATCAAAATAACCCCAAACGCCTACAATCACAAGTTTCACTATTTTGGGGCCTTAAACACGATTCTCGCCTTGGCGTCGTTTTAAGGCCCGACGATTACATATTTACAATGAAAGGTACATCGAATTTATTACATATATCAAACGATGTCCATCATCGGATTTGGACCACGGGGTCGCGCTCCTAGGCTCACATCCAAAATCGCTACACACCCACAAGATCCTAAAAATAACAATCTAAATAAACTATGCATAATACATCATTACAACGAGCTAAAATTCACCAAATGGATATCATCGGGCCATTAGGAGGAATTTCGTTCCATTTGGGAACCCTCACTAATAGTCCTCAATCCATAGATCCACAACAATATACAAGAAAAACTACATTTAATTTACCCCCAAACAATATGATATAAATTGCTAGAACAAAGGGAATTTTCACCTTGCCAAATGATCTCAAATGGATGTGAACTTGTGTATATTGACTAAGATAAGGAGTATATTAGAATACAATCAAAATCAAAGAATATAAATCCTCTCTTTTTTTCCTCTCTTTTCTTCCTATTTGATTGCAAAATTTGCTCCTTTTTCTCTCTATTTCCGTGTTCTTGCTGCTGCAGAATTCTTCTTCCTTCAAATTCTTCCAACCTCCTGTATGCTGCCCGAAGCTGGGCTTAAATAGGCTGGCCAGAGCCAGCCGCAGATCTATCTGCGGCTGGCCGCAGATGGATCTGCGGCTGGCCAGCTGGCACGCCTCCCATCGCACTCAGCTGGTAGTGCTGATTTCCTGGTTTCCGTGCTGGCGCACCCACTTGGCCGCAGATCTATCCGCGGCTGGCGGGCCTGACTTTCTCGATTTTTGTGCCACGCCTCGATTTTCGTGCCGCAACGTCGGTTTTCGCTGACAGGCTCGGGTTCTGCAGTCCGGGAATTTCCGGGAGACGCGCCACCTCATTCGGAAATGCCTGCCTCGGACGGCCCTGATCGTAAGTCGTCGTGGTGTCTCTGAGTGTTCGCATTTATGTCCACCCTCTGTCTCGCAGGCCGGTCCAATGGACGAATTTGCCCTCCTGTCATGGTCAGTATAGGAAGTGCAAAATTTGGGTGTCTACAATAACGAATGTATTGGTTATTGAATAACCTTGCGAATATTCAGGGATTGGATAAAGTCAGAATCTGAACCTTGCGTTCACACATGAGATATTGTAAAGGATCATAGTATTTATTCAACCTTGGTCATAAGTGTTTTATTTAAGGTCTTCGTGCCTGGGATTAGATGAGGATATGTTGTTATATTATTGTAATTACATATTTGTAGTAAGCCCATGTTATATGGGTAGTACCGTGACGCACGGGAATCGGGTTCAAGGTAAGACCCGAGTTTCGGGGGCGTTACAAATTCCTCTAGTGATAGTAGTACAAGTGATCCTTGGACTTGAGATCATCATAGTATCTTGTGTATGATGAGTTATACTTTGACATGTCCCTTACGACCTTTGGGGTATATCAAAGGGTATGATTGGGTATAATAAGTTGTATATGGAGATAGGTGAATGATCAACAAAGAATCCACCACGTCTAGTAAAAGATGTGAATGTCCTATGTGATTCGATAAATAACAACTCAGTAGTCCTTGGCCAAGGCAGAATGAAATTAGAAAGGAGTTTCTAATTTGCATTAATCAGAGTTGTGCATTTGGGAATCGAAATACATATAATTAAATAAAATAAGACTTGACAGTAAATCCATGTCTTATATTTAATTGGGACATTGTATGGTAGAAGGATTGAATTGTACGGTAACTATTTACTCAAAGGTTCTTTTGTGATTGATGTTGAAATATATATTATCTGGAAAGTCGTTGATCGCTAAGGGGGCTTACCCTTATTGTAGAATAAATATTATTTATTTAAATAAATTAAATATTTTAATTTATTTATTTAAATAAGATTAGAATTGTTCTAATTGATTTATTCACAACCGGTTTAATATGGAGAACCTAAAGGGTCACACCGCAAAAGGAAAATATTTATTTAAGAAGTAAATGGCATAATTGTAATAATAAGTTAAGTGTATTTAATTTAATCTATGGAGATAGAATAAATTAAATAGCTTAATATTTATTATTTAATATTTTGGAAATATTAAATATAAATTAATAAGAGGAGTTTTATTATTATTATTACTATTACTATTACTTAATTCCTAATAGGGATTGGGAATTAATTAATAGAAGTACTCTCCCATTAATTCTTAATTGGATTAGGAGCATAATTAATTAAAGGAGTTTAATTATAATAGAAACCCTAATCCTAAATAGTTTAGGGAAGAGTTATTCCTACATCTATAAATAAGAGGAGTCTTATCATAGATTAGGGTTACACACTCTTGTATTAGATTGTGGAGAGTACTTACAATTTCTATAGAGATACAAACTAGGGTTTTGCCAAATACCCAACTTCTTGAATACTTGTTCTTCCTTGGTGGATCACCTCTAGAGGCCAAACACTTGGGTGGCTAATGTTGATCAAAGGAAGGAATTACACCGTAGCATTTGATGAGAACACGAAGGACTAGGAGTTGAACTTGTACCCGAGGAAGCTTTGTTCTACGAGGGTATAATTCTTATTCTCTTTCTCTTTCGTTTATATCGTTAATTGAGCACATTGATCGATCATGGTGATGCTTTGTATAAAATTTTAAAATCCGTTTTATCGTGCTTCCGCTCTATTTATGTAATTTGATTGCATGCGCGCGTTATATACAAACCTAATAATCCCACGAATCTATATTTATCGGATCTAGTCTTCAGCTTATCATGCTCAAACCTTTTGACATAAGCTGGACAACCCCAAGTCTTAACATGCTTAAGATTTGGTTTCCTCCCTATCCATATCTCATATGGGGTCTTTGAGACGTATTTGGTAGGTACCTTGTTAAGTAGGCATGCAGCCGATTCTAGGGCATAACCCCAGAAGGATACTGGAAGGTCGGTAAAACTCATCATGGAACGAACCATGTCCAACAATGTTCAATTTCTCCTTTCAGATACACCATTTAACTGTGGCGTCCCTGGTGGAGTCCATTGTGAGATTATACCATTTTCTTTGAGACAATTGAGAAACTCATTGGTTAAGTATTCCCCTCCTTGATCCGATCGAAGAATCTTAATACTCTTACCAGTTTGCTTCTCTACTTCACTTCTGAATTCCTTGAACTTTTCAAACGATTCAGATTTGTATTTCATTAAATACACATATCCAAATCTAGAATGATCATCAGTAAAAATAATAAAATAAGAATACTCTCCTCGTGCATTCGTTGTCATAGGTCCACATACGTCTGTGTGTACCAACGCTAACAACTTTGTAACTCTTTCTCTTTTTCCAGTAAAAGGAGATTCATTTTACGCATGAGACAAGATTCACAAGTTGGATATGATTCGTAATCAGATAGCTCTAAAAGCCCATCTTTATGCAACTTGGATAATCTTGTTTCATAAAGGTATAATTAACATCATCTCTTTTTCTTTTCTTAGTTTGTTCAATTTGAAATAAATTTTCATGCAAGTCAAGTATGTAAAGTCCATTCAGTAGATTGCCAACACCATATAAAACATTTTTATTATAAATGGAACAACTATTGTTCTTTATTATAATATCAAAACCATCCATATCCAATACAGAAATTGAAATAATGTTTCTAATGAGTGTCAGAACATTATAACAATTATTTAAACTAATGAACTTGCCCCGAAGGCAGTGCTAAACAATAAGTCCCTACAGCTAATACAACAACCTTTGCTCCATTTTCCACTCGTAGGACGACTTCATCCTTGTTCAGCTTTCTACTTCTGCTTAGTCCCTACATATTATTACATATGTGAGAACTACAGCCGGTATCCAATACCCAAGTAGAATTTTGACTTTCAGAAAAATTAATTTTAATCATGAACAAACCTAGATCGGAAGTCGAAGCTTCTCCAAGCTTCTTTTGGTCCGCAAGATACTCATTGCAGTTCCTCTTCTAGTGTCCCGACTTATTGCAATGGTAGCAAATTCCTTTTCTATCTGGATCAGGTTTCTTTTTATCATTTCTCTTCGCCTTGACTTTAGCCTTCTTGTTTTTCTTCTTTTCAGAAGATACCTTGGGCCTCTTCCTTTTCTTGGAAGAATCATCCACTAGTAAGACTTGGTTCTTGTTGGATGAGAAGTGACCTTCAGCAGTTTTCAACATGTTAAGTAACTCAGGTAAGCTGACGTCCAACTTATTCATGTGAAAATTCACAACAAATTGTGAGAAGGTGTCCGGGAGTGACTGTAAGATCAAATCTTGACTTAACTCCCCATCCATCACGAACCCAAGCTGTCCAAGTTGTTCAATCAGATTGATCATCTTAAGGACATGAGTCTCAACAGCAGTATACGAGATCAGAAGAGCTCCTTAGATATCTGATATCTAGCAGTCCTACTTTGCTCACCATACAACTCCTTGAGGTGCAGCAATATAGTAGGAGCATCCATAGTTTCATGCTGACGCTGAAGCTCGTTACTCATGGATGCGAGCATGATGCATTGAGCCAAGATTGCATCATCTTGCCACTTTCTAAAAGTAGCAATCTCTTCCTCAGGGGCTGTTTCTGTAACATTTGCAGGGACTGGCGAATTTAGGACATAAGAAATCTTTTCAGCAGTGAGAACAATTCTCAGATTCCTTAACCAGTCCTAGTAATTCGGTCCGGTCAGTTTGTTAGCATCATGTATGCTACGCAGTGATAGTGAGTTTGACATTTTTAAATTCTGCATGTGAAATAGACAACATTTTAGCATACATTCATTTAATTAATTACCAAAATAAATTAGGTCTTTATTTTAAATTGGTATCTCCCATTATTTTCATCAAACTATATTACCCTCATTATATAGTTCGGCAATTCTAATTAAAAATTTGCTAGTGAGATTAAGGATCCCATTTCAAATGTATATAGCCTTGTGGTGACACAACAAACGATATATAAATAAATAGATAGACAACTATTTGTCAATTACATCTCTATGTAACTCCTTGTTTTTTGCCTCTTGGATATTTTTGATCAAGTGGTGACACATCCGAATCAAAATTATCCAAGTTAAGTCTATCCTAGCACTTCCATATATTCGAAAGAAAAACACTGTCCTTGTGGTGACACAACAAAACAGCATCGTTCAGTCTATTTATAAGTATCAAATGTGATAAAGCAACATCTTAAATATTTAATACTTGCCTTGTGGTGACACAACAAACTCATATTAAACCTTTAATACTCTATTGTTTTATCATGCTAGAAGGCGACGTTCGATATTCCAAATATCTTTGAACGCTTAGGACTTAATATGATTTATTTAAGGGGTTTATTATTATTAGTCTCATCTTGTTTAGCACGCATGCACATATATATATATATATATATATATATATAAAATACGCGTCATATTATTTAACATGCGAAGCATGTTGTATAATATATAATATATACATAGTAAGCATGCACATATAGAATACTATATTCTACCCGGACTGATTATGGACTTTTATTCTAGTTTGGTTCACTAGAGCCATCAAGTAAACCAAATGGTCAAACCTAGGTGCAAGAATTAAATTTAAATATAACTACTACATTTAAATCCGGGCTCCAATACAAACGGGTCTTCAAGCGCTCCTTGCTCCTTTGTCTCCAATTCTTCAAAATTAATTCTAACTAGTCCTATTACATAAACTATTTACAATAAATAGAAACCTTGATCAGCTATCTAAGGGAAGTACATAGGAGGGAGATAGAATTTACATTAAGAAAAATTAGAGAAGACGAGGTACGCAGACCCCATTTATAAAAACCCATACATTCAAGCATCCTCTAAAATAATTACAATAACACATTAGTCAATAGTCCATAATCAATCCATATTTATTATCATACATATCTCTATATGTATCAATAAATAAAATTCATCCCATGAATAATAAAACCATTCCATATATGCATTGATATCAATTAATGGGCAAAAGTTTTGCTAATATTTAGTTTTGAAACAAAATAAACTCTTTTATTCTAATCAAAAACCAAATCCAAATTAAACTCCTTTAATTTTAGCAATCTGAAATCCTATTCCAGATAAAATAAACATCTTTATTTTAAACTTATATCAATTAAATAAACCATTTATTTTAATTGAAGGAAAAATTATTTTTCGGATTCTGCTGTCCGGTGCAGCTGCGCCCAGAATGAACTGGGAAACAGCGCAGCTGCGCTGAACCCCAGAAACGATTTTTCTAGGTTTGGGCGCAGCTGCGCTCCAGAATGAACTGGAGCCAGCGCAGCTGCGCCGCGTAACAGATTCAGAAAAACGAATTCTGTCCAAAAATTTCGATCCAATCGTATACCATACACACATGGAATCATCAAAATCGATAATTATCACAAGATTAGGCTCTGATACCACTGTTAGGTTTGTATATAGCGCGAACATGCAATCAAATTACATAAATAGTGCGGAAGCGCGATAAAACGGATTTTAAAATTTTTATACAAACCATCACCAAGATCAATCTATGTGCTCAATTTACAAAATAAACAAAAGAGATAGAGATTAAGAAATTATACCCTCGTAGAACCGTGCTTCCTCGGGTACAAGTTCAACTCCAATTCCTTCGCGTTCTCCTTAAATTTCACGGATGAGATTCCTTCCTTTGATCAACGTTAGCCACCCAAGTGTTTGGCCTCTAGAGGTGATCCACCAAGGAAGAATAGGTATTCAAGAAGTTGGGTATTGGTAATGCAAGAGTGTATAACCCTAATCTATGATACGACCCATCTTATTTATAGATGTAGGAAAACCCTTCCCTAAACTATTTAGGAATAGGGTTTCTAATCCAATTAGGAATTCATGTGAGAGTACTTCTATTAATTAATTCCCAATCCATATTAAGAATTAAATAATAGTAATAGTAATAATAATAATAAGACTTCTCTTATTAATTTATATTTAATATTTTCGAAATATTAAATAATAAATATTAAGCTATTTAATTTATTCTATCCCCATAGATTAAATTAAATACACTTAACTTATTATTACAATTATGCCATTTACTTCTTAAATAAATATTTTTCTTTTGCGGTGTGACTCTTTAGGTTCTCCATATTAAACCGGTTGTGAATAAATCAATTAGAACAATTCTAATTTTATTTAAATAAATAAATTAAACTATTTAATTCATTTAAATAAATAATATTTATTCTACAATAAGGGTAAGCCCCCTTAGCGATCAACGACTTTCCAGATAATATAGATTTCAACATTAATCACAAAAGAACCTTTCAGTGAATAGTTACCGTACAATTCATATCCTTCTACTATACAATGTCCCAATTAAATATAAGACATGGATTTACTGTCAAGTCTTATTTTATTTAATTATATGTATTTCGATTCCCAAATGCACAACTCTAAATAATGTAAATTAGAAACCCTTTCTAATTTCATTCTGCCTTGGCCAAGGACTACTGAGTTGTCATTTATCGAATCACATAGGACATTCTCTCCTTTTACTATAAGTGGTAGATTCTTTATTAATCATTCACCTATCTCCATGCACAAGTTATTATACCCAATCATACCCTTTAATATACCCCAAAGGTCTTAAGGTGTAACGACCGGGAATTCTGAAATTTCCTTGTAATTCGAATTTTTGAATATTAATGAATATTTTATAATTTATTAATATTATATTGTGTTACGTGTTTAAAGGTTGTGTGACAACCTGGATTATGTGAATGCATGAATGTTACGTGTTATAGTTTTGTTTAAGTGAATAATTGATTTCGCGTAGCGTCGCTAAATCACTATTCACGGGGCACGTTTCCCGAGGCAATATTCACGCCATAAAATTTTTGTGTCTTTTTTTGAAGTTAATAAATTTCATAAATACGTGTATGCGTACGAATAATTTTTCCAAGTGTCGGAAATTTTATTTGAGCTGATACGTGATTTTATCCGTATCCGAAATGTGTTATATGGGTGTTCCGAATAAATGGACAAATCCCATAATAATTTTTTTTATACATCCCAATAATTATGGGAGTACCCATTCTAATTTTGGGTAGAGTTATTTACCAGTTTTGGTACAAAAGTGGGAGTTTTCGGATATATTTTTGGTATTTTTGGGTATTTATTTTGGCTTGTTACCCCAAGAGGGAACCAATCCCTCATTTTGGACCAATGAGAATTGAGCAAGAGGGAGGTTGCCGGCAAGCTCCTTGAGCAACCAACCCCATTTTTATTTTTCTTCCACTTCTCCCTAAATCACTCCACTCCTCCCAAATTCAAACATTCATTCTCTTTTGCAATCCATCAGCTCTTCATTCAAACCCATTCTGCAGAGAGAGAGAGAGTCGCCGGAAAAGGGGAAGAACTCGCCGGAAAAGGAAGGAGGAAGAAGAAGAGGGCACGGGTGGAGGAACCAAGCAAGAAGGACCTTCAAAATCAAGCCTAGCCAAGCTTCTTAACCTCTAGGAAGGATTTACAGAGGTAAAACATCAACCAAATCCTTTCCATTCGATTTCTTGTTAAACTTTTCAAGTTTTTCTTAGTTTTGAGCTCTTAAGCTTGTGGGTCAGATTTTTGGCGATTCTTGGTGTTTTTGTTTGTTGTGATTGTTTGTAAATGTTGTTAAGAGACTATGTAAGCCATTAATAACATCAAAGTGGAACAAAAACGCAAGAAATCCTTACCTTGGCTTAATGGAGCAAGAACAATGGACAAAACATGGACTTTGGACATTCAGACTATTTTAGAGGACTGTAAAGCTATGATTTTGTGTTTGTTAATTTTATTTGTTGCTATGGTGTTGTAGTTCGATGGGTTATGAAGCTAACCCAGTTGGAATGGAGTAAAAAGGAGTTAAAACGAGTTCGTAGTAATGATTCTTGTAAAACATGTCAAGAACTCGAAGAACAGAGTATGAACTTTACACTTTAGCTTAGGATTTGACCATGTTAATGTTAATGGGTAGCTCTGCATTTTTGATATGTTGTAGCCCCATGAGTTAGGAGTCCATAGAGTTCGAAATGGACCAATTTGCTTGTGTATTGAAGGAGTTATGGAGGTTGGAATGGCCGGAGGTCGGAGTCGCGAACTGGGAAGAAACCCAGAATCCGGCTACTGGAGAGTCGCGCCGCAGCGCCACTCATAAGCCTTGCAGCTCACGCTGCAGCGAGGGGAAAGAAGGGAAAGACCGGGGCTCACGCCGCAGCGTGAGGCCCAAGCCTTAAGGCTCACGCCGCAGCGTGAGGCCCAGTGCTTGAGCTTGGCGCTGCAGCGCGAGCTCCGTGTTTGGGCCAGGTTGGGTTAGTCAGACCGGGTCGGATCGGGTCGGACCTAATGAGCCCATTTCAAATGGGTCCAACACTTATATCTTTCCTTATATTAAATGATTAGACAGGTTAACTAAGCATATTTTGTTAAGCCCTAAATGCTTAATTATTCATTAAATGTCAACCAAATTAGTATTGTCTTAAAACAGAAATTGTATAATCTAATTGCAGCCGCTCGCTCACCGGGGAGCGAGACCCCCGACTGGGTAGTCGTAGTGGCAATCAGTGTGTTTTAATGATGCAACGTCCGTTTTTGAACCATTATTTGGTATGTGACTAATTGTTATGTAAACATGTACTTAATTGTGTAGGGTATTAAGGAGCGTGTGTTGTATTATTGTAGCAGCGCTTCAGGCAAGTTTCCTAACGCTTGTCTAACCCTTGTGTTGGGCAAGTTTTCCTTAACCTTACTCGAATTATATTTTGAACAGGTTTCATATTTTATACAGGTTGTATATTGTTGCAAATTTCATGACTCAAATTGAGTTATTACTTTTGAATCATATTAGTGGACTAATTATTGTCAATTACTCCACCTCCAAGATAATTATTGATATTCGCAGCTTATGCATTTGAATTCATTATCTATTGTTGGATTGTGAAACGTTTAAGTTCTTCATTCATGAACTGTTTAAGGAGATAGTCTACGCCATTTGTTTCGGTTAGACATGTACAGGTTATTATTTTAAAAGCTATCCAAACCGATTGTTGGTGCGGATTCTTGGACTGAGAGAGCAAAACCCTTGTGTAGGGGATTATAATGTGTCGGTTATTCGATGCAGTCAGAGTTAAATGTTATGCATATACATGGTGTACGAGAGGTTGATCCCCTCGAGTACAACTGACGGGGCCAGGTTTTAAAAGAGTTAGTCGAATGATTGACTCTTTGGCCAAAAGTTCATGGTCGGTTGGACCACTTAGCAGTAAATAATCATTATTCATTGATTCATTTGGACTTTGATTATGTCATTTCAGCTATTTCATCAATGTTCATAAATTGTTGATCTATGCAGCTATTATTCTTATTTATTCATGATATATCTTCATTCTTGCTTTTAAACTTGCTGAGCAAAGTAGTTGCTCACCCTTGCTATATCATGAACCTATTGCAGTTAAGCCGGGGAGTTCCAAAGCGGACAAAGGCAAAGGAAAGCTTAAGGAATAGTTATATATACTATCCCGTTGTGTAATCGTGGAATAGTTTTGTATCATTAATGTATTCTGCGATGTATTTTATTTAAGGTTGTAGACCTTGGGACCATAGTAAACCTTTTGTAATGAACAACATATGTTTATTTTATTCCGCATTAGTTGCTTTATGTTGTTTAGAGGTGTATGGATGCATTTTATCGTGAGCACCAAATTCGAGGTATTGGTACCTGAATTTAGGGGTGTCACATAAGGGACATGTCAAAGTATAACTCATCATACACAAGATAGTATGATGATCTCAAGTCCAAGGATCACTTGTACTACTATCACTAGAGGAATTCCTATTGACAGGCAAGTAAAACTCCATTAGGTATTCCTTAGCGAGCCACGTTCAGTGAACTTATTCTCCAATAAGCACCTACATACTTGCTTTAGTGTCTCTACACAAATGATTATGAGATCAATCATCCTCTTCTTAAGAGCAAGCAACGTATGTACTAATCTATCCGGATTCACTAATCCCCTATTTAGTAATCCAACAATTAGGAACGATTTTAGTTTGTGAGCTATCTAGAATTTAGATCTCATTAGCATTATCACCATCATTATTCTAAAAGCATTGCTCAAAACTATGGGTTTATCACATTTAATATAATAGCACCATGTAGATAATATAAAATGCCTTTTAAGAAAATCAATTCTTTTATTAATAAATGAATAAGATTACAAAGTATATGCTACATCATATCAAATATGATTGGCTTGTGTGCATACTACTTTCAATGCTTGTTGGGCAAATTTGTTACTCACCCTTGCGTAAACACAAAATGTACAGTTAAAGCGGAGTAGGGTAGTGGCTCGGGGAAGGATAAAGGAAAGGGCAAAGCTACATAGTAGCTTTAGCTATTAGATATTAAGTGATTATTATAATTAATTGTATCAAGACTTATGATTATGTATTTGAAGAACTTAAGCTAAGTTATGTAATAGTTAAGGTCGCGAGAACTTAGGAGAAGGATGTAATGACGTATTAATCTTATTCCGCAATGTATTGATAATTAGATGGATTATGAGTTGTATCGTGGAGCACCAAGTTCGGGTAGAGGTATCTGAATTTGGGGGCATCACAGTGCCTCACGTAGTTTGTCACTCGATCATCGTGGTGATAGCTTTGCATGCTTGCTTTAAGCCTCGTAATCACTTTTTGATAGTCGTGACGTTAAGGTGAAATGACGTTCTTGCCCTCCTGCCATGATTAGATAACAAGTGCAAAATTTTGGGTGTCTACAGATGCCCTTCTTTGTCATGTTTATACAATGCAATGAAATTAACATGACAAAGATATAAACACCCGACGCATAATAAGATATATTGATGGTGCGAGTTAATGTATAATGATGCAAGACTCTTATAATATAATGCAGGAATGTAAATCAATCAAAATGAAGTAACAAAATAAATATTGATCTTCACTATCGGGTTGCTCTGCTGGGATAACTGTTATCTTATGGCCATTATCGGGTATCGTCT
Source organism: Aralia elata (assembly GCA_034770075.1). Lineage (NCBI taxonomy): Eukaryota > Viridiplantae > Streptophyta > Magnoliopsida > Apiales > Araliaceae > Aralia > Aralia elata. Next base: position 73,987,481 of record CM068382.1, on the reverse strand, counting down.
CCGATGCCATCACTGGGTATCATCTCCAACGGATATACCACCGGGTATTGTGACGCACCCAAATCCGGGTAACTTCAAACCCAGGTTCGGTGCTACATGGTACTACAATATCCACATATATCTAACTATATAATCTTAATAACACGAATGTAATTACTGTATTATTACATCATGTCCGTTCAAATCTCAGGGTCTATATTCCTTTATATGTTCAAAACATCATAATAATAATTATTACATAATAAAACTATACTATTACATAACCGCTTTTATTCATTCATTTTTTCTTTCCCTTGTCCTTACCGGAACCTTCAACCTGCTCGGGTGATGAGGGTGTTTTATACACACGATTTGGGTACTTTTGGCCTTGATAATTTGCAAGTCTTTAGGTATGTTATGTGGTTTTTATGTATTTTTATCTTATTTCTACACAAATTAGTTTTTAGTTAATTTTACATGTTTTATGTTGCTTTGATGCATTTTCATTATGTTTATAGGAATTGAAATAAAGACCGCTCGGATCATTGGTTGAATTGACTCAATGTCCATGCTTTGACGTTGTGCCGATGGATAGAACAATGGAAATCAATGCTTGGCGACTCTCGGTGCATAAATTGTTAACATTTGGTAGTTGGGCCTGTACGGCGTTGGATTGCATGCACGGCGTTCGACGTCGACCAAGCCACATAGGCAAGCCCGTGCTTGAATTTTCATGCCTGAATGATGATACGGTGAAAATTAATGTTTGATGATGTTCGGGGATTAATTTGATGAGAATTAGAAGTTGAGCGTGCACGGCGTTAAATTGCATTCACGGCGTCGGGCGACGTGCAGCACGGCGTTGGCACTGGGCGCTGACACTCGGCAGGCGCCAGCAGGCGGGCGCGCGGCGCTGGCGTGCGGGCGCGCGCGGGCAGACTCGGTAGGGCGTGCAAGCACTCAGCAGCCAACAGGCACGGGCGTGCGGGCCCACGCCTGACTGTGCGGGGGCGCGCGCTGGTGCAGCAACTCTCGGCAGCCAGCTCGGCAGCGCATGCGGGCGGATGGGCGGCCAGCAGGCGCGGGCGTGCGGGCGCACGCCTGGCCGTGCGGGCGCGCGCGCGGGTGCGGCAGCAAGCTCGGCAGCCAGCGTGCGGCAGGTAGGGCCCTGGGTGCGCGTGCACCAGGCGCCGTGCGGGCGCACAACGCCGTCCTGAGTTCGATCTGACATACCTTCAGTGCGATCTAAGCTGCATTTTGTCCGAGTTTGGCTAGGGTTTCTTGATGAAGACTATATATAATCTCTTCCAAGCCTCATATTAGATATCTAGAGAAAGGGAGGCTACAAAATACATCAAACAACAAGGCTAAAGGCTGCAAATCAAGTTGAATCAAGCCACAAGCCAAGGAACTCAGTCAACAAGAATTGCAAAACCAAGGAGGAAAGTTGGAAATTAACAGCAACCAAAGGAACAACAGCTGAACAACTTCAAAAGTGGTTTCATTTCTAGATTTTTAACTCCTTTGTAATTCGAATTGAAATTGATGTCTATTGTAGCTATCATGAACTAACCTTCTATACTAAGATTGCAATGGAACCCAACACATAATTGAATTGAATTCTCTCTCTATTGATTTTAGTTATGCATTTGTGAATTGATTGTCATAACCTTTGCTTTCTAGATTAATTGTTTGGCCCGTAATTACCTTGGGAACCTATATGAACTTGACGAATGGATTATAGGTTAAGACCTAGTTATGATAACATGCGAGAGTATAGATTGTTGTGGGTTATTAATCGGATTAAGTGACGTGTGTCTTATTAATTATTTGCAATAATAGGTATCTTGATAGTAATTGGGATACATATATACCTAATTACCGCATGCAACCAATTGAGAATCTAGTGTTAATGACTTCCGATGTGAAAGTTGGTAATTGAAGGGAGGATTAATTAGATTTGGTGACACGTGTCTATTAATCATTCCTGAAATTAGTCTCTTGATAGTGCATAGGATAGACATATACCTATGCACCGCTTAGGAAGATTCGTGATTGACCATTGACAGAGGCTCTTATGTAGTTTTGATTTCTCGGTTGTCAATTCGTATGTTATAATTGATTAAAAAGAGAGAGTTAGGAGATTCAAATGACGTGTTGGGGGAAATTGTAATCTTAGACCTTTCTATCTTGATATTTTACCGCATTTTATTCATTACTTGACTTGTGAACTCAACCATTCAACAAACAATCAAACCTTTATCGTTTAAATTAGATCAAATTGATACACAATTGGTACTTGGTTATTATTTGTCATAATTCCCTGTGGGTTCGACTCATATCTTATCATATATTACTTGTGGACCGTGTATACTTGCACGTGTGTGTTTATCGATAGCTAAATCGACTAACATCGGGCTTAGTTGAAACATTTAATTTTAAAGCAATAATGAGCATTTAATTACTCAGCAAGGATAACAATTTAAAAATAACAAAATTAAGAATCATATCATTATTATTCACCAACTGAACAATAGTTGTGAACCATTCTGAATAAACTAGACTAATATTATACTTGTGTTTAAAATAATATTTTTGAAATGACATACTGAGCGGTCATAAGACCTTGAACTTTATTTTCCTATTCATACAAGGTTACACAATAATTCAACTGCAAACCGGTATGCTTACGAGCACTTCTAGGTGATCAGCCTATTGTACTCTATGTTGATCAACACTTTATTTTTGAAACGACTATATACATTTGATTAGGTGCCTCATGGCCTTGCCAGAATATCTGACTAAAATTACCCCTAATATTAGGGTTGTTCATCTCATACATACCTTGGAATCCTAACCAAAATAATTTGGTTGGATAGCTCTACTTAACATCAGTAATATTTCAATGATTTCATAACCAATCAATAAAACATTTTAATATATGTCTAGCAGGAATCAAATGGCATCGAAGTTTTCCTTGAAAAGTTCATGAATATCGAACCATAAAGCTTGAAAAGTTTATATCAAAGTATAGCTTGAATACTTGTACAAATACTAAAAGATTTGTATAAGTATAGAATTCAAATAATCATATAAGCATTACATAAATTTGAATATCAAAATGTCATAAAAACTTTACTAGAATATAGTCGAATAAAGTTAGAAAACTTGTCTTATGCGTTCTTTAAGTTATATACTTAAACGCTCTTTAAGTGTACTACACAATTAAGGTCATATTCACATACTAATTAGCCACATAAAGTCATTCATTATTGGTTACATTAACCTTACTTCATTTCATAATGTTCGTCTTTTATAACTTTAAACAATATAAAAATATAACACTCGGAACATTGCACGACGTCGCGAAACCGTTCGCCGACACGCCCATGGCACAGCCCCATGGCTGGCCATGCCTTGCCAAGCAACCCCAAGGCAGCACCAAGACAGCTGAAAGTAGTATGCACACAAGCCAATCATATTTGATATGATGTAGCATATACTTTGTAATCTTATTCATTTATTAATAAAAGAATTAATTTATTAAAGACATTTTATTTTATCTACGTGGTGCTGTTATTTTATATGCGACAAACCCATAGTTTTGAGCAATTCTTTTAGAATCATGATGATGATCATGCTAATGAGATCTAAATTCTTAGAAAGCCTAAAACTAAAATCATTCATAATTGTTGGATTATTAAAAATGGGATTAGTGAATCCGGATAGATTGGTATATACTTTGCTTGTTCTTAGGAAGAGGATGATTGATCTCATAATTATTTGTGTGGAGACACTAACGCAAGTATGTAGGTGCTTATTGAAGAATAAGTTCACTGAACGTGACTCGCTAAAGGAATACCTAATAGAGTTTTACTTGCCTATCAATAGGAATTCTTCTAGTGATAGTTGTACAAGTGATCTTTAGACTTGAGATCATCATAGTATCTTGTGTATGATGAGTTATATTTTGACATGTTCCTTAAGACCCTTAGGGTATATCAAAGGATATGCTTGGGTATAATAAGTTGTGCATGGAGATAATGATTGGTCAACAAAGAATCTACCGTTTCTAGTAAAAGAAAAGAATGTCCTATGTGATTCGATAAATGACAACTCAATAGTCCTTGGCCAAGGCAGAATAAAATTAGAAAGTAGTTTCTAATTTGCGTTATTTAGAGTTGTGCATTCGAGAATCGAAATACATATAATCAAATAAAATAAGACTTGATAGTAATTCCATGTCTTATATTTGATTCGGACATTGTATGGTAGAAGTATTGAATTGTACGGTAACTATTCGTTGAAAGGTTCTTTTATGATTAAATGTTGAAATCTATATTACTTGGAAAGTCGTTGATGGCTAAGGGACTTACCCTTATTGTGGAATATATATTATTTAACTAAATGAATTAAATAATTTAATTTATTTATTTAAATAAGATTAGAATTGTTCTAATTGACTTATTCTATACCCGGTTTAATATGGAGAACTTAAAGGGTCCCACCGCAAAAGAAAAAATATTTATTTAAGAAGTGAATGACATAGTTGTAATAATTAGTTAAGTATATTTAATTTATACTATGGTGATAAAATAAATTAAATAGCTTAATATTTATTATTTAGTATTTTGAAAATACTAATTATAAATTAATAAGAGAAGTCTTATTATTATTATTATTATTATTATTATTATTATTATTATTATTATTATTATTATTATTATTTAGTTTCTAAATGGTTTAGGAATTAATTAATAAGAGTGCTCTCATATAGGTTCCTAACTAGATTAGGAGTTCCTAATTAGATTAGGAGTTTAATTAAAAACCTTATTCCTAAATAGTTTAGGAGGGTTGCCTATATCTATAAATAAGAGGAGTCTTATTATGGATTGGGGTTACACATACTTTCATTAGATTTGGGAGAGTACTCATAAATTCTCTAGAGAGAAGATTAGGGTTTGCCACTACCCACTTCTTGAATCATTATTATTTCTTAGTGGATCACTTCTAAAGGCCAAACACTTAAGTGGCTAACGTTGATCATAGGAATCTTATCGGTGGAATTCAAGGAGAATGTGAAGGAATTGGAGTTGAACTTGTACCTGAGGAAGCTTTGTTCTACAATGGTATAATTCTCTATCTTCCTTTTGTTAATTAATAATTGCATATAAAGATTGATCTTGGTTATGGTTTGTAAAATTTTAAATTCTGATTTTACCATGCTTTCGTTTTTATATGCAATTTGATTGTATGTTCTTAGATATTACAAACCAACAGCAACGCCCAGCCCTAGCATGGTGCGCGTGTGCCTCAGCCAGCCTAGCCATTGGCCCTTACCAGCGCAACTGTGCTATCCAACGCAGCAGCGGTAGCAGGCAGTGCAACTGCGCTAAACTCCCTGTTAACGAATTGCAACAAAGCTTTACTTTTCAGCTTTTGTCGAGTTTAACGCACCTACTTCGTAACTTCATAACTCGCTCATCTCATATCGGAATGAGTCTGTTCTTGAGCCATTTTCTTGCTCATAACAGAAACTACAATTTCCCCTGAGTGGAATAATATTTTAGATTATCTAACAAGGCTTAACAGTGGCTTAAAAGTTCCTCATGGGCTAGTTTTTACTACTTGCCATTTTAACGTCCAATTTTCAAATTTTCGTAACTTACTCATCCGAAGTCAGATTGAGTTCGTTCTTGAGCTTACGGCTCATTTTTACTACGTTTTACACAACCCCTAGAAAACCAAAGTTTCTCAGAAGCGTTAACTGTGACGAACGAGATTTTTGTAATTTAATTTAAATATTTATTGAATTAAATAAATATTTTTTGATGATTAAATTATTGAATTAAATAATTAATTTATGAATTTGTGGTAGATTAATTTAATTATATGTGTTATATTAGTTAAATTAATGTGGAGAATTTTTATATTCAAAGTATATATTTAATTGAACTTATTTGATTAAATGCATTATTTAAATAAGCATAATGTTATTCTAATTGATTTAATAATTAATTAAGAGATTTAATAATTTGTCATAATCAATAAATGAGAATTTTAATTATATGATAATGTGATTTAATGTGGTATTATCCTATTTTATTTAATTGATTTAATAAGATTATTTGGTTAATTAAAAATATGACATTAAACTATATTATAAACAATTTATTATATTAAGTGGAAAAGGAGGAATAAAAGAATTAGTCAAACGAGGCCTTAGTGGAGGTTGGAGCCAGTTATTAACTGACATGCATGTTGCGTCAGTTAATACCATCAGCCTTTCTTTCGCGCATTATTTCCTTAGCCAATTTAGAAGACACGGAGAGAACTCAGAGAGAAAATTGAGAGAAAAAAAATTGTGAGGGAAGGGAGAAAAGTCAAGAATTGAAAGTTCCTTTCATCATCAAACAGAGTTAGTAAGGGTATGATTCTTCAACCCAAGTTTAATTTCACGATTCTTACATTCTCCATGAAAACCAAACATTTTGAGTTCTCTGTAACAAAAATTGTTTATGATTGTTGACTATATGATATTATATATGTTAATATATGTTTTCTATCATCTATGCATGTTTTAAAACAATCAAAACCAGTAATTATGCCTTAATTGAATTTTCATATGTTATAGAGTATGAAAACCATGTATATGGCCTTATGTACAAATTGTATGCTTTAAATGTTTATTTAACTTAAAATTGATAGTTGGGTATGATTATATATGATTAAATAAACAATAGAAAGTTCAAACGGACAGATTCAGAGTTATAACCAATCTCTAACATTGAATTTCATGAATTGTCTCGAAACTTTGCGAAATACCAAAAACAGTGAAGTTAAATATTTTAAATTATGTAATTATGTGATTTAAATTGATAAAATCATGCTATGATTATTATTATACGTTTCTGTAAAGTCTAGAAACTATGGGTAGTATTAAATTTGTCATTTGAGAAAAACTTTGACCAAATTTGGCATTTGTTGTGTTCTTCGCGAACTGGAGGAGTTGAGTTTCAGGTTCACCGCCCAGGCGGTGAAATTACACTAGGTATTGTCGCCCCGGCGGTGTCCCCGTCCTGGCGGTCTTATTGAACTAACTTTACCGCCCCGGTGGTAGCCTTGTCTCGGCGGCGTTTTGTAAAGAAATCTACCGCCCCGACGGAGATGCAGAAAATAAAAAAATTTCTTCTTTCTTTGTGGTCATGTTATGTTATCCTAGGCATGTTTAAATCTTAGACTAATGTATTAAATAAAACATTAAGATACTGTGATGGATGGTAAACATATACCCATTAGACTAATGTATTAAAGAGATTGGGTGAGAATGAATCCTGAAGTGTTGATAATATTATAACTAATCATTGTTATTACTTTATAAACGGAATGTGTGGGTTGTTTAAAGAACGTGAATTTTAATTTATAATCTATGCACGTGGCAAGTTTTCTACCCATAATCTTTTTATTTTGTTGAAAGCAAGTTTTCTACCTTACCTTGATTTCAATTATGCAAGCTCCTGAACTTCATTCTTTTATTACACAAGCTTCCTAATGTTATTACTTTATTGAGCAAGTTCTTAATTCTAATTCATTTAATTCATGAATCCAATAGAGATATCATAATTCCCTTTTTGTAATATTTCACTTATACAGAGTTTATTCAATTGTACATTTTGTGAGTTTCAGTCTTTGGTTCTTGAATACCAATTGCATTTTTATTATTGAACCTTGATTGACTAGCGATCCCTTATTGATTCGACTAGTCTATAGTTGATGAGCGTTCTAAATTCTAGAAATGTTATTGAAGTAAATCCAAACCAAACTTCCTTTGGTGCGGACTCTGATGTCAAACTGAGATGAACAACCCTTTTATAGGGGATTATTTTACGCGTTAGCGTTTAGATGTTGTGTACATATATGGTAGAAAGGGCTAATCCCCCTAAGTACGAGAACTAAGGTCCATATAGTCTTACGATTGTTAAAGGTTTAAAGTAGAAATACTTGATAACCTAGGACATAGTTCGTGATCTTATGACCCTCAGATGTTCTTTTGATTCTTGTTTTCTAATCTTGATTCAAAAGCCGAATATTCAATTATTCGATATCCACTGATTATTCGTATGTTATTATTATTTTTATTGTGTTACTTGTTGGGCAATTGTTGCTCACCCTTGCATAATAATATTGCAGCTAAAGTTGAAAGAGTTGATGAGCCATCCACTAGTAAGGGCAAAGACAAAGCAAACAAGTGATGAAGACTTGTTTAATTTATCGAAAGTTGTTATGTAATAGATTTATGTTATTTATGTTTCCGCATTGATGTTTTGTTTAAGGTTAGATGACCTGGGATTGATGTTATTAAGATGTTTTAATCCTTTAATGGGAGATTTCTATTTCAATTAAGAATTTTCATTTATATTTGAATAGGTAGTTAGATGTGATGTGATTTAATTTGGATAGTGAACACAAAATCCTATGAAAATGAAGTACCCGGATTTGGGGGTGTCACATTAACTACCCTCAAAGTTGGCCCAAAAATCGTACTAACCTAGGGTTTTTTAACACTTAAACACATTTTAACCTCTTTTACTAAAAATTTCTCCATAACTTTTTTATAGCATATTTTTACTCCGTTCTACTTGGACCATTTATGTAACTTACATATGTATATTTCCTTTTTTTCGGATTTTAAAAACTATCTTACAAACAATGATTTAAGCTAGTCCATTTAAGTCTTCTACACAGTTATCGTCCATCCTTATGCTTGGGCTTATATTTTTAGCTTTTTATTCTCTTGACATGCATATTACCGGCTAGTTTAACATATACAAACCACAACCATCCTTATACCACCAAGATCTTTCATGATCTTCCATAAACAACAACAACCACTAACAAAGCATTTTAATATAAATACAAAGCTTTAAAGGGTTTTAGGGCTTTAGGGTTTTACCTTTGTTCTTGGTTGTTCTAGCTAGATGAAGATGATTATCTTGCTAGCTCTTCTCCTTCCTTTTCTTGCCTAAATCCGAGCCTCTCTATCTCACACACAATATTGCTATAGTTTTCCTTCTTAGTTTGGGAATTAGTGGGAATTATTGAAGATAATGGCTTGTATTTATAGGAAAAGTAAGAGTTAGGGTATTAAGGTCATTAAGACATATTTGCTAGGTTTTGTTAATTGGCCCCTTCGCTTAGATCTTGCATGGTCATTCCCCATAACTCTTCCATTCTTACTAACCAATCCTTGGCTAATGAGATCTTAGGTCATTCAAGACTTTTGGGGATTTTTAGTGGTTGGGGCATTAATGAGAGCTTACCACTTGAAAGACTTTTGCTCAAGCTTCCTAGGGAAGCTTAAGCGGCCGGGTATGACCCCCCTTAGGTCCCTCGAATCAAGCCTTGGCTTAACCTGGCTTAACCCTAAGCCAATCCTTGGCTAAACCCTATCTAAGCATCACGAACCCTAGGCTCAACCCTAGGTTAACCCTTGGTTCAATCCTAGCCAAGCCTTCCAAACCCTAGGCTCCGTTAATTCCAAACTTAGTTTGATTTCTAGTTTCTTTCTAGTTAGGTTTTCCTTACTCGTTCCTTAGCCAAAATCGTGAAATTTTTCATTCGTTTATTTTATTGGAGATTACATCTTTTCTTCCCATATAAACGCTACGACGTGATTCAAAAAGTCAAAAAACGAAAAATGTGTTTTTGTCGTGAATAGTGTTTTTACGTCTTTTCTCGAAAAAATTTTATTTTCGTCTATGAAACCCTAATTCATAAATTTTCGCACGTAAACATAATCTAGGTCATAATATGACCTTTAAACACATAACACAGAATAATATTCATAAAAACTCATTTTATTTAATAATATTCATAAACCCTAATTACAAGGCTAAGTATGATGCTCGATCGTTACATTATCCCTCCCCTTATAAGGATTCTAAAAGTAGTATGCACACAAGCTAATCATATTTGATATTATGTAGCATATATTTTGTAATCTAATTCATTTATTAATAAAAGAATTGATTCTCTTAAAAGACATTTTACATTATCTACATGGTGCTGTTATATATTAAATGTGATAAACCCATAGTTTTGAGCATTGCTTTTAGAATCATGATAGTGATCTTGCTAATGAGATCTATATTATAGATAGCTCACAAACTAAAATCGTTCCTAATCGTTGGATTACTAAAAAGGGGATTAGTGAATCCGGATAGATTAGTACATATGTTGCTTGCTCTTAGGAAGAGGATGATTGATCTCATAATCAGTTGTGTAGAGATACTAAAGCAGGTATGTAGGTGCTTATTGGAGAATAAGTTCGCTGAACGTGGCTCGCTAAGGAATACCTAATGGAGTTTACTCGTCTGTCAATAGGAATTCCTCTAGTGATAGTAGTACAAGTGATCCTTGTACTTGAGATCATCATAGTATCTTGTGTATGATAAGTTATACTCTGACATATCCCTTAAGACCTTTAGGGTATATCAAAGGGTATGATTGGGTATAATAAGTTATACATGGAGATAGGTGAATGATCAACAACGAATCTACCACGTCTAGTAAAAGATGTGAATGTCCTATGTGATTCGGTAAAAGACAACTCAGTAGTCCTTGGCCAAGACAGAATAAAATTAGAAAGGAGTTTCTAATTTGCATTATTTAGAGTTGTGCATTTGGGAATCGAAATACATATAATTAAATAAAATAAGACTTGACAGTAAATCCATGTCTTATATTTAATTGGGACATTGTATGGTAGAAGGATTGAATTGTATGGTAACTATGCACTGAAAGGTTCTTTTGTGATTAATGTTGAACTCTATATTATCTGGAAAGTTGTTGATCGTTAAGGGAGCTTACCTTTATTGTAGAATAAATATTATTTATTTAAATGAATTACATAGTTTAATTTATTTATTTAAATATAATTAGAATTGTTCTAATTGATTTATTCACAACCGATTTACTATGGAGAACCTAAAGGGTCACACCGCAAAAGAAAAAATATTTATTTAAGAAGTAAATGGCATAATTGTAATAATAAGTTAAGTGTATTTAATTTAGTCTATGGAGATAGAATAAATTAAATAGCTTAATATTTATTATTTAATATTTTATAAATATTAAATATAAATTAATAAGAGGAGTCTTATTATTATTATTACTACTACTATTATTTAATTCCTAATAGGGATTGGGAATTAATTAATAGAAGTACTCTCTCATAAAAAATTCCTAATTGGATTAGGAGCATAATTAATTAAAGGAGTTTAATTATAATAGAAGCCCTAATCCTAAATAGTTTAGAAAGGGTTATTCCTACTTCTATAAATAAGAGGAGTCTTATCATAGATTAGGGTTACACACTCTTACATTAGATTGTGGAGAGTACTTGCAATTTCTATAGAGATAGAAACTAGGGTTTTGCCAACACCCAACTTCTTGAATACCTATTCCTCCTTAGTGGATCACCTCTAGAAAACACTTGGGTGGCTAACGTTGATCAAAGGAAGAAATCTCATCGGTGGAATTCGAGGAGAACACGAAGGACTAAGAGTTGAACTTGTACCCGAGGAAGCTTTGATCTACGAGGGTATAATTCTTATTCTCTTTCTCTTTCATTTAATTGATAATTGAACATAAGGATAGATCATGGTAATGGTTTGTATTAAAATTTTAAAATCTATTTTATCACGCTTCCGCCCTATTTATATAATTTGATTGCATGTTTGCGTTATATACAAACCTAACAGTGGTATCAGAGTCTAATCTTTGTGTTAGTTATTGATTTTGATGATTCCATGTATGAATTGATATGTGATATGATCGGATTTTTAGGCAGAAAATATTTCTTGAATCTGCATTGCGGCGCGGTCGTGCCGCTTCTAGTTCATTCTGGAGCGCGATCGTGCCTGAACCCAGAAAACGTTTCTGGGGGTGTAGCGCGGCCGCGCCGCTCCTAGTTCAATTTGGAGCGCGGTCGCGCCGGTATGCAGAGTTTGAAATTTTTTTATTTTTTAATTAACATAAATGGTTTATTTAATTGATAAATGTTTAAAATAAAGATGTCTATTTTATCTAAAATATGATTCCAGATTGCTAAAATTAAAGGAGTTTAATTTGGATTTAGTTTTTTTATTAAAATAAAAGAGTTTATTTTGTAAAACTAAATATTAGTAAAACTTTTGCCTATTAATTGATATCAATGCATATATGGATTGGTTTTATTATTCATGAGATGAATGTTTTTTATTGATGCATATGGAGATATGTATGATAATAAATAGGGATTAATTATGGACTATTGACCAATGTGTGATTGGATTTATTTTAGTAGATGCTTGAATGAATGGGTTTTATAAATGGGGTCTGCGTACCTCGTCTTCTCTAATTTTTTCTTAATGTAAATTATATCTCTCTCCTATGTACTTCCCCTTGACTGCTGATCAAGGTTTCTATTTATTGTAAATAGTATATGTAATAGGATTAGTTAGAATTAATTTGAAGAATTGGAGACAAAGGAGCAAGGAGCGCTTAAAGACTCGTTTGTAATGGAGCCCGGGAGTTAAATATAATAGTTAAATTTAAATTTAATTCTTGCACCCTAGGTTTGACCTTTTGGTTCACTTGGTGGCTCTAATGAACCAAACTAGAATAAAAGCCCATATTCAATTCGGGTAAAATATAGTATTCTATATGTGCATGCTTACTATATATATGTTATATATTATCCAACATGCTTCGCATGTCAAATAATATGACGCATAATTTATATATATATTTGCATGCGCGCTAAACAAGATGAGACTAATAATAACAAACCCCTCAAAAAATCATATTAAGTCCTAAGCGTTCAAAGATATTCGGAATATCGAGCGTCGCCTTCTAGCATGGTAAAGCAATAGAGTATTAAATATTTAAGATGTTGCCTTATCACATTTGATACTTATTAAGGAATTGAACATTACTGTTTTGTTGTGTCACCACAAGGACGGTATTTTTCTTTTTACATATATGGAAGTGCTAGGATGGACTTAACTTGGATAATTTTGATTCGGATGTGTCACTACTTGATCAAAATAATCTAAGAGGCAAAATACAATAAGTTACATAGTGATGTAATTGACAATAGTTGTCTACCTATTTATTTATATATCGTTTGTTGTGTCACCACAAGGCTATATATATTTTAAATGGGATCCTTAATCTCACTTACAAATCTTTAATTAAAATTGTCGAATTATATAATGAGGGTAATATAGTTTGATGAAAAAGTGAGAGATACCAATTTAAATAAAGACCTAATTTATTTTAGTAATTAATTAAATGAATGTATGCTAAAATGTTGTCTATTTCACATGCAGAATTTAAAAATATCAAACTCACTATCACTGCGTAGCATACTTGATGCTAACAAACTGATCGGACCGAATTACATGGACTGGTTAAGGAATCTGAGAATTATTCTTACTGCTGAAAAAATTTCTTATGTCCTAAATTCGCCTGTCCCTGCAAATGTTGCAGAAACAGCCTCTAAGCAAGAGATTACTACTTTCAGAAAGTGGCAAGATGATGCAATCTTGGCTCAATACATCATGCTCGCATCCATGAGTAACGAGCTTTAGCGTCAGTATGAAACTATGGATGCTCCTACTATATTGCTACACCTCAGAGAGTTGTATGGTGAGCAAAGTAGGACTGCTAGATATCAAATATCTAAGGAGCTCTTCCGATCTTGTATGACCGAGGGCACTACTGTTGAGACTCATGTCCTCAATATGATCAACTTGATTGAACAACTTGGACATCTTGGGTTCGTGATGGATGGAGAGTTAAGCCAAGATTTGATCTTGCAGTCACTCCCGGACACCTTCTCACAATTTGTTGTGAATTTTCACATGAATAAGTTGGAGGTCAGCTTGCCTGAGTTACTTAACATGCTGAAAACTGCTGAAGGTCACTTCTCATCAAACAAGAACCAAGTCTTACTAGTGGATGATTCTTCCAAGAAAAGGAAGAGGCCCAAGGTTTCTTCTGAAAAGAAGAAAAACAAGAAGGCTAAGGGCAAGGCGAAAAAAAGGATAAAAAGAAACCTGATCCAGATAGCAAAGGAATTTGCTACCATTGCAATAAGCCGGGACACTGGAAGAGGAACTGCAAGGAGTATCTTGCGGACCAAAAGAAGCTTGGAGAAGCTTCGGCTTCCGATCTAGGTTTGTTCATGATTGAAATTAATTTTTCTGAAAGTCAAAATTCTACTTGGGTATTGGATACCGGTTGTAGTTCTCACATATGTAATAATATGCAGGGACTAAGCAGAAGTAGAAAGCTGAACAATGATGAAGTCGTCCTACGAGTAGAAAATGGAGCAAAGGTTGCTGCATTAGCTGTAGGAACTTATTTTTTAGCACTGCCTACGGGCTAGTCCATTAGTTTAAATAATTGTTATTATGTTCTAACACTCACTAGAAACATTATTTCAATTTCTATATTGGATATGGATGGTTTTGATATTATAATAAAGAACAACAGTTATTCTGTTTATAATAAAAATATTTTATATGGTGTTGGCAATTTACTGAATTGACTTTATATACTTGACTTGCACAAAAATATACTTCAAATTGAACAAACTAAGAAAAGAAAAAGAGATGATCTTAATTATACCTTTATGTGGCACTGTAGACTCAGTCATATCAATGAAACAAGATTAACCAAGTTACATAAAGATGGGTTTTTAGAGCTATCTGATTACGAATCATATCTAACTTGTGAATCTTGTCTCATGGGTAAGATGACTAAATCCCCTTTTAGTGAAAAAGGAGAAAGAGTTACAGAGTTGTTAGCATTGGTACACACAGACGTATGTGGACCTATGACAACGAATGCACGAGGAGGGTATTCTTATTTTATTACTTTCACTGATGATCATTCTAGATTTGGATATGTGTATTTAATGAAATACAAATATGAATCGTTTAAAAAGTTCAAAAAATTCAGAAGTGAAGTAGAGAAGAAAACTGGTAAGAGTATTAAGATTCTTCGATCGGATCAAGGAGGGGAATACTTAACCAATGAGTTTCTCAATTGTCTCAAAGAAAATGGTATAATCTCACAATGGACTCCACCAGGGACGCCACAGTTGAATGGTGTATCTGAAAGGAGAAATCGAACATTGTTGGACATGGTTCACTTGATGATGAGTTTTACCGACCTTCTAGTATCCTTCTGGGGTTATGCCCTAGAATCGGCTGCATACCTACTTAACAAGGTACCTACCAAATCCGTCCCAAAGACTCCATATGAGTTATGGACAGGGAGGAAACCAAATCTTAAGCATGTTAAGACTTGGGGTTGTCCAGCTTATGTCAAAAGGTTTGAGCATGATAAGCTGAAGACTAGATCCGACAAATGTAGATTCATGGGATACCCTAAAGAAACATCAGGGTATTATTTCTATCATCCTACTAATCAAAAGGTGTTTGTTGCAAAACACGCTGCCTTCTTGGAAAAGGAATTTATCCTTGAAGGGGTTAATGGGAGTAAGATATATCTTGAAGAAATTCAAGAACCACAAAATAGTATGGATCAAAGTCAGGTACCTGACCAAGTAGAAGAACCTACTGTACCACAACCTATTCGTAAATCTGGAAGAGTACCGAAGATACCTGATAGGTATAGATTAATCATAGAGGATGATGATGAGGTATACATCATAGATGATGATGATCCATTGACTTACGAAGAGGCTATGAGTAGTAAAGACTCAGAGAAATGGCTAGAAGCCATGAAATCCGAGATGGACTCCATGTACGAAAACCAAGTATGGAATTTGGATTCACCACCTGAGGGCATTAAGCCCATTGGGTGTAAATGGGTCTTTAAGAGAAAGACTAGAGTGGATGGCAAGGTAGAGACCTATAAGGCCCGACTAGTTGCAAAAGGTTTCAAACAAAGACAAGGAGTTGACTATGATGAAACATTCTCACTAATAGCTATGCTCAAGTCCATTCTGATTTTGCTTGTAATTGCAGCTTATTATGACTACTAGATCTGGCAAATGGACATGAAAACGGCCTTCCTCAATTGAGATCTTGAGGAAAATGTATATATGATATAGCCAGAGGGTTTTGTTTCAACGGTCGGAACAAACCAAGTCTGTAAGCTACAACGATCTATTTATGGATTGAAACAAGCTTCTCGAAGATGGAACATCCGTTTTGATGAGATAATCAAAAAGTTTGATTTTATCAAAAATAAGGATGAACCTTATGTGTACAAGAAGGTTAGTGGGAGCGCTGTTTCATTCCTTGTATTATATGTTGATGATATTTTACTGATAGAGAATGATGTTCTTATGCTACAGTCGATCAAAATGTGGTTATCTAAACACTTCTCCATGAAGGACTTGGGTGAGGCATCCTATATTTTAGGGATAAAGATCTATAGAGATAGATCTAAAAGGATGTTGGGTTTGACCCAAGGAAAGTACATTGACTTGATGCTAAAGAAGTTTAGCATGGAAGATTCCAAGAGAGTTCTCATGTCGGTGAGCCATGGAATATATATGTCCAAGAAAAAGGCCCCAAAGACACCTGAGGAGAGAGATCATATGAGTAAAATTCCTTACGCTTTAGCAATAGGATCTATCATGTACGGTATGATATGTACTAGACCAGATGTCGCTCATGCACTTAGTGTAACAACTAGATATCAATCGAATCCAGGACAAGAGCACTGGAAGGCAGTGAAAAATTTCCTAAAGTACTTAAGAAGAACTAAGGATGTATTTCTTGTCTACGATGGGTCTGAATTGAAACTAGAGGGCTATACAGACTCAAGTTTTTAAACAGACCAAGATGACAGTAAATCCATTTCAGGGTATGTTTTTACCTTAAACGGTAGCGTAGTAAGTTGGAAAAGTTCTAAGTAGCAAACAATTACTGATTCAGTGACAGAGGCAGAGTACATAGCTGCAAGTAAAGCTGCAAAGGAAGCTGTTTGGATGGAGAAGTTTATAACTGAACTTGGAGTGGTTCCTAGCATTAGAGGAGTCGTACCTTTATTATGTGACAACATCAGAGCTGTTGTGCAGGCTAAGGAACCCATGTCTCATCAAAAATCCAAACACGTGTTGCGGCGGTTTCATTTGATTAGAGAGATCATTGAAAGAGGAGATGTCACCCTAGAGTATGCAGACTCTCAAGACAACATTGCAAATCCATTTACTAAAGCTTTAACACAACAACAGTTTAATCACCACTTAGAGAAGATGGGTATTAGATACCATGGCGATTGGCTTTAGTGTAAGTGGGAGATTGAAAGTAGTATGCACACAAGTCAAACATATTTGATATGATGTAGCATATACTTTGTAATCTTATTAATTTATTAATAAAATAATTGATTTTCTTAAAAGGCATTTTACATTATCTACATGGTATTGTTATATATTAAATGTGATAAACCCATAGTTTTGAGCAATGCTTTTAGAATCATGATGGTGATCATGCTAATGAGATCTAAATTCTAGATAGCTCACAAACTAAAATCATTTCTAATCGTTGGATTACTAAAACTGGGATTAGTGAATCCGGATAGATTAGTACATACGTTGCTTGCTCTTAGGAAGAGGATAATTGATCTCATAATCATTTGTGTGGAGACACTAAAACAAGTATGTAGGTGCTTATTAGAGAATAAGTTCACTAAACGTGGCTCGCTAAGGAATACTTAATGGAGGTTTACTCGCCTGTCAATAGAAATTCCTCTAGTGATAGTAGTACAAGTGATCTTTGGACTTAAGATCATCATAGTATCTTGCGTATGATGAGTTATACTTTGACATGCCCTTAAGACCTTTAGGGTATATGAAAGGGTATGATTGGGTATAATAAGTTATACATGGAGATAGGTGAATGATCAACAAAGAATCTACCACGTTTAGTAAAAGATGTGAATGTCCTATGTGATTCGATAAATGACAACTCAGTAGTCCTTGGCCAAGGCAGAATGAAATTAGAAAGGAGTTTCTAATTTGCATTATTTAGAGTTGTGCATTTGGGAATCGAAATACATATAATTAAATAAAGTAAGACTTGACAGTAAATCCATGTCTTATATTTAATTGGGATATTGTATAGTAGAAGGATTGAATTATACGGTAACTATACACTGAAAGGTTCTTTTGTGATTAATGTTAAAATCTATATTATTTGGAAAGTCGTTGATCGTTAAGGGGGCTTAGCCTTATTGTAGAATAAATATTATTTATTTAAATAAATTAAATAGTTTAATTTATTTATTTAAATATAATTAGAATTGTTCTAATTGATTTATTCACAACCGGTTTACTATGGAGAACCTAAAGGGTCACACCGCAAAAGGAAAAATATTTACTTAAGAAGTAAATGGCATAATTGTAATAATAAGTTAAGTGTATTTAATTTAGTCTATGGAGATAGAATAAATTAAATAGCTTAATATTTATTATTTAATATTTTAGAAATATTAAATATAAATTAATAAGAGAATTTTTATTATTATTATTACTATTACTATTATTTAATTCCTAATAGGGATTGGGAATTAATTAATAGAAGTACTCTCTTATGAATACCTAATTAGATTAGTAGCATAATTAATTAAAGGAGTTTAATTATAATAGAAACCCTAATCCTAAATAGTTTAGGAAGGGTTATTCCTACATCTATAAATAAGAGGAGTCGTATCATAGATTAGGTTTACACATTCTTCCATTAGATTGTGGAGAGTACTTGCAATTTCTATAGAGATAGAAACTAGGGTTTTGCCAGCACCCAACTTCTTGAATACCTATTCCTTCTTGGTGGATCACCTCTAGAGGCCAAACACTTGGGTGGCTAATGTTGATCAAAGGAAGGAATCTCATCGGTGGAATTCGAGGACAACACGAAAGACTAGGAGTTAAACTTGTACCCGAGGAAGATTTGATCTACGAGGGTATAATTCTTATTCTCTTTCTCTTTCGTTTAATTGATAATTGAACACAAGGATAGATCATGGTGATGGTTTGTATTAAAATTTTAAAATCCGTTTTATCACGCTTCCGCCCTATTTATGTAATTTGATTGCATGCGTGTGTTATATACAAACCTAATAGATTCTGCCTTAGAATTACGATACAAAGTTACACAAAAAGATGGGGATAATTTTTCTTCATCTTATCTTTGAGTTCCCACGTTGCTTTTTCGGCATTATGGTTCCTCCATATCACCTTCACAGAAGGTATTACCTTATTTCTTAATACTTGCTCTTTCCTATCAATTATCTAAATCAGAATTTCTTCATATGTTAAGTCTTTTTCTAGTTGAATAGGTTCATATTCAGTTACATGCTTATAGTCTTGCTTATATGGTCGCAATACTGACACATGAAACACATTATGTATATGTTCCAACTCAGGAAAGCCACATCTCCTACCCTTCTTAACACTTCGAATGGTCCTATAAATCTCCGACTTAGCATCCCTTTCTTTCTAAATCGTATCTTTCCTTTCTAGGGAGACACTATTAAAAATACGTAACTGCCAACTTCAAAGTCTCGCTTCTGACGATGCTGATCTGCATACTTCTTATATCGGTCTTGAGCTGTAACTAGCCTTATAACTTTAATGATCTTTGCAGTCCGCTGAACCAAATTTGCTCCTAACAGTCGACGTTCCCCTACCTCGTCCCAGCATAGTGGCGTTCTGCACATTCTCCCGTATATATACGCTTCATAAGGCGGCATGCCTATACTTTCGTGATAACTATTATTATAAGAAAATTCTACTAAAGGTAGGTGGTTGTCCCAACTCCCCTTAAAATCCATCACATAAGCTCGTACCATATCCTCTAGGGTCTGAATCGTCTGCTCGCTTTCCCAGTTCGTTTGAGGATGATACGATGTACTCAACCTCAATTGTGTTCCCATTTGCTCTTGAAAACTCTTCCAGAAGTTCAACGTGAAACGCGAATCCCGATTCGACACAATTAAAACTGTCACTCCATGTCTTGAAACGATTTCCTTAACATAGAGTCTAGCTAATTAGTCTAAATTAAATCTAATTTTGATTGACAGGAAATGCGTTGACTTCGTTAAACGATCCACTATAACTCATATAACGTTGTATCCCTTTTGCGTCGAAGTCCTACCACGAAATCCATCGTGATATGCTCCCATTTTCACTCTGAAATTTCTAATGGTTGTAACAACCCACTCAGTCTCTGATGCTCGGCCTTGACTTTCTGATAAGTAAGGCACCTGCTGACGTACTCCGCGATTTCTTTCTTCATGTTTGGCCACCAAAAATATTGTCGGAGGTCTTTATACATCTTCGTGCTACCCGATTGAATCGAGTACCTCGAACAATGGGCCTCTTACAAAATTTCTTCTTTTAACTTCGGTACTGACAACACCTAAATTCTTCCTTCAAATCTTATTACTCCCACTATCGAGTTTATACTTACCCTCTTCCCCTTCTAATATCTATTTCCTTATCCCTTCACACTCCTTTTCTTGGAGTTGTGCTTCCTTTACTCTGTCCAATAAAGTTGGACGAGTCTCCATTGAAAATAATTTTTCCCCCGATTCCTTCGAAAACCTAACTTCTAGTTCCATCCTAGTCATCTCTGTTATTAGCTCATCTTAAGCTGTTAACATTGACAACTTTTTCTGACCCTTTCTGCTTAAGGTGTTGACCACTACATTCGCCTTCCACAGGTGATATAAAATCTCACAATCGTAATCCTTAATCAACTCTAACCACTTCCTCTATCTTATATTCAACTCCTTCTGTGTGAAGAGATACTTCAGCCTTTTATGGCCTGTGTGTATCTCATATTTCTCTCCGTATAAATAATGCCTCTAAATCTTCAAGGTAAACACTACTGCTGCCAACTTGAGATCATGAGTAGGGTATCCCCTCTCATAATCTTGCAACTGTCATGACATGTACACAATGACCTTACCGTGCTGTATAAGCACGCATCCCAATCCCTTATGTGACACATCGCTATACACTACAAAATCACCAGTATCATCTGGTAAAGATAATATCGACGCCTTATTTAATCTCTTCTTGAGCTCTAGGAAGCTCTCTTCACACTTTTCCGTCTATACGAACTTCACCGCCTTCCTTATCAAATTTGTTAACGAGGTAGTTATCTTTGAAAAATCTTAAATAAATCTCTGATAATAACCCGCTAACCCTAAGAAACTACACGCTTCTATCGGCGCCTTTGGCTGTTCCCAATTAATCATCGCCTCCACCTTTGTTGGATCTATAGATATACCGTCTTTATCGATCACATGGCCCAAAAATTGAACCCTCTTTAGCCAAAATTCACACTTGGAGAATTTTGCATACAACTTTTCCCTCATTAGTGTTTCCAACACTATCCTTAGATGTTCTGCATGATCATTTTGTGTCTTCGAATAGACCAAAATATCATCTATGAACACTACTACAAACTTATTTAGATACTGCTTGAACACCCTGTTCATCAGATCCATGAATGCGGTTGTCGCATTCGTCAACCCGAATGACATCACCAGGAACTTGTAATGGCTGTAACGAGCCCTAAATGATGTCTTAGGTGTGTCATCTCCTCTCACCTTCAATTGGTGATACTTCGTGTCATGCCCCAAAATTCACTTGCTAGCTTCTTTTAACTAGGTCGGACTTCGTGCTGACTTGTACAACTTTTACATAATGCTATAGAAATTTTAACTTCAAATAATCAGAGTATAATGCGAAAAAGTGATAATATTATAATATTATTTCTTCGTGTTACATCATTCCCAGGTTACTTGTTCTTATTACAAATAAGTCCTAAAAGACTTAAAAACAAATCTCCATTTATCTATCCGAGACTTGCCGTATTAGAAACCAGGCAGTTCCTAGGAAAGAGGGGGCTTTCCGTTAAAACGACGTAATTAAATGACCTAACCCTTTTCCTTGACAGAACTTTCTAGACATTGCCAATAATGTTAATCTAACACAGTTAAATGACTTCTACGAACTTAAATAAAAAGTACACAATACATTATCAAAAGAAGACAACAATAATTATATCTTTCTTGACCTAACTACTCTTCTTTAACTTTCTCTTTTATTGTCAGACTCTTCTGGTAATACTTCTTTAGCTGGAAATAGAAATTATTTACAAGAATGAGCATAAAATAGCTCAGTAAGTATAAAGATCTGAATAAAGGTATACACACACTGTGATTGATTTGAAAGAATAGAGTTCAACGATTTTGCCTAACTAAGGGTTGATATCCTCTATTGATTCGTATCAACCATTTTTGTCAGTCATAAAGACTTAGAAATATGTTTGGTTTGGATATTTTGAAGGGGATTAGCCTTCCTCAATATCCTAGGTGTATGCATATCATCCTACTCATGTAAACATCACGTTATGTCGAGATTTACTGGACATATATATGACCCTCAAAGGGGTAATGACCCTCAAAGGGGTAATTCATCTCAGTTCTAGAAGTCTTACCAAAACAATTTGGTTAGTGACAACAATTTATGCTTTCACTAAGTAACAACAATTCCATATGAATAACAGTTCATTTCTTAAGTTATGCTGAATCAAGAAGTAATAACTTCACAATAATTGATAACACAAACGAAATATTTAAACTAATCCGTATAATAGATGTACAAGGAATAGAAAACTTGAAACAAGATAAGGAATAGAAAACTTGCATTCAATATGAAAATTAAATGAAGTTAGAAAACTTACAAAACACCATAATACTTGCACACAATAATCAATTGTACAAGATAGGAAACTTGCATTTAATACATAAATCGAATGAAGTTAGAAAACTTGTTCAAATATAACTTGAGTAAGGTTAGAAAACTTGCTCTATATCAAATTAAACAAGAGTTAGAAAACTTGCTCAACATAAGAAATAGAAAACTTGCATTTAATATGAAAATTAAATGAAGTTAGAAAACTTGCAAAACATCAGAATACTTGCACACAATAATCAATTGTACAAGATAGGAAACTTGCATTCAATACATAAATCGAATGAAGTTAGAAAACTTGCATAATATAAAGGTGTACAGGTTAGAAAACTTGTTTCGTATATCTTTTACAGATAAATATAACGGTCTAAACGTTCGTCATAAATCCTACACGATTATAAGTTAATGTAAACTAATTAAGCATTTAACGATTAAATCTTTTAAGTTTTATTTCGGGTATTATAACCGCTTATAAATAAGACTTCTTCTACTATACATAAAATAATTTCGGCATTATATCTACAAATAGAATGAATATTTTTCAACTATATTTAAAATAAATTGAGCATTATAACTGCTTATAAAATGAATATTCGTTTACTATGTTTGAAATAAATCGGGCATTATAACTGCTTATAAAATGAATATTCGGTTATTATATTTGAGATAATTTCAGCATTACAACTGCTTATAAAATGAATATTCTTACTAAATACTTGAAGAAAATCAAACATAGTAACTACTTATAAAAGTATATTTTCTAATATATAAGAGAAATAAATCGGACATTATAACTGCTTGTAAATAGGACTTTTGTACTATATACACAAAACAATTTGGGCATTATAACTGCTTATAAAAGTATATTTTTACTAAATATATAAAGAAGAATGAAAATAATAACCACTAGAGTAATACCTCTTGTAGTTGCTAGCTTTACTTCCAATTGCGTAGTGCGTCGATACTTCGAAAGTAAGTTTTATCTCACAATATCTCTCAGAATATAAATATAGAGTACTTTTGCTCTTGAATTGCTCTTGAAAAATGATAAGGAATGAATGAACTTAGTTTGCTATTTATAGAAAAACACAATTTTACTAATTGCACGTTAGGGGCTCGACTTATTACACTTTAGTACTTGATTAATTACACTTTAGTACCTAGCTTTGTCAGCTTATTACACATTAATACCTGATTAATTACACTTTAGTACCTAGCGTGTGTCTAGCATGTGCCAGCGTGTGCCAAGAATGTGCCAATGTGTGCCAAGGGTAAGCGCGACAAAGCACTATATCAATTTAAGCACGACAAAGCAACTTGTCAAAATAATTATACCAACAAGTTCATTGGCGAAAAAATTTATTTTTAAGCACGACGTGTCAAGCATGACGTTTTTCGGAGAAAAATTTTATTTGATCTAATTCATCATTTACATAATAAAATCATAAACCCCTGCTTCGAAATATCATTTCGATCTTTATTAAGCATATATGTTACAAAATTCGAATTTCATCAGGGTTTAAGGTTGTAAAATTCTCGATACCTAGTTTTAGGTTATATGTTCTAATTCTAAACATATATGATCGTGTTTTCGAATCGTATTAGGTTTTCAAAGATTATCTGAACAGTCGTTCATTAGGTATTTCTAGAGTTTTCATTCTTAACCTAGTTAAGATAATATTTATAATTTTGATAATATTTCGAGGTATTACAGCTCCTCCTCAAATCTATCTTAGAAAAGTATTTTGCCCCTTTCAACTGATCAAATAGATCGTCGATCATGGGCTACGGATACTTATTCTTAATCGTTACTTTGTTCAACTCCCTATAGTAGATACAAAGCCTTAACGATCTGTCCTTCTTTTTAACGAATAATACGGGTGCTCCCCATGGAGACACACTTAGTTGGATATATTTCTTATCTAATAGTTCTTACAATTGTATCATCAATTCCTTCATCTCTACTAGCGTCATCCTATATGGAGCCTTCGAAACTGGTGTCGTCCCAGGCATTACGTCTATAACAAACTCGATCTCCCTATCCGGTAGAAGACCTGGCAACTCGTCTGGAAATATATCCGTGAATTCTTGCACGATCGGTATCTGTCCCATTTCTGCTTCCACTTGGTGGGTATCAACAATGTGGCATAAATAACCTTCGCATCCTTTTCTTAATAGCCTATGTGCTTGTATCAGTGTCAGACAACGAGAACGTCTTGGCGATTTACTACCGTAGAATACTACCTCAGACTACTTCGAAGTCTGAAGGTTTACGCTTTTCTTCTGGAAATCTATCATTGCCCCATGGTTATACAACCAATACATCCCTAGAATTACGTCGAATTCTCCCAGTGTAATCGGAATTAAATCTACCGATAACTTATATCCTCTAATTTCGACGCAACAATTCTTATAAATATGTTCGACAGAGATTACTTCCTTATTCGCAACTTCTATGTTCAAGGGTGACTCTAGTTTCTCTATAGGTAAGCTTAAACGTCTAGCAAAATCAGAGGATATGAAAGAACAGGTCACACCCGAATTAAACAATACATATGCATTTATATTATTGATTCAGATGATACCTAAGACAACGTCTCCAGACACTACTACATCTTAGACCGTCATGTTAAAGGTATGGGTTATTGGTCTACTTGGCGGGGTTGGACCAGTTATGGTCAGCTTACCACTGTTATTTTCTTTGTTGTCGCTCCCCCCGTCGGCTCCTTTCTTCTGGCAATTCCTTTCTATGTGATCTGTCGCTCCACAGACAAAACATCAATTGTTCTTATTCGGGTTGGGGCAGTTAGGAGAGATGTCTTCCTCCTACCTACAATTGTAGCACACTAACTTCCCCTTCAAACAAACCTTCGAGTGATTCTTCCCGCAGGTCTTGCATAGTTCTCCCTTCTTCTTCTTCGGGTCCCCTTGTTTATTTTTGGTATTCTCGGAATTATTCCATTTTCTCTTTTGACTTCCTCCACGTCCACTGGCTCCCTCAGCCTTACTTCTCCCTTCACCCTTATTCTTATTCTTCTTTTCCCAATTATATAGGCTCAACACCTTGTTACCGCCTTCGGCTATAATAGCCTTCTCTTAGATTGATCCAAAGGAACAAATCTGTAACACAAAAACCTTATTATAGAGCCAGGGTTTTAGGCCCTGCTCAAACCTCCTTGCCTTTTTCTCTTCGGTGTCGACTTGGTGTGGAGTAAACCTGGCCAGTTCATTGAATTTGGCGATATATTGGGGAACTGATATCTCCCCTTGCTTCAATTCTTAAAATTACATTTCCATATGGCTCTGCATGCTTTGAGGGAAATAGTTCTCGAAGTATATAACTCTTTGAATCTTTCCCATGCGACAACTCCCTCTATGGCCCTATTCTGGTTGGCTTCCCACCAGAAGTTGGCCTCACCCTTCAGTAAGTAGGTAGCAAAAGCGGTCTTTTGTTCCTCCCTGACTCCGATAATAAGGAATGCCTTCTTTATCTCTTTCACCCACGATTGAGCCTCTATAAGCTCGATGGTCCCCCTAAACTCGGGCGGTCCCACACTATTAAAGTCCTTGAAGTTGGCGACCCACGCAATTGGAGGATTTACAGGTGCTACAGTAGGAATTCTATTTAAGGCCCCTACTAACATATCTATGAATTGTTGCATAGTGTTTTCATGGTCCTTATTCTCAATTTATGGTTCTTTACATTTTTGTTATTCTTGGCGTCATTTTCTATTAAATAATAAAATTATGTTATTATTACTTCATTATTTATCTTAAAGCATTTTTATTTAATGCTAACACATATTCATCACAAAGCACATTTAATAAATATTCATATATTAATATGCTTCTTAATTCATACATCTTGCATAGTATAGCTGCAGCCTATTATCTCTCTATTACTTACAAAAAGATGGGATTTACATAACTATTCCATAACTTGAACTAAAGTTGGGACTATACAAAAGATATCCCGCTACTAATACCAAAAACTGGGATTCACATCATTACCAAAACATATATAACCCTAAACATATTTTCTAAACGTAGCTTACAGACCCCTATTAACGGTATCTGCACACTCCTCTATCACTATCGTGATCATTCGACCCCTACTCATAGTGTAACAGGTTTGACCTTCTTCAGCAGGGTAGTAATAGACTACATCTTGAACACGATCAATGGAAGTTCCATAGGAGTAGTTCATCTGGTCGATCTTCCTCTTCTTCACTCTCACTTCAGCTTCCAGATCATCAACCTGATCTTCAACCCTTATTCTATCATCAATCTCTGCCTCTCAGTACTCCTCTATCTCGTGCTTCTCCGCTAGGAAATCTTGCACCCTCTTCTCTAAGTCTATGGCTTTGTTCTCTGTGGTATGGAGTTTGATATTCAACTCCACGTTTTTATCCACCAGATGGTGAATCAACGCTCCTATTTGGACCAGTGCTTTCGAAATCTTAGGATTTATGAACTCATCCTCCTCCTCCTCCTCAAAAGGTACAGCCTTAGAGGCTAGACCATCATATTCTTCCTTGTGCTTAGGGGGATCCTCTTCAGGGTCCTTTTTCGAATCTTCCTCCAGGTCACTCTCGATAGGAGCTTCTACCTCAAATATTGGCTCGAGTATTAGCTCGGCTATTGGCTCGGGTGGAGCGATCAACTCCTCGCTTACTATATGTATGTCTCTATACTCTGGTTCTTCTCTTGACATCTACAATCAAATTTTAATGTTTTGATTAGCACATATCAACAAAGTATATTTATTATTATCATGTAATAAATATAGTTTATTTTAGTTTTACTTTTATTTCTTTTAATGAATTTCCTAATCCATCTCTTAGAAACTCCATTTGAGTTTATTTTCTTACTAACTGACTTCTCTAACTTCTCTAAGGTCATATTCTTAACGTTTTCCTCCACCTAAGGTTTATAACCTACAGCTCTGATACAAACCTGTAACGCCCCCAAATTCGGGAACATTCAAACCGGTCCGGTGATACACTGTACTACAACTTCCACATATGTCTAACTATATAATCTTAATAACCCGAATGTAATTACTATATTATTTACATCATGTCCATTCAAATCTTAGGTTCTATATTCCTTTACATCTTCAAAACATCATAATAATAATTATTACATAATAGAACTATACTATTAAATAACCACTTCTATTCATTCATCTTTTTCTTTCCCTTGTCCTTACCGAAACTTTCAACCCGCTCGGGCTTAGCTGAAACATTTAATTTTAAAGCAAGAATAAACATTTAATTGCTCAACATGTATAACAGTTTAATAACAACAAAATCAAGAATCATATCATCATTATTCATCAACTAAACACTAGTTGTGAACCATTCTGAATAAATAGGAATAATACTTTACTTATGTTTAAAATAATATTTTTGAAACGACATACTGAGCGGTCATAAGATCTTGAACTTTATTTTCATGTTCATAAAAGGTTTCGTAGTAATTCAACTACAAACCGGTATGCTTACGAGTACTTCTAGGTGATCAGCCTATTGTACTCTATGTTGATCAATGTTGCTCGATTTCGCAATCAATAAAACACGCGCAAGTATACGCGGTCCACAAGTAATATAAGATAAGTAAAGTGTCGAACCCACGAGGAATTATGTTAAATAATTACCAAATATCAATCGCATGTAAAATCAATCTAATTTAAACAATGACAATATGGTTTGTGTTTGTTGTTGATTATAACTAAAATGAAGACAATTTAGAAAGCAAGGTTTTACTAACAAGGATAAAGCTCAAGATAAAAAGGTCTAAGATTACAATATCCCCCAACTCTTCATTTAAACATCATACTCTCTCTTGTTTGGTAAATTAGAACATAAGAATTGCTATCCGAGAAATCACAAGTATATATAAGCCTCTCTCGATGGTCGAATACGTATTTCCTATTGTGGTGTATAGATATATTTCTATTCTACACACAAGCAAGAATTTCATATCAAGAACACTTAATAAGACACATGTCACGTAAAATCCCATTAACCATTCTATCAATTACCAACTTTCACAATAGAAATCTTTAAACACGGATTCTCAATTGGATACATGTGGTATTTAGGTATATGTCTATCCTAAATACAATCAAATTATCAACCCTCAAGAATAATACATAAGACTCACGTCACATAATCTCATACATTATCCATAAAGAACATCTAATTTTCACATGAATTCATAACTAGGTCTCAACTTATACTTCCTCTCTCAATTCCATATAAGTTACCAAAGTAATTACGGGCCAAGCAATTAATCCTTAATCAAAGGTTATAAACTCCAATTCACAAAATGCCTAATTACCATTCAAGAGAGAGCATTCAATTTAAACTACAAGTTGGGTTCCATTGCAATCTTAGAATGAAGAGTTTAGCTCATATTAAATCTCAATAACATCATAATCTGATTATAGTACATGGTTGAAGTTACAAAATAAGAAAGAAGAACTAAAACATATGAAGATACACCCTTTTTGTGATAAGGATCCCGAATTGGTGTTGTGTAGTTCTTCTTCTCTAATCCTTGCTCTCCTATTTCGTGCTCCTAGCCTCCTTGGTTGATGAAATTCTGATAATCTTTTCTTTAGTTCCTTTGTTCTCCTCTTTTTAGCTCCAAACCCTAGCTTTTTCAATATGTGTAACCAAGCTTGAATGATGCAATACAATCTCCCTGGATGCCTGATAATTCCCCTCTCTCTCCTAATTTTCCCGTTCCTGAATTTCCTCCACTAGTGCGCCACAAATGCAGAACAGACAAAGTAAGCCGCTCCAGAAAATCGCGCTCTCGCCCCGGCGAGAAAAACAGCCTAGGGAGCTCGCCCCGGCGAAGTTTTAAGCCTTGGGGGCTCGCCCCGGCGAGGAAAATGGTCTGGGGAGCTCGCCGCGGCGAGGTCTCATGTCCTGCGGAAATTACATTTTTTCCCCTGGACTTGCTAAAAACCGTCACGATCGTACACAACTGTTCTCTGCACCACAAAAGCATAAAATAAGTGAATAGATACTATAAACACCTAAGGATAGCAAAGAATTGAGTTCAAAGGATAACTAATTCGTAGGTATAAAACCCACTCATCAATCAACACTCTATTTTTGAAACGACTATATGCGTTTGATTAGGCACCTTATGGCCTTGCTGGAATATCCGACTAAAATTGACCCTAATATTAGGGTTGTTCATCTCACACATGCCTCAGAATCCTAACCAAAATAATTCGGTTGGATAGCTCTACTTAACATCAATAATATTTCAAAGATTTAATAACCAATCGATAAAACATTTTAATATATGTCTAGCCGGAATCAAATGGCATCCATGTTTTCCTTAAACAGTTTATGTCAAAGTATAGCTTGAATACTTGTACAAATACTAAAAGATTTGTATAAGTATGGAATTCACATAATCATACAAGCTATGTGTAAATTTGAATATCAAAGTGTCATAATAACTTTACAAGAATATAGTCGAATAAAGTTAGAAAACTTGCCTTATGCGTTCTTTAAGTTATATGCTTAAACGCTCTTCAAGTGTGCTACACAATTAAGTTCATATTTACATACCAATTAGCCACATAACGTCATTTATTATTGGTTTATGTTAACCTTAGTTCATTTCATAATGTTCGTCTTTTATAACTTTGAACAATATAAAAATATAACACTCGGAACATTGCACGGTGTCGCGAACCCGTTCGCCGACACGCCCATGGCACAGCCCCATGGCTGGCCATGCCTTGTCTAGCAGCCCCAAGGCAGCGCCCAGCCTTAGCACGCTGCGCGCGTGCCTCGGCCAGCCCTGCCCTTGGCCCTTACTAGCACAGCTGCACTATGCCTAGTGCAGCTGTGACAACCCAGATTTTTAGATTTTTATTAAATAGGAATTTAATAAATAAAATTCTTATTAAGTGACGTTTTGAGCTTTGAGTATGTGTATATGTGATATATATATATATATATATTGTGAAATATGTGATTTGATGTAAAGAGAATTATATGCTCGTGTGTTTGGGAAAAGAGGTTTAATAGTTAATTAAACTATTCAATGAAGTGAGGGAAATTGTTACGAAACGATATTTACTGAATATTAGAAAGTTGAAAATTATATTCTGAAATAATATATTTTAATTATTATTATATTTCATAATAATGTGAGTAATTCACTTAATTAAAATTGTGAATTAATGTAAATATGTATTTGTTTTGATAAAACGAGAAAACAATATGTTACATGTTAATGTATTACGATTGTAAATTTCGTAAATGGATAAGATATTGATTGAGTAGAATAAATATTTTAATTGGGATGCTTATTTAATAAAATAAATATTTGTTGAGAATATTGTGTGATAATTTATTTGTATGAGAATATATATTGAGTAAAGTGATAATGAATATTTTTATACTTGATGCGTATTTTGTTATGCATGGATGTTAATAATGAAAGTAGTATGCACACAAGCCAATCATATTTGATATGATGTAGCATATACTTTGTAATCTTATTCATTTATTAATAAAGGAATTGATTTTCTTAAAAGGCATTTTATATTATCTACATAGTGCTGTTATATTAAATGTGATAAACCCATAGTTTTGAGCAATGCTTTTAGAATCATGATGGTGATCATGCTAATGAGATATAAATTCAAGATAGCTCACAAACTAAAATTGTTCCTAATCGTTGGATTACTAAATTGGGGATTAGTGAATCCGGATAGATTAGTACATACGTTGCTTGCTCTTATGAAGAGGATGATTGATCTCATAATCATTTGTGTGGAGACACTAAAGCAAGTATGTAGGTGCTTATTGGAGAATAAGTTCACTGAACGTGACTCGCTAAGGAATACCTAATGGAGTTTTACTCGGCTGTCAATAGGAATTCCTCTAGTGATAGTAGTACAAGTGATCCTTGGACTTGAGATCATCATAGTATCTTGTGTATGATGAGTTATACTTTGACATGTCCCTTAAGACCTTGTGGGTATATCAAAGGGTATGATTGGGTATAATTAGTTATACATGGAGATAGGTGAATGATCAACAAAGAATCTACCTCGTCTAGTAAAAGATGTGAATGTCCTATGTGATTCGATAAATGATAACTCAGTAGTCCTTGGCCAAGGCAGAATGAAATTAGAAAAGAGTTTCTAATTTACATTATTTAGAGTTGTGCATTTGGGAATCGAAATACATATAATTAAATAAAATAAGACTTGACAGTAAATCCATGTCTTATATTTAGTTGGGACATTGTATGGTAGAAGGATTGAATTGTACGGTAACTATTTACTCAAAGGTTCTTTTGTGATTAATGTTGAAATCTATATTATCTGGAAAGTCGTTGATCGCTAAGGGGGCTTACCCTTATTGTAGAATAAATATTATTTATTTAAATGAATTAAATAGTTTAATTTATTTATTTAAATAAGATTAGAATTGTTCTAATTGATTTATTCACAACCGGTTTAATATGGAGAACCTAAAGGGTCACACCGCAAAAGGAAAATATTTATTTAAGAAGTAAATGGCATAATTGTAATAATAAGTTAAGTGTATTTAATTTACTCTATGGAGATAGAATAAATTAAATAGCTTAATATTTATTATTTAATATTTTGGAAATATTAAATATAAATTAATAAGAGGAGTCTTATTATTATTATTACTTTTACTATTATTTAAATCCAAATAGGGATTGGGAATTAATTAATAGAAGTACTCTCCATGGATTCCTAATTGGATTAGGAGCATTATTAATTAAAGGAGTTTAATTATAATACAAACCCTAATCCTAAATTGTTTAGGGAAGGGCTATTCCTACATCTATAAATAAGAGGGGTCTTATCATAGATTAGGGTTACACACTCTTGCATTAGATTGTGGAGAGCAATTTCTATAGAGATAGAAACTAGGGTTTTGCCAAATACCCAACTTCTTGAATACTTGTTCTTCCTTGGTGGATCACCTCTAGAGGCCAAACACTTGGGTGGCTAACGTTGATCAAAGGAAGGAATCACACCGTAGCATTCGAGGAGAACACGAAGGACTAGGAGTTGAACTTGTACCCGAGGAAGCTTTGTTCTACGAGGGTATAATTCTTATTCTCTTTCTCTTTCGTTTATATCGTTAATTGAGCACATAGATTGATCTTGGTGATGGTTTGTATAAAATTTTAAAATCTGATTTTATCGCGCTTCCGCACTATTTATGTAATTTGATTGCATGTTCGCGTTATATACAAACCTAACAGTGGTATCAGAGCCTAATCTTGTGCTAATTATCGATATTGATGATTCCATGTATGCTTGATATGCGATTGGATCGAAATTTTTGGGCAGAATAAAAATTTTTCTGAATCAGCGACACGGCGCAGCTGCGCCGCCTCCAGTTCATTCTGGAGCGCAGCTGCGCCGAAACCCAGAATCGTTTTTTTCTGGGGAACGGCGCAGCTGCGCCGCCTCCAGTTCATTCTGGAGCGCAGCTGCGCCGGTAAGCAGAATCTGAAAAAATATTTTTTTTTTTTCTTCAATTAAAATAAATGGTTTATTTAATTGATATAAGTTTAAAATAAAGAGTTTATTTTATCTGGAATAGGATTTCAGATTGCTAAAATTAAAGGAGTTTAATTTGGATTTGGTTTTTGATTAAAATAAAAGAGTTTATTTTGTTTCAAAAACTAAATATTAGCAAAACGTTTGCCCATTAATTGATATCAATGCATATATGGAATGGATTTATTATTCATGAGATGAATGTTATTTATTGATACATATAGAGATATGTATGATAATAAATAGGGATTGATTATGGACGATTGACCAATGTGTGATTGGATTTATTTTAGTGGATGCTTGAATGTATGGGTTTTTATAAATGGGGTCTGCGTACCTCGTCTTCTCTAATTTTTTTTAATGTAAATTCTATCTCCCTCCTATATACTTCCCCTTGACTGCTGATCAAGGTTTCTATTTATTGTAAATAGCTTTTGTAATA
The DNA here is from genome assembly GCA_034770075.1 of Aralia elata. Classification (NCBI taxonomy): domain Eukaryota; kingdom Viridiplantae; phylum Streptophyta; class Magnoliopsida; order Apiales; family Araliaceae; genus Aralia; species Aralia elata. Next base: position 73,953,674 of record CM068382.1, on the reverse strand, counting down.
GGACTAGTTAGAATTAATTTTTGAAGAATTGGAGACAAAGGAGCAAGGAGCGCTTGAAGACCCGTTTGTAATGGAGCCCGGGTTTAAATGTAATAGTTATATTTAAATTTATTCTTGCACCCTAGGTTTAACCTTTTGGTTCACTTGGTGGCTCTAGTGAACCAAACTAGAATAAAAGTCCATAATCAATCCGGGTAGAATATAGTATTCTATATGTGCATGCTTATTATATATATATTATATATTATCCAACATGCTTCGCATGTAAAATAATATGACGCGTATTTTATATATATATATATGTGCATGCGCGCTAAACAAGATGAGACTAATAATAATAAACCCCTCAAAGAAATTATATTAAGTCCTAAGCGTTCAAAGATATTTGGAATATCGAACGTCGCCTTCTAGCATGGTAAAGCAATAGAGTATTAAATGTTTAATATGAGTTTGTTGTGTCACCACAAGGCAAGTATTAAATATTTAAGATGTTGCTTTATCACATTTGATGCTTATAAATAGACTGAACGATGCTGTTTTGTTGTGTCACCACAAGGACAGTGTTTTTCTTTCGAATATATGGAAGTGCTAGGTTGGACTTAACTTGGATAATTTTGATTCGGATGTGTCACCACTTGATCAAAATAATCTAAGAGGCAAAATAAAAGGAGTTACATAGTGATGTAATTGACAATAGTTGTCTACCTATTTAATTATATATCGCTTGTTGTGTCACCACAAGGCTATATACATTTGAAATGGGATCCTTAATCTCACTAGCAAATCTTTAATTAGAATTGCCGAACTATATAATGAGGGTAATATAGTTTGATGAAAATAGTGGGAGATACCAATTTAAAATAAAGACCTAATTTATTTTGGTAATTAATTAAATGAATGTATGCTAAAATGTTGTCTATTTCACATGCAGAATTTAAAAATGTCAAACTCACTATCACTGCGTAGCATACTTGATGCTAACAAACTGACCGGACCAAAAATTACACGGACTGGTTAAGGAATCTGAGAATTGTTCTCACTGCTGAAAAGATTTCTTATGTCCTAAATTTGCCAGTCCCTGCAAGTGTTGCAGAAACAGCCTCTGAGGAAGAGATTGCTACTTTTAGAAAGTGGCAAGATGATGCAATCTTGGCTCAATGCATCATGCTCGCATCCATGAGTAACGAGCTTCAGCGTCAGCATGAAACTATGGATGCTCCTACTATATTGCTGCACCTCAAAGAGTTGTATGGTGAGCAAAGTAGGACTGCTAGATATCAGATATCTAAGGAGCTCTTCCGATCTCGTATGACCGAGGGCACTGCTGTTGAGACTCATGTCCTTAAGATGATCAATCTGATTGAACAACTTGGATAACTTGGGTTCGTGATGGATGGGGAGTTAAGCCAAGATTTGATCTTGCAGTCACTCCCGGACACCTTCTCACAATTTGTTGTGAATTTTCACATGAATAAGTTGGACGTCAGCTTGCCTGAGTTACTTAACATGCTGAAAACTGCTGAAGGTCACTTCTCATCCAACAAGAACCAAGTCTTACTAGTGGATGATTCTTCCAAGAAAAGGAAGAGGCCCAGGGTATCTTCTGAAAAGAAGAAAAACAAGAAGGCTAAGGGTAAGGCAAAGAAAAAGGATAATAATAAGAAACCTGATCCAGATAGCAAAGGAATTTGCTACCATTGCAATAAGCCGGGACATTGGAAGAGGAACTGCAAGGAGTATCTTGCGGGCCAAAAGAAGCTTGGAGAAGCTTCGACTTCTGATCTAGGTTTGTTCATGATTGAAATTAATTTTTCTGAAAGTCAAAATTCTACTTGGGTATTGGATACCGGCTGTAGTTCTCACATATGTAATAATATGCAGGGACTAAGCAGAAGTAGGAAGCTGAACAAGGATGAAGTCGTCCTACGAGTTGGAAATGGAGCAAAGGTTGCTGCATTGGCTGTAGGGACTTATTGTTTAGCACTGCCTTCGGGCAAGTTCATTAGTTTAAATAACTGTTATTATGTTCCAACACTCATTAGAAACATTATTTCAATTTCTGTATTGGATATGGATGGTTTTGATATTATAATAAAGAACAACTGTTGTTCTATTTATAATAAAAATGTTTTATATGGTGTTGGCAATTTACTGAATGGACTTTACATACTTGACTTGCATGAAAATATACTTCAAATTGAACAAACTAAGAAAAGAAAAAGAGATGATGTTAATTATACCTTTATGTGGCACTGTAGACTCGGTCATATCAATGAAACAAGATTATCCAAGTTGCATAAAGATGGGCTTTTAGAGCTATCTGATTACGAATCATATCCAACTTGTGAATCTTGTCTCATGGGTAAGATGACTAAATCCCCTTTTAGTGGAAAAGGAGAAAGAGTTACAGAGTTGTTAGCGTTGGTACACACAGACGTTTGTGGACCTATGACAACGAATGCACGAGGAGGGTATTCTTATTTTATTACTTTCACTGATGATCATTCTAGATTTGGATATGTGTATTTAATGAAATACAAATCTGAATCGTTTGAAAAGTTCAAAGAATTCAAAAGTGAAGTAGAGAAACAAACTGGTAAGAGTATTAAGATTCTTCGATCGGATCGAGGAGGGGAATACTTGACCAATGAGTTTCTCAATTGTCTCAAAGAAAATGGTATAATCTCACAATGGACTCCACCAGGGACGCCACAGTTGAATGGTGTATCTGAAAGGAGAAATCGAACATTGTTGGACATGGTTCGATCCATGATGAGCTTTACCGACCTTCCAGTATCCTTCTGGGGTTATGCCCTAGAATCGGCCTGCATACCTACTTAACAAGGTACCTACCAAATCCGTCCCAAAGACTCCATATGAGATATGGACAGGGAGGAAACCAAATCTTAAGCATGTTAAGACTTGGGGTTGTCCAGCTTATGTCAAAAGGTTTGAGCATGATAAGCTGAAGACTAGATCCGACAAATGTAGATTCGTGGGATACCCTAAAGAAACATCAGGGTATTATTTCTATCATCCTACTGATCAAAAGGTGTTTGTAGCAAAACACGCTGCCTTCTTGGAAAAGGAGTTTATCCTCGAAGGGGTCAGTGGGAGTAAGATATATCTTGAAGAAGTTCAAGAACCACAAAATACTACGGATCAAAGTCAGGTACCTGACCAAGTAGAAGAACCTACTGTACCACTACCTATTCGTAAATCTGGAAGAGTACCGAAGATACCTAAGAGGTATGGATTCATCATAGAGGATGATGATGAGGTACGCATCATAGAAGATGATGATCCATTGACTTACGAAGAGGCTATGAGTAGTGAAGACTCAGAGAAATGGCTAGGAGCCATGAAATCCGAGATGGACTCCATGTATGAAAACCAAGTATGGACTTTGGTTTCACCACCTAAGGGCATTAAGCCTATTGGGTGTAAATGGGTCTTTAAAGAAAGACTGGAGTAGATGGCAAGGTAGAGACCTATAAGGCCCGACTGGTTGCAAAAGGTTTCAAACAAAGACAAGGAGTTGACTATGATGAAACCTTCTCACCAGTAGCTATGCTCAAGTCCATTCGGATTTTGCTTGCAATTGCAGCTTATTATGACTACGAGATCTGGCAAATGGACGTGAAAACGGCCTTCCTCAATGGAGAGCTTGAGGAGAATGTATATATGATACAGCCAGTGGGTTTTGTTTCAACGGTTGGAACAAACCAAGTCTGTAAGCTACAACGATCCATTTATGGATTGAAGCAAGCTTCTCGAAGGTGGAACATCCGTTTTGATGAGATAATCAAAAGGTTTGATTTTATCAAGAACGAGGATGAACCATGTGTGTACAAGAAGGTTAGTGGGAGCGCTATATCATTCCTTGTATTATATGTTGATGATATATTACTGATAGAGAATGATGTTCCTATGCTACAGTCGATCAAAATTTGGTTATCTGAACACTTCTCCATGAAGGACTTGGGTGAGGCATCCTATATTTTGGGGATAAAGATCTATAGAGATAGATCTAAAAGGATGCTGGGCTTGACCCAAGGAAAGTACATTGACTCGATGCTAAAGAAGTTTAGCATGGAAGATTCCAAGAGAGGTCTCATGCCGATGAGCCATGGAATACATCTCTCCAAGAAACAGGCCCCAAAGACACCTGAGGAGAGAGACCGTATGAGTAAGATTCCTTATGCTTCCGCAATAGGATCTATCATGTACGGTATGATATGTACTAGACCAGATGTCGCTCATGCACTTAGTGTAACCAGCAGATATCAGTCGAATCCAGGAGAAGAGCACTGGAAGGCAGTGAAAAACATCCTAAAGTACTTGAGAAGAACTAAGGATGTATTTTCTTGTCTACGGTGGGTCTGAATTGAAACTAGAGGGCTATACAGACTCAAGTTTTCAAACGGACCAAGATGACAGTAAATCCGTTTCAGGGTACGTGTTTACCTTAAACGGTGGCGCAGTGAGTTGGAAGAGTTCCAAGCAGCAAACAGTTGCTGATTCGGTGACAGAGGCAGAGTACATAGCTGCAAGTGAAGCTGCAAAGGAAGCTGTTTGGATGAAGAAGTTCATAACTGAACTTGGAGTGGTTCCTAGCATTAGAGGAGCAGTACCTTTATTCTGTGACAACAACGGAGCTGTTGCGCAGGCTAAGGAACCCAGGTCTCATCAGAAATCCAAACACGTGTTGCGGCGGTTTCATTTGATTAGAGAGATCATTGAAAGAGGAGATGTCACCCTGGAACGTGTGGACTCTCAAGACAACATTGCAGATCCATTTACTAAAGCTTTAACACAACAACAGTTTGATCGTCACTTAGAGAAGATGGGTATTAGATACCATGGCGATTGGCTTTAGTGCAAGTGGGAGATTGAAAGTAGTATGCACACAAGCCAATCATATTTGATATGATGTAGCATATACTTTGTAATCTTATTCATTTATTAATAAAGGAATTGATTTTCTTAAAAGGCATTTTATATTATCTACATAGTGCTGTTATATTAAATGTGATAAACCCATAGTTTTGAGCAATGCTTTTAGAATCATGATGGTGATCATGCTAATGAGATCTAAATTCAAGATAGCTCACAAACTAAAATTGTTCCTAATCGTTGGATTACTAAATTGGGGATTAGTGAATCCGGATAGATTAGTACATACGTTGCTTGCTCTTATGAAGAGGATGATTGATCTCATAATCATTTGTGTGGAGACACTAAAGCAAGTATGTAGGTGCTTATTGGAGAATAAGTTCACTGAACGTGACTCGCTAAGGAATACCTAATGGAGTTTTACTCGGCTGTCAATAGGAATTCCTCTAGTGATAGTAGTACAAGTGATCCTTGGACTTGAGATCATCATAGTATCTTGTGTATGATGAGTTATACTTTGACATGTCCCTTAAGACCTTGTGGGTATATCAAAGGGTATGATTGGGTATAATTAGTTATACATGGAGATAGGTGAATGATCAACAAAGAATCTACCTCGTCTAGTAAAAGATGTGAATGTCCTATGTGATTCGATAAATGATAACTCAGTAGTCCTTGGCCAAGGCAGAATGAAATTAGAAAAGAGTTTCTAATTTACATTATTTAGAGTTGTGCATTTGGGAATCGAAATACATATAATTAAATAAAATAAGACTTGACAGTAAATCCATGTCTTATATTTAGTTGGGACATTGTATGGTAGAAGGATTGAATTGTACGGTAACTATTTACTCAAAGGTTCTTTTGTGATTAATGTTGAAATCTATATTATCTGGAAAGTCGTTGATCGCTAAGGGGGCTTACCCTTATTGTAGAATAAATATTATTTATTTAAATAAATTAAATAGTTTAATTTATTTATTTAAATAAGATTAGAATTGTTCTAATTGATTTATTCACAACCGGTTTAATATGGAGAACCTAAAGGGTCACACCGCAAAAGGAAAATATTTATTTAAGAAGTAAATGGCATAATTATAATAATAAGTTAAGTGTATTTAATTTACTCTATGGAGATAGAATAAATTAAATAGCTTAATATTTATTATTTAATATTTTGGAAATATTAAATATAAATTAATAAGAGGAGTCTTATTATTATTATTACTTTTACTATACTATTATTTAATTCCAAATAGGGATTGAGAATTAATTAATAGAAGTACTCTCCATGGATTCCTAATTGGATTAGGAGCATTATTAATTAAAGGAGTTTAATTATAATACAAACCCTAATCCTAAATTGTTTAGGGAAGGGCTATTCCTACATCTATAAATAAGAGGGGTCTTATCATAGATTAGGGTTACACACTCTTGCATTAGATTGTGGAGAGCAATTTCTATAGAGATAGAAACTAGGGTTTTGCCAAATACCCAACTTCTTGAATACTTGTTCTTCCTTGGTGGATCACCTCTAGAGGCCAAACACTTGGGTGGCTAACGTTGATCAAAGGAAGGAATCACACCGTAGCATTCGAGGAGAACACGAAGGACTAGGAGTTGAACTTGTACCCGAGGAAGCTTTGTTCTACGAGGGTATAATTCTTATTCTCTTTCTCTTTCGTTTATATCGTTAATTGAGCACATAGATTGATCTTGGTGATGGTTTGTATAAAATTTTAAAATCTGATTTTATCGCGCTTCCGCACTATTTATGTAATTTGATTGCATGTTCGCGTTATATACAAACCTAACAAATAAGATGTTGATAATTTATTTAATGAGAGGATGAATAATTTTATTAAATAAAAATTATATTTAAGTGTGACAAATGTATCATATAGTAAGAAGGAATATTAAAATAAGGGAAAAAGGAGTTTTGAGTTGATGCCAAACAACGCCTTGTGGCCTTTGGCTTTCTTAACTGACGTAACTCCCTACTAAGAGTAACATTAGTTTTCATCAGGTGTTGTAACGACCGGGAATTCTGAAATTTGCTTGTAATTCGAATTTTTGAATATTAATGAATATTTTATAATTTATTAATATTATATTGTGTTACGTGTTTAAAGGTTGTGTGACAACCTGGATTATGTGAATGCATGAATGTTACGTGTTATAGTTTTGTTTAAGTGAATAATTGATTTCGCGTAGCGTCGCTAAATCACTATTCATGGGGCACGTTTCCCGAGGCAATATTCACGCCATAAAATTTTTGTGTCTTTTTCGAAGTTAATAAATTTCATAAATACGTGTATGCGTACGAATAATTTTTCCAAGTGTCGGAAATTTTATTTGAGCTGATACGTGATTTTATCCGTATCCGAAATGTGTTATATGGGTGTTCCGAATAAATGGACAAATCTCATAATAATTATTTTTATACATCCCAATAATTATGGGAGTACCCATTCTAATTTTGGGTAGAGTTATTTACCAGTTTTGGTACAAAAGTGGGAGTTTTCGGATATATTTTTGGTATTTTTGGGTATTTGTTTTGGCTTGTTACCCCAAGAGGGAACCAATCCCTCATTTTGGACCAATGAGAATTGAGCAAGAGGGAGGTTGCCGGCAAGCTCCTTGAGCAACCAACCCCATTTTCATTTTTCTTCCACTTCTCCCTAATTCACTCCACTCCTCCCAAATTCAAACATTCATTCTCTTTTGCAATCCATCAGCTCTTCATTCAAACCCATTCTGCAGAGAGAGAGAGAGAGACAGAGCTCACCGGAAAGGAGGAAGAAGTCACCGGAAAAGAGGAAGAACTCGCCGGAAAAGGAAGGAGGAAGAAGAAGAGGGCACGGGTGGAGGAACCAAGAAAGAAGGACCTTCAAAATCAAGCCTAGCCAAGCTTCTTAACCTCTAGGAAGGATTTACAGAGGTAAAACATCAACCAAATCCTTTCCATTCGATTTCTTGTTAAACTTTTCAAGTTTTTCTTAGTTTTGAGCTCTTAAGCTTGTGGGTCGGATTTTTGGCGATTCTTGGTATTTTTGTTTGTTGTGATTGTTTATAAATGTTGTTAAGAGGTTATGTAAGCCATTAATAACATCAAAGTGGAACAAAAACGCAAGAAATCCTTACCTTGGCTTAATGGAGCAAGAACAATGGACAAAACATGGACTTTGGACATTCGGACTATTTTAGAGGACTGTAAAGCTATGATTTTGTGTTTGTTAATTTTATTTGTTGCTATGGTGTTGTAGTTCCATGGGTTATGAAGCTAACCCAGTTGGAATGGAGTAAAAAGGAGTTAAAACGAGTTCGTAGTAATGATTCTTGTAAAACATGTCAAGAACTCGAAGAACAGAGTATGAACTTTACACTTTAGCTTAGGATTTGACCATGTTAATGTTAATGGGTAGCTCTGCATTTTTGATATGTTGTAGCCCCATGAGTGAGGAGTCCATAGAGTCCGAAATGGACCAATTTGCTTGTGTATTGAAGGAGTTATGGAGGTTGGAATAGCCGGAGGTCGGAGTCGCGAACTGGGAAGAAACCCAGAATCCGGCTACTGGAGAGTCGCGCCGCAGCGCCACTCATAAGCCTTGCAGCTCACGCTGCAGCGAGGGGAAAGAAGGGAAAGACCGGGGCTCACGCCGCAGCGTGAGGCCCAAGCCTTAAGGCTCACGCCGCAGCGTGAGGTCCTGTCATTGGGAAAACACGGGACTCACACGGGACTCACGCCGCAGTGTGTCAGACCGGGTCGGACCTAATGAGCCCATTTCAGCAGGGTCCAACACTTATATTTTTCTTAGATTAAATGATTAGACAGGTTAACTAAGCATATTTTGTTAAGCCCTAAATGCTTAATTATTTATTAAATGTCAACCAAATTAGTATTGTCTTAAGGCAGAAATTGTATAATCTAATTGCAATCAGTGTGTTTTAATGATGCAATTGGCTGAGACCCCCGACTGGGTAGTCGTAGTGGCAATCAGTATGTTTTAATGATGCAACGTCCGTTTTTGAACCATTATTTGGTATGTGACTAATTGTTATGTAAATATGTACTTAATTGTGTAGGATATTAAGGAGCGTGTGTTGTATTATTGTAGCAGCGCTTCAGGCAAGTTCCCTAACTTCATTCTTTCTATATATTGAATGCAAGTTTCCTAACGCTTGTCTAACCCTTTTGTTGGGCAAGTTTTCCTTAACCTTACTCGAATTATATTTTGAGCAGGTTTCATATTTTATACAGGTTGTATATTGTTGTAAATTTCATGACTCAAATTGAGTTATTACTTTTGAATCATATTATTGGACTAATTATTGTCAATTACTCCACTTCCAATATAATTATTGATATTCGCAGCTTATGCATTTGAATTCATTATCTATTATTGGATTGTGAAACGTTTAAGTTCTTCATTCATGAACTGTTTAAGGAGATAGTCTACGCCATTTGTTTCGGTTAGACATGCACAGGTTATTATTTTAAAAGCTATCCAAACCGATTGTTGGTGCGGATTCTTGGACTGAGAGAGCAACCCTTATGTAGGGGATTATAATGTGTCAGTTATTCGATGCAGTCAGAGTTAAATGTTATGCATATACATGATGTACGAGAGGCTGATCCCCTCGAGTACAACTGACGGGGCCAGGTTTTAAAAGAGTTAGTTGAATGATTGACTCTTTGGCCAAAAATTCATGGTCGGTTGGACCACTCAGCAGTAAATAATCATTATTTATTGATTCATTTGGACTTTGATTATGTCATTTCAGCTATTTCGTCAATGTTCATAAATTGTTGATCTATGCAGCTATTATTCTTATTCATTCATGATATATCTTCATTCTTGCTTTTAAACTTGCTGAGCAAAGTAGTTGCTCACCCTTGCTATATCATGAACCTATTGCAGTTAAGCCGGGGAGTTCCAAAGCGGACAAAGGCAAAGGAAAGCTTAAGGAATAGTTATATATACTATCCCGTTGTGTAATCGTGGAATAGTTTTGTATTATTAATGTATTCTGCGATGTATTTATTTAAGGTTGTAGACCTTGGGACCGTAGTGAACCTTTTGTAATGAACAACATATGTTTATTTTATTCCGCATTAGTTGATTTATGTTGTTTAGAGGTGTATGGATGCATTTTATCGTGAGCACCAAATTCGAGGTATTGGTACCTGAATTTGGGGGTGTCACAGGTGTTAGTAAGCCAAAGAACAGAGGTGAGGAAGAGAGAAAATTGAGAGGAGATTTGAGGGAAATCAAAGATGATGAAGAAGGAATCAAGCAAATTTTAGCCATCTAGCTAATTAAAAGTAAGTTTTCTAAGTTTCTAAGTTCTTGATTTGTGTTCTAAGTTGTCTGTATAAAATCAATTGTGTAGAAGGAATCAAGAAAATATGTTGTTGGGTATGTATAATCTGTTATACATATCATCTATAATGGATTGTGCAGTAATCAAATTCAGATAATAGAAAAATTAGACTTTTGATTTACTGTATGCCAAGAATTGGATTTTTAGTTTACTGTATATTGAATGGTCTACTCTAGTGGCCAAAATTGAGTATGAAATCATGTTTAAAGTCTTAAATTGATGATATAGGTTGTTAGTATGTTAAAATACGAGAAGAATGCAAGTTGAATGAAACAATTTGGTTTAGAAACGAATTCGTGAGAATTGGATTCACTAAATTTGTAAAAATTTGTAAAAACTAGAATGAATTGTGATTTTAAGCCTTTAAATTGGTTGTTTAAGATGTTAGAATTGTTATAAACATGTTGGGTATTGATTCTATAAAGATTATAATATTTGGGTATGTCTAAATTGTTGTTAAAATGAAGAAATTGGGAAATTTTGGTCTGATTCTTTTCTCATATTTATATTTGATAGTTAGAGAATATTAAGATTAGGTGCGGTTCTTAAAACTCATACTTATAGTAAGTTCGTGACTCATAATTGTATGGCGGAACGCCTCAGCGAATGGACGATTTTGGTCTGACTAGGATAAGTTCCTAAAACCATATGATTATGGTAAGGTCCTGAACTTCCAAAGTGTGGTAAGTTTAATGAACTATATTGGGTATAGAACCGTTATGGTATAGAGAGCATTGATGATATTGACGAATGAGAGACTGATTGAGTAATGAAGCAATGGAGTAAAAGATTGAAGTTGATGGAGAGAAAATGGAGATTCTAATTCTTCTAGTTATGCTAGATTTTCGAAATTTATTATCATCGTACTGATACTCGCAATTTTGAATTCTCAAAAATATATTGGGTCAATGTTTAAACCAATAAGTTTTAAAATGTGCTATTATTCGTATGTCTATGCTAATTGTTTCAGCTAGATAAAAAATAATAATTTGAAATTATCAAAATGTATTTTGAACTATGGAGTCATCAATACAATTGAACCTAGTGTTGGATCTGATCGAAGGATCGTCAGCCCACTATGGTATGATGTAGTATGACAAAGTCCTAAAATGACGGCATCCTCAACGTACTATTAAGACGGTACGGTATCATGACGTCATAAAAGAATTTTTATTTTTCTGTTAAGTTTTGAAAAGATTTGCCAATTGAGTTGGCTAAAAGTGTTTTGACTAATATCCGAATTGTTGTTCAAGGTCTATGCTAATTGATTCAGCTAGACAACTATTGAAAGGTGTTTATAAAGTTTAAGAATTCTTTGAGATTTTATGCCAAACCAGTTTATTCTGGTGCAGAGTTTGTATTAAGTCTGAGGTGAACCAACCCTGTAATGGGGGATACGCAATAGCGTTAATATGTATGTGCACAATACATAGTACGAAGGGCTGATCACCTGGAATACGAGAAGAGATGGTCCACAGTCTTTTGACTGTTAAAGGTTACAGTAGAAATATCTGTTAACCTAGGACACGGTTCAAGTCTTTATGACTACTCAGCATGATATTGAAAGTTTTTTTTAATGAATCTTTTAAATTCCTGAATTATTCATACTACTTCCCAATTATTGAACAATTGTGGAAGATTCTTATTCTTTTGAAAGGTAGAAGTGGAAAGAAAATATTTCTTAAGAAGGGGTAAATTGTAGAATGCAACATGTGATGATAAGTAAGTTAAACAAACTATAATAAATCTAAGAAAGGAATGATATTCTAGAAAGAAAAGAGATAAATTTAGTTGATGATGAGTAATGTTGAGAAATTTTTAGAAGAGAAAGATGAGAAGGATGCAACGATCTTAGAAAGATCCTTACAGAAAGAAATTGGTATAGAACCCAATAAGTAAGTAGAGATTAACGTAAAGTCCATTTTGATAAATGGAAGGAACGAATATTAGTAAATCAAAATTTTGAGGCCGAAATTCTTTGAAGAAGGGGTGAATGTGATATCCCGAATATTTATACAATGCTAAATCAGGATATTAAATGATTATAATTAGTATGTTATGCAATGATCCTTGGAGGAAGGAAGTGAATGCGTTAAAGGATTAAAGAATATATATAATACTCGAAGTGTTTCAAGTTTAAGTGAAGGTGATGAAATAAAACCTACACTAAGGTAATGCGTTGAAGTTATTTAACGATAATTGTGAAAGAGATTTTGGTGAAAACCGAGTAAGGGAGATTTCGTTGATTCCGAGGACGGAATCCTTATAAGGAGGGAAGGATGTGACAACCCAAATTTTTAGAATTTATTAAATAGTAATTTAATAAATAAAATTCTTATTAAGTGACGTTTTGAGCTTTGAGTATGTGTGTGTGTGTGTGTATATATATATATATATATATATATATGTATTGTGAATTATGTGATTTGATGTAAAGAGAATTATATGCTCGTGTGTTTGGGAAAAGAGGTTTAATAGTTAATTAAAATATTGAATGAAGTGAAGGAAATTGTTACGAAACGATATTTACTGAATATTAGAAAGTTGAAAATTATATTATGAAATAATATATTTTAATTATTATGCGTTGTTAGCAAAGAAATTATTATGGATTATATTTCATAATAATGTGAGTAATTCACTTAATTAAAATAGTGAATTAATGTAAATATATATTTGTTTCGATAAAACGAGAAAACAATATGTTACATGTTAATGTATTACGATTGTAAATTTCGTAAATGGATAAGATATTGATTGAGTAGAATAAATATTTTAATTGGGATGCTTATTTAATAAAATAAATATTTGTTGAGAATATTGTGTGATAATTTATTTGTATGAGAATATTAAGTAAAGTGATAATAAATATTTTTATACTTGATGCGTATTTTGTTATGTATGGATGTTAATAAGATGTTGATAATTTATTTAATGAGAGCATGAATAATTTTATTAAATAAAAATTATATTTAAGTGTGACAAATGTATCATATAGTAAGAAGTAATATTAAAATAAGGGAAAAAGGAGTTTTGAGTTGATGCCAAACAAGGCCTTGTGGCCTTTGGCTTTCTTAACTGACGTAACTCCCTACTAAGAGTAACGTTAGTTTTCATCAGGTGTTAGTAAGCCAAAGAACAGAGGTGAGGAAGAGAGAAAATTGAGAGGAGATTTGAGAGAAATCAAAGATGAAGAAGAAGGAATCAAGCAAATTTAACCATCTAGCTAATAAAAGTAAGTTTTCTAAGTTTTTAAGTTCTTGGTTTGTCTTCTAAGTTATTTGTATAAAATCAATTTGATTGTGTAGTGGATATATATGTTGTTGGGTATGTATAATCTGTTATACATATCATCTATAATGGATTGTGCAGTAATCAAATTCAGATAATAGAAAAATTAGACTTTCGATTTACTGTATGCCAAAAATTGGATTTTTAGTTTACTGTATATTGAATGGTCTACTCTAGTGGCCAAAATTGAGTATGAAATCATGTTTAAAGTCTTAAATTGATGATATAGGTTGTTAGTATGTTAAAATACGAGAAGAATGCAAGTTGAATGAAACAATTTGGTTTAGAAACGAATTCGTGAGAATTGGATTCAGTAAATTTGTAAAAGTTTGTAAAAACTAGAATGAATTGTGATTTTAAGACTTTAAATTGGTTGTTTAAGATATTTAAGATGTTAGAATTGTTATAAACATGTTGGGTATTGATTCTATAAAGATTATAATATTTGGGTATGTCTAAATTGTTGTTAAAATGAAGAAATTGGGAAATTTTGGTCTGAAAATTCTGCAGTTCGCGAACTGCAGAATTTGGAATTCATGAAGCTCGCCCCGGCGAGCTCAACAAGCCAATTTTCTCGCCCCGGCGAGAGCTCGCCCCGGCAAGAATTTTGTGAAGGACTTTCTCGCCCCGGCGAGAGTTTTGTGTTATAATTTTCTCGCCCCGGCGAGAATTGCAGAAATGAAAAATTTTCTTGTTTTTAATTCTGTTCTTTTTGGCATGCTATGTTACCCTATACAAGGTTTATTTATAAACATTATACATTTAATGTAAAGCGAAGTTTAAGACCTAACTAAGGGTTAAGTGTCGATCTAAGTGGAACGTATTAAAATGAAGGGTTATGAATGTTAAGTAGAATTAATACTAAGTGTTGCTACGTGGCTAATAAATGATGTGTATGATATATATATCATGTAGGATACGTGAAGTGCAGAAATATATAAGCTGGCTATGGTAATTGATAATCTACAAACCAGGCAAGTCTTTCAATTCCTATTTGTTATGTGAACTAAATGATTAACTGTTTTATATTTATGGGCAAAAGCGTGTTGTATTTTATATATGTTGCAATGATGAAACGACAAAGTCAAAATATGACTACGTTCGTTAAGTAAGGGATGTTGATTGAGTTGTGGGACTCAATCTTTACTTGATATGTGTTGGTCATTATGTATGATATGTTTAGTCAAATGATTATAATTTAGATGATGAACATGTTATCTGTGTGCTATGTGATGCATGCAAGCTGTTAGATTTTGCTGAGCTGTCGAGCTCATTCTTGCAAATAACCATTTTTGCAGGTTAAAGATATAAGGTAAGGTTAAGTGCTGCTTGAATGGCATGATTCAGATGTAATACATGCAGACTAATTGTTTTAGCTTAAATTAATATTTTTGAACCATAATTGAGGTTCTGGAAAATGTATCTGATTATGTAATAAGTGTAGCAGATGTAGAGTTGTTAAATTTGTATTGAGTTGTAATTTAATATTATCCGATGTATAAAGGGTGTTGAATCTAGAAGTTTTATTTTTATTATAACTTTGATGAAGCGAATCAAATATGATTCTAGAATATGTAATTGATTAAAGGTTATGATTCAGGGAAAGCAAAGAAAGAAAACTTAAAAGTTTTTATTTATTCCGTATTTTATTAAGTTTATTATCGATTAATGATGTAAAGTTAGAATATAGATGTATTGTTAACGACCGAAGTCGAGAGATGGAATTGTATGAATTTTGGGGTCGTTACAGCAGCAGCGCTAGCAGGCAGCAAAGCTGCGCTAAACTCCCTGTTAACGAATTGTAACAAAGCTCTACTTTTCAGCTTTTGTCGAGTTTAACGCACCTACTTCGTAACTTCATAACTCGCTCATCCCATATCGGAATGAGTCTGTTCTTGAGCCATTTTCTTGCTCATAGCGAAAACTACAATTTCCCACGAGTGGTATAATTTTTAAGATTATCTAACAAGCCTTAACAGTGGCTCAAAAGTTCCTCGTGGGCTAGTTTTTACTACTTGACGTTTTAACTTCCAATTTTCAAATTTTCGTAACTTACTTATCCGAAGTCGGATTGAGTTCGTTCTTAAGCCTACGGCTCATTTTTACTATGTTCTACACAACCCCCAGAAAACCAAAGTTTTCTAAAAGTGTTAACTACCTGTAAAATTGGCTCAAAAATCATACCAACCTAGGTTTTTTGACACTTAACATATTTTAACCTCTTTTACAGAAAATTTTGCCATAACTGTATTATAGCATATTTTTACTCGGTCCTGCTTGGAACATTTTCATAAATTACATATGTATATTTCCTTCTTTCCGAATTTTAAAAACTATCTTACGAACAATGATTTAAGCTAGTCCATTTAAAGTCCTCTACCCAGTTATCGTCCATCCTTACGCTTGAGATTACGTTTTTAGTTTTTCGTTCTCTTGATGCATATTACCTGGTAATTTAATATATAAAACCACAACCATTCTTATATCACCAAGCTCATTCATGATCTTCCATAAACAATAGTAACCACTAACGAAGCATTTCAATAAAAATACAAAGCTTTAAAGGGCTTTAGGGTTTTACCTTTTGTTCTTGCTTATTGTAGCTAGATGAAGATGATTATCTTGCTAGCTTTTTTCCTTCCTTTTCTTTCCTAAATTTGAGCCTCTGTCTCTCTCACATATTATTGTTATAGTTTTCCTTCTTAATTTGTGAATTGGTGGGATTTATTAAAGAGAAGGGCTTGTATTATAAGAAAAGCAAGAGTTAGGGTATTAAGGTCATTAGGACATCTTTGCTAGGTTTTGATAGTTGGCCTCTTAGCTTAGGTCTTGCATAGTCATTCCCTCATAACTCTTCCATTCTTACTAACTAATCCTTGGCTAACTTAACCATTCAACAATTAAAGTAATCATGGTTGGATTAAAATCATCAATCAAGACTTTTCGGGTTTTTTAGTGGTTGGGGCATTAATGAGAACTTGCCACTTAATGCCGGGTACGACCCCCCTTGGGTCCCTCCTTGGCTTTTGTTTCTCCCACTTACAAGTAATGGCTCAAGAATCAAGCCTTGGCTTAACCCTAAGCCAACCCTTGGCTCAACCCTAAGGCAACCCTCGGCTTAACCCTAGTCAAGCCTTATAAACCCTAGGCTAACACTTAGCTCAACCTTAGCCAAACCTTCCAAACCCTAGGATCAACCCTAGGCTCGGTTAATTCCAAACTAAGTTTAATTTCTAGTTTCTTTCT
Organism: Aralia elata; assembly: GCA_034770075.1. Classification (NCBI taxonomy): domain Eukaryota; kingdom Viridiplantae; phylum Streptophyta; class Magnoliopsida; order Apiales; family Araliaceae; genus Aralia; species Aralia elata. The sequence continues at coordinate 73,936,856 of CM068382.1, read as the reverse complement.
AATTAGGTTTTCCTAACTAGTTCCTTAGCCAAAATCATGAAATTTTTCATTCGTTCATTTTATTGGAGATTACGTCTTTCCTTCCCATATAAACGTTATGATGTGATTCGAAAAGTCAAAAAAACAAAAAAGGCGTTTTTGTTGTGAATAGTGTTTTTTACCTCTTTTCTCGGAAAAATTTAATTTTTTACTATGAAATCTTAATTCGTAAATTCTCGCACGTAAACACAATCTAGGTCATAATATGACCTTTAAACACATAACATAGAATAATATTCATAAAAACTCATTTTATTCAATAATATTCATAAACCCTAATTAGAAGGCTAAGCATGATGCTCGATCATTACAGGTATCATCAATGATGCCATCACTGGGTATCGTCTCTAATGGACACATCACCGGGTATCGTCTCTAATGCCATTGCTGGGTATTATCTCTAATGGACACATAACCGTGTATCATATCTGATGCCATCGCAAGGTATCATCTCTATAGGGCACATCACCAGATATCGTCTCTGATGCCATCGTTGGGTATCGTCTCCAACGAACATATCATCAGGTCTCATCTTCGATGTCATCGCTGGGCATCGTCTCCAACGGATATATCACCGGGTATCGTCCTCGATGTCATCATTGGGTACCATTTTCAACAGATATATCACCAGGTATCGTCCCCGAAGCCAACGTTGGGTATCATCTCCAACGGACATATCATCGGGTATCGTCTCTGATGCCATCCTTTCTCCACTATTTGATCATTTTTCATCATTTTTTACCTGTTTTCTTTCGTTTTTCTTGTTTTAAGATCTCAAGATCTCTTATTGTCAAATTTTAAATTCTCATAATTGTCTTTGTCAATAAACGATAAATTTTTAATTCAAAAGTGTAACTTTCTTCGTGAGTACGCCTATTTGGACTGAAAAGGACATGTTTTAACCTCACGTGCACCAAAACAGGTGGGGTGGGACCCACCTAGCTTGGTCGCAGGTGCATCTGGGGCTAGCCACAAGTACAACTACGGTTGGCCGTGGTGGGTTATATCCCACACAGGCCCTCTTCGTTTCTCATTCCTTTGGCCTTCTTTGACTCTCCTCTTTCATATTCGCTTGTGTTTTCGCTGATTTTCTCGCTTATTTTGCTTCATAGGGTTTGATCTCACTAATTTCGTCATCGTACATTTGTACATTCCGTTCCAGGTAACACATTCACCTATTATTTTCACATTTTTGCTTGTGTTTCGATACACTATTATTGTTAGTTAGTTAAATATCATGTACTCCAAATGAATGCTTAAATGACTTGATAAAAATATTCTGATTTAATGCATGCATGTATTTTATTATGCTGACCGCATAGACGCAAGAATTTTTATAATTTGAGATTATTTTATGTCGTACCTTTTGGATAACAGTTATCTATTTTATTGATGAAATTCATTTTATACGTAAGCTTCCGATTTTCTGACATTTTTACTGGGCTTGCATGTCTTCGTTTGATTCTTTTAGTATTTTGACCTTATTATATCGTGAACTATATATCTTTCTTGGATTGTGCCTTGGGTGCCTATAAATGGCCATATGTGCATGTCATCGTGTTCCCATATTATTGAAAGTAGTATGCACACAAGCCAATCATATTTGATATGATGTAGCATATACTTTGTAATCTTAATCATTTATTAATAAAAGAATTGATTTTCTTAAAAGGCATTTTATATTATCTACATGGTGCTGTTATATTAAATGTGATAAACCCATAGTTTTGAACAATGCTTTTAGAATCATGATGCCATCTGTAAAACAGTATCAAAAGACTACACATGGGGTCAATTTTAATACAATAAGCATGCATCACAATAAATGAAATAAATAAGCATGTGCAATAGCATATCTGACTGATCCATATATAAATATTGCGAATTATACATCAAATTTTTTACATAAAACGTTATCTTTATAAAATACATAAAAGCATAAAAAATAAAATGTATAGGGAAAAGGGGCACAGGCGCCCAACAACTAATACAAGCCTACTATATAAAGTCTAAGTCATCCACAAAGGTAGTGTCATCATCAAACCGACCAACTCGAGCTAAGTCCTGGTTCGGAGCCTCTACGTCAAAGTTCAGATCAGGACAATAGAAGGTCAGAGTCCCTCCCCTAGGAATGTCAGTAGCACCAGGACTGGCGGTCGAACCAAAGCCCAATCCAACAGGGTCACATGTGAAAAATCCGCTGGATCCCTACCCAGCTAATGAACGAAAAAGGTCAACTGATCCACCTGGCGAGTCAAGCTAGCAATCTGATCCTGATGTGTCAACTCTCGAACACAGATCATTCAATCAGACATCATCACGGACCCTGGGACAAGATCTCCCAAAAATAAGTAGCTCGGGTCTATGCACCAATAATCTAGGGCTTCCACTAGGCGGCAAAAGCCTCCGAGGTACTAAGACCATCAAATAACAAGAAGCCGTCCATACCCTCCAGGGAAATCTCTACAATCGACACGTCGACAAGCCAAGATCTCCGAGGAAGAGGATGAAAAGGGATACGAATCTTCGCTGAAACACATTTAAAGGCTCACTCCCCGAGGTAAAGCTCTCAACCTCCATACGTCAACAATGGAACCCGGCGGGTGAACAGCGCAAACTTTGGACCACTCAAAAAGCCATTATGAAATCCAACAGACAGATGCTCCGAAGAATACAGAACCTAAGTCACATCAGTGGAAATAATCAACTCTAGCTGAAGACAGCAGTGAGCAAAGCTATCAGAAATAGGGACCTCCTTCAAGGTAGTCTGATGCCACCGGTGACCCCGAGGATAAGTATCCAAGCCTAGAGTGGTAACAGGACGAAAACATGGAAATCTCTAGAAAGCCTAGAACTAAAATATCAATAACAACTACATCAGTCAAAATGACCAAAGCAAGATAAACCAGAAAATAGGAAGAACCAAAAAAAAAGGTTTACCAAGAGGAATGGGAAGAAGTCGAGCCAAGCATCGGTCTGACCCTCTGAGTGAAGATGTGTGCCATGTAGGAAATAGACGAATGTAAACGACCCCCAATCATAATCCCCAATGCAATCAACATCTCGGATAGCTCCAACTATGCTAAAATGAACTGTAGAGAAGTTGTACGCCAAGAAATAACCCCTCATGATAATCAAAAAGAGACGTCGCAGAAGTCGACCGTGCTTAACAAGGTCATCAGGAAATGGCTCTGATAAGGCCCCTTTGATGGCATCAAATGCCAAAGCATCAGAACGAATGCAGCGGGCCTTGAAGGGCCAATCATGTGGAAACAATCCTAGCAATGCACGAACAACAGCGAGAGAGATGTCAACCTCCAAAGGAACCCACTAACCAATAAACTCAATACCTGTAATATAATGCTAGTCCAAAGGCGTCATCATCACCTCGTAATCTAGCAAATGGAGAGACTGGCTTTGATGAAACCATCTCTCAGACAAAGCGTGAAGATAACCCCATGGGCACCGACGTGGAGCTATGGTAAAAAACTGCTCCAAGCCCCAAGAATCAACTCGTGCTCGGTAGTCAGCATGAAAGGCCTGATAAAGTGAGTAAACACTAAACCAGTTGCCCTGAGGCTGTGTAAACTTCGGGACCTATAATACAAAAAATTAAGACGACTACAACTTGGGACAAAAAGATCAAGGGGGAAGAGAACATCTCAAATTTTTATACCTCATTAGCGCATAAGTACGCTGATGGATGACAACTCAAATCGAAGCTTAAGAGATCGGGAATAGCTACTCGAGCTCCGGGGAATGTGCGACCACGAACAGGCAGAACAGCAACGTCAGGCTCAGGAAGATCTTTATCAATGTCAACAGCATCAGCTCGGTCAATGTCGATCAAATGTATGCAAGACTCTGCCAGACGACGATCCATCTCATAACACAATGAGATAGGGCAGCAAAGGCCGTCCTACGAGGACGAACCCCCGAAGATGCACGATGGGATATAGAACTACTCGACATGTTCGGATCCATGACTAAACTAAGATCAGACGACACAGAATGAGGCACACCCTATCTTATCCTACATGTTTAAAATGTCATGTGCACTAAAATAGGGAATTCCTAAAGCACGAATATATTGGTCATCACATCATGCATGGTCTGCATGTGCATTAGGGCGAGTCTACGTCATTTTTATGTGTACACCTACGTCCAGTCACATTACCTACGAAAAATTTCGTTAAAGTCTCCCCTATAATATGGACTATCCACATACACAATGGCATGCATACATGACCATTTATAGGTAACCAAAGCACAACCCAAGAGATATGCATAATAGACGATACTATATAGTTGAAACATTACTACGAATCAAATAAAGAAATATAATAGCAATAAAAATATTCCAAAAATTAGAAATTTGCATATAAGGTGATTCCCAACATTAAAATAGATAGTTTTTATCAGAAAATGTGCGATAAAAGACGATCTCAGATTATGAAATTTTTTGCATCTACGTGTCCAACATATCAAAATACATGCATGCATCAAAGCGGAATATTTTTTATCGAGTCAATAGAGCATACATTTTTGATACATAACAGTTTAACTTACTAGCATCCATAATGTAACGAAATGAAAGCAAAAACACGCAAATGTTATACGAATACGTTACTTGCAAGGTGATAAACGAATTTACAGAGTCAGAATTGATGGAATCAGACCTCACGAAGCAGAATGTATGAGAATATATGTTAGAATATTGGAGAATCCAAGAAGGAGAGCCAAAGGAAGCCAAAGACAATGAAAGAAGAAAAAGGCCCAAATGGGGTATAACCACCACGGCCAGCCACAGCTGTACTTCCGGCCAGCTACAGGTGCACCTACGGCCAAGCCTGGTGGGTCCCACCCCTCCTATTTTGGTGCACTTGAGGTCAAAACACGTCCCTTTCGGTCCAAATAGGTGTAACCACAAAGCAAAATGTATTTTTGAAGCCTAAAATGTCATTTGCGGGCAATAACGGTTACGAGAATTTGAAATTTGATAATGATGGGTCTTAAGATCTGAAAGTGAAAAAATTAGTAAAAACGGTCAAAAATGAGAAAAAATGGTTGAATATTGAAAAAGGTGTGTCTTCTTTTAATTAATCGGCAATATGTCCGTTGGAAACGAACCTAGTGAAGGCATCGGAGACGATACCCGGTGATGTTCCCGTTAGGGACGAGACCCAGCAAAGGCATCGAAGATGATACCCAGTGATATGTTCGTTGGAGACGATACCTAGCGAAGGCATCGGAGACGATACCTAGTGATATGTCTGTTAGGGACGAGACCCAGCGAAGGCATTGGAGATGATACCCGGTGATATGTCTATTGGGGACGAGACCCAGCGCAGGCATCGGAGACAATACTCGGCAATATGTCCGTTAGAGACGATACCTAGCGATGGCATCGGAGACGATACCCGGTGATGTGTTCGTTGGAGACGATACCCAGCGAAGGCATCAATGATGATACTTGGTGATGTGCCTATTGGGGACGAGACCCAGCAAAGGCATCGGAGACTATACTCGGTGATATGTCCATTAGAAACGATACCCAGTGAAGGCATTAGAGACGATACCCGATGATATGTCTATTGAAGACGATACCCAACGAAGGCATTAAAGACGATACCCGATGATGAGTCCATTGAAGACGATACCCAGCGAAGGCATCGAAGACGATACCCGGTGTTGGCCATAGAAGCAACATTTATCCCTAGTGGAGCAACCCAAGAATAGGTTCATACTTCCCTAGATACTTTATTTTTACGTTGTGTTTTAAAAGATCTTGCATCGCCATACTTCTTAACATGCACTATCTTTATATCTTGTCATGCATTGGGTGTCTATATCTTTGTCATGTTCATTTCACTACATTGCATAAATATGACAAAGAGGGGCATCTATAGACACCCGAAATTTAGCATTCTGTTGTCTAACCTTGATAGAAGGGAAAAAGCATTAATTCACCCTGATGACAAGGACTTCAAACAGAGAATTACAAGGCTCAGAAGGAACGCATAGAGCTATCATGACGACCACCGAGTGACAAGCTACGCGAAGTATGACGGTTGACTAGTCGGTATCTATGGGAAGATCTATTTCTGTAGTTTTCTCTATCTTCCCGGACCCAGAATTGGCCAAACTTTATGTCATTGCGTAGCTCTCAGAAAGAGCTTTTCGGAATGGTATGGCATGTTTCCCAACTCTTCCCCGATTGAAAGTTACGAATATTTCAACGAACAAGATGAAAAGCCGACTACACGACACGAAAACCAAGACAGGTGGGCCCCTCCTAGGCCAGCCGCAGGTGCACCTACGGCCAGCCACAATTACACCTGTAGCCAAGCCCGAAGCCTATATAAGCCAATTTTCAGCAGATTTGTAGGGAGAAAGAGCAATTTTTTGTGAAAAAATGAGAGAATTTAAAGAATTCTTAGAGAAAGAAAGGCTAGAATCAATCTAGATCTATTAAATCCCATCATATTCATAGCTAGATTGTTGTAGTATCTCTCAATTCAAAGCTTAAGGAAGCATTTTTCTCTCACCCTAAGGTAAAAGTTTCAATCTTTTTATGTTTGTAACATAGATTTTGCTTAGATCTAATACATATTGTATCCATCTTGTGATTTGAATCCATTTGTATTGTAAAAATTCAATCTTCGAGATCTTCATAGTCCATTAAAGCTTGATCTTTGGACTAGGGTGGCTAGAGGGAATTTCTCTCGAATGCAATTTTCCCCTAGACATCCGATAATGTCCCTTCGTAATTTATTATGTTTGTTTTGAGATTGACTCTCTTATTTCGATTTGTTTATTGAGAGTTGATTGTTTTTACTATGGTTTATCCCGCGCAATCTTAGATCCATATCTAGTGATGAGGGGGTCTCACCTACCCGCCGTCAAGGGATTCTAATAAATTGAATCACCTGATAGCCAGTTTGGGATATATATTATCGATTAAGTCCCGCCTATGTCATCAATTGATCTATAGGAATCTAAATCTTTGGACTTCGTTTTCCTAGACCTTAGATCCTTTTGGGATAGACCTTGATGATGCATAGTTGTCCCTCGATATGTTGGTTTCGATTATTCGATTAAAAGATTAGGGTCCTCGGGAGCCCTTTTCTTACGTCATCATTGTCGATTGTATATCTTTATTTTGTCTTGCTAGGATTTTAAGTATGTGAGCCTAGGAATGGAGTCATGGCCTTAAACCTTGTGTTTAATGCATCTTGACGTAATTCCTACGATGGACGTTTTTTTTATTGTAATATTGAGATGCAATCTTGTTGTATATGTAATTTTGGGCCTTAAAACGATATCGAGAGTTTCATCCCACGAAAGAGCGAATTTAAGGTCTCGTAATAGTGAAAATTACGATTGCAGGTGTTCGGAGTTATTAAAATAGCTTTCATGCCCGCGAATGTCCTGACCCCTTTTTGAGGTTAATTTTTCAGTTTATCCACTACAAAAAAATGGACATTCGACAACGATTTTTTACGCAACGACTTATAAAGTCGTTGCCAAAAATGCATGTTTAGCAACAAAATTTGTCATTCGTTGCAGTTTGTGAAAGGCTTTCATTTTTCGTAACGAAATTCATAGGTCGTTGCAAAATTTCGTTGCCAATTCGTTGGCGGGAAAAAAAATAAATTCCCGCCTATTTACTTTTTTGTTGCCGATGTGTTGGCAGTAAAAATTTATCTCCCGCCATTTGATTTTTCCTCATCGTGGGTAACGAAAGGTTTTTGTTGCTATATTTCGTAGCCTAACATGAACCACATTCATTGTCAACAATTTTTCTTTCGTTACGTATTTTGTACAATTTTTTGCAACGACTATTAAAATGTTGCCCTAAATTAAGATAACCCCAATAAGCACATTTCGCCCTCTCTTTTTTTTTTCAAAACTCATCGTTTTGTATTTTTAAATTATTATTTATTTTATTTCTTTTTTAATAACTCATTGTTTTACATGAGACAAAGTGACAATAAGTTGATATTAACATTCTTTGTTTCTGTCTTATTCGTCTATTAATTTTATTATGAGATCATCTGAAAACTACAAACTAAATAAAATAATAAAAATAAAAATATAATAATAATATCATAAGTATGTGTGTGGATATATATATATATATATATATATATATATATATATATATATATATATATTACATAAATAATTTTATAATATATGTAGACACCCAAATTTTGCACTTCCTATACTAACCCTGACAGGAGGGCAAATTCGACCATGGACCCGGCCCACGAGAATGGAAGGAGGACATAAAGATGAAACTCAAAGCCATCTCCACTAGACGAGATCGAGGCCGACACGACGACACGCAAATGTCGGGAGTCAGTTACGGATCGCTGCACTTACCCGGACGGCATGACACGTTTCCCGGCGATCTCCGGACTGTAGAATGCAAGCCCTTCAACGGAAATCAACGGTACGGCACGGAAATCGAGACGAGGTGTGGAAAATGAGAAAATCAGCACAGTCAGCCGCAGATCAATCCGCGGCCAAGGACGGAACTCGAGACGGCACGGGACTCGAGCGCACGGGACTCGAGCGCGGCTGGGGGGAGAACCAAGGGCCAGCCGCAGATCAATCTGCGGCCAGCCGCAGATCAATCTGCGGCTGCCCTTGGCAGTCCCTTATCAGGCCATTTCGCATACAGAAACAAAAAAAGGAGAAGAGGAAGAAGAAAAAATCCAGCAGCAGCTCGGAAATAGGGAGAAAACAGCAACAAAATAAGGGCAATTAGGAGAGAAAAAGAGTGAAAAGAGTGAGGAATTGTACCAATTTTGTGAGATTATATCTCATATTTTCTACTCTACTCAATACACAAATTCCTACATATTGTGGGGATCATTTTGCAAGGTGAAAATCTTTTGTTTTTGACATTTGCTCGTACCATTTTGATAGACTCTTATTATTCGAATCCTCTTAAATGTATCCTTTTTTGCGTTGTATTGTGAAATCATGGATTAGGGATTATTAGTGAGGGTTCCATCGGAACAAAATTCTTCCTAATAACCCGAGGATATCCAATTGGTGAAATTTCTAGCTTATTTATGGTGATTTATTGGATGTTAATTTATGTAGATTATCATTTTCGGATATCATGGTGTATTAGGCAAATCCGTGTTGTTTAGTTTTCGTAGTATTCATTTTGCGGGTATGTAGTAATCTTGGGTGTGAGCCTAGGAATGTGACCCCGTGGTCCAAATCCGATGATGGACGTTTTGACATATGTAATAGATGCAAAGGTACTCGTTTTGTTGTAACATGTAATCGTTTGGGCCTTAAAACGACGCTAGAGCGAGAATCGGGTTTAAGGCCCCGTAATAGTGAAATATGTGATTGTTGGCGTTAGGGGATATTTTGATGGCTTACATGCCCATGAATAGCCCCCTACGCGTTTGATATTTAGTTCGATTTGCATCATCCAACAAAATGATTTCAAAGCCCAAAACAATCAAGATTTTGCTAAAAGTAATCAAAGTAGGATATTAGCATCACGAGGCTAAAAATTGGAAGTGCTAATGAAAGTCGATTCCTATTTTACGAGAAGGCCAAAAGGAAGTTGTTTCCAAATGTCACAAAAAATGGTTTTATAAAGAGAAATGAACGTTTTACTAAACCTTGATACATAGGGCGAAAGAGATTCTAGAAATTGCCTATCATTTATGAAAGCAACGTATAAATCTCAATTCCTATTTTGGCTAAGGTTTAACAAACTCACGTTTTACCAAAACAAACACTTAATAAAAATCTCATAGCTTTTGTCAATTTAAAATCAAATCTTTCTCAATAAATAAGGCTTTCTCGTCAATCTCGAAAAGACATTGTTAAACACTCTCAAAACTAAAGCACAATTTTCCCTAAAAATCCAAATGATTCTTTCATACAAACTCACCACAACATTCATTTAGGCACGCACACACACACACGCACGCATACACGTTTCATGAATTAAAGGATAGGAAAAGCATCAAGATTGCGGTAACCGTATTTCACGGAAGTCGGGGGGTGCCTAACACCTTCCCCTCGCTTAAGCAAGCCCCCGAACTCTACGAATCTCGATTCGCAGACCATTTAATTCGGAGTCACACATGAGCCAGCGATTTATAAAAAACGAAAACTCGGATGAGTTGGTACATCCATTTCAAATATACCAACTGGCGACTCTGGTTAATTGGCTCATCATAAAAAACGATCTTTCAAAACCCCGTCGACATTAAGTGCCGACCTTTTCCCCAAAATCACCAAAACCAAAAGGCAAAAATAGGAAAAGGGAACGAGACGAGAAAAACCCGGCGTCGACAATATATATTATCTAATACATTAAACATTTCAATAAGTATCTAAAAAATCAAGAACAATATTAGTTTGAACTTGTACAAATATTTAAAACATTAACTTTTTGCTGATAGGAAGGATCAATATACTCAAACTAGTACCTCTATGACTGATCATTCACTTATAACTGAACCGGATAGACTATTCGGTTATAACCGAAAACCAAAATTGATAAAATTTTAATATCCAAACAACTAACCGAATTATCAAATAACCAAAAACTGAATAACCAAAATTAAATTCCATTTTTTTTTCAAACAAAAAAAATCATTTCAATTTTTCAATACTAAAGCTTCCTATCAGTAATTAAATAATTAATAACAATCAATAACTATAACAATTCTTAATCTTAACAAAGTTTAATGGTTTAAAATTAACAATACATAATCCATAATTTAACAAAGTCCGTCTAAATGCATTATGCATCCATGACCAGCAGAGAGCAGAACAGCTTCAGCTTGGCAGCTTGCAGTATACCAGCACTCCAGCAGACCACCTGCAAGCTTGCACCAGTAGCCTAGCAAGTCCAGCACTCTAGCTACAAGCCTGCACCATCACCCATGCATTAATATTTTGACCACTTAAAAGACTTTTAAGACCAAACTGAAGTGTTCCCTAAACAACAGTTATGCTGCAAGAGCAAAAAGAACTCATCAGATCTAAACACAAGGATGCAGCACACAGATCCTGTAGCTGAACAAAGAAATGGGTAGAGTATTTATCCAACAACTACCCTGCATTACTAGCTAAAGTTTCAATAATGCCAAATATACCATGGTGCAAGTTAAAAGAATTTTGAAACTTGAAAGTGCCAACAAAGCTAAAATGAACTTAATCAATAATCTCACAAAGTTTAAGACTCAATTCCGAAGAAGAAGGATTCATGCCTACCTAGATCAAAAAGAATATATTTACATTTACCTTGCCATACTCATAACAACATGCATACAAACTGCAAATTAAACTTGTGGGCAGGGGTAAGAGAAATTTACAGTACCTCTTGAATTGTCAGTAGAGCTTCAGCTTGCCAACGTGTGACTGAGGGGGCTAAACTGTAGCTAATCTCTCTTACCTGTTATAAATTATGAAGACCTTAAACACTAGTTGCATGAACCGCATGCAGTCATGTCAACAAATAAAATAGCAAAAATACAGCTAGTAGTAGTTAACCTAAGAGTTGAACTTGCAGTAAAAAGTTTGTGTAACAGGTGGTTATGTTATAAGTAGTATTAGGCATATTTGAGTCCTAATTATAATCCATAAGTCTGTATTTGGGTATTTGTTCTTTCGGTCATATAAATCCTCACCTCAAAAGAAAGGAAAATAATAGTTATACTGCCTTAAAGGTTTTCTACAATAAGACAAGGAAAAAGGTGAATGACCGTGTCCTAAGATCAGCAAAAAAATAAGCAAAAAGTGCACCTAAACAGAAATGATTCATCACATAAAAGTGTTTAATCAAGAGTTTTAACTACCACATAAATGTAATCATACTATATCAATGCACCTGGGTATTATATTTAGAAAATTAGCAGAATTCATGTGTTTTCAAGTATATGCATAAGCTTTTCATGGTATATGGTACATTACTGAAATGAGTATCCAAAGTGTTTCTTAAATCATACCATAACAGTTCTCAGCTTACAATTTTGGTATTTCCACATTTAAGGTGATTATATTAGGAATACTATGTATAAACTATGAAAACCTACAACTTCTTCAATAACAGTCTTTAAAGAAATTCAATAGATTAAACAACCATAAAAATTGGATAGGTTCGATCTATGGTCATTGGGGCTTCATAAAAAGATCTATTAAATTCATCGTGTTTTCAAGACATTATATGCAAAATCTTCTACTATTAACAAATATGAGTTCGTAGCAGACCTTGAAGTATTTGAAGAATGCAGTTGTAACAAGCTATTACAATAAAGGATTCAACACTTCTCCGTTAAAGACTGTCTACGGTCTCATATATGCCTGAATATTTACGGGAACCCTGTGCAAAGCACAACAAAAAAATCAGCAAACTAGTCAGACAAAACCACAATCAAGTTCTTAATATGCCTAGGTGCATCTTCTTTGCAAAGGAAAATTAACAAGCAAAGTTAAAAATTGAAATGTAAGCAAAAATTATCCAAGAAACTCAATCCAGTGTCCTGATCAAAGTCTGAGTAGCCCATCGATATATCAAGATCCACTTCAACCACTAGTAGCTAACAAGAAAATATACAAGACTTCCAATTTTTGGTTTGAATCGCATAATATACAAAATTACAAATTACAAAATGTATGTAGCTTGAACACTTTTGGACAAGAATAGAAAGTATGGGAATTGAGAAGGGAGTTTACTCAATGATGAAAGGAAGAAACCCACCAATTCTTCGTATGTTCTCCACACGATCTTCTGCTTTAAAACTAAGGTCGCGATTTAGACCATGGCGAACATTATCACCATCGAGGATGTAGGACAGCTTTCCTCATAAGTGCAAGGCTCTACTTAAAGCACAAGCCAAAGTGCTCTTTCCTGAAATCACATTCCAAGGCTTTACAAGTTAAAGAACTAACATTGTAAATCATGACAAAACTTAGGGAAAAAACAAAATTGAATCACTCTCTGATGCACAGAAAGAAGGACGAAAACAAAAGAGATAGAGTGAGAAGAAGCAGAAGAAGAAGCATGGGATAAGCCATCTCTCCTACAAGGACCTATATATTCTTCTCAACAAATGATCTATCAATCAATACAACTGGTCAAAAAATTGAAATAAAAGAAAACGACGAAGGGAATCCAAGTACAGAGAAGAGAGAGAAAAGACCTAGTTGATGAACTAGCAGGTAAGGTTTGACAGAAGAGAATCCGTAGCTCTTTTAGATTGCGAGACAGATTTCCCCTCCATGCCATTTTCTTAATCACGGGGCTTTGTCCGTGTTCTTGCAAATTAGAGAATTAGTGAGAGGTGATTACATGCAAATTGAAGGAAAATGCTGAATTCTTAAACTTTATACCAGCGTTACTTATTACTAGTTTACTACCAATTTATTGTGTCATTGCTATCAAATGTGCAACATAAGTTTGAAAGTAATATTCCCTCAAGCCAATCACATTTGATGTGATAAGCATTTATTTTGTAATCTTTTTCAATTATTAATAAAATAAATTAAAGGCATATTTATCCATATTAATTAGTTGAATTAATAAATGTGATAAACCCATAGTTTTAAAGCAATGCTTCTAGAATCATGATGAGATCATGCTAATGAGATCTAAATTCAAGATAGCTCAAAACTAAAATATTCCTAATCATTGGATCACTAATTTGGGATTACTGATTCCGGATAGATTAGTACATACTATGCTTGATCTTTTGAAGATGATGATTGATCTCATAATCATTTGTGTGGAGACACTAAAGCAAGTATGTATGTGCTTATTGGAGAATAAGTTCACTGAACATGACTCGCTTAAAGAACCCTAATGGAATTTTATTCACCTGTCAATAGGAGTTCTTAAAGTGATAGTAGTACAAGCGGTCCTTGGACTTGAGATAATCATAGTACCTTATGTATTCTAAGTTATTGTAATATCTTAGATATTTTAAAATTTTGAAATAAGAATTTAATAAATAAAATTCTTATTAAGAGATAAAGTAGATTTGGATACATATGTATATATGTATTTCATATAATGTCAAGTATGTGATTTTGCGTAATGGACTAAATGTGTATATATAGATATAAAATATATACATATATTGGAAAAAATAGATTTAATATTTAATTAAATCATTAAAAAAATGGATGGAATTAATTAATTAATATTAATCGATTGAGATTAAATTGAAATTATATTATTAAATAATATAATTTGAATATTGAGTCTTGGACGGCGATAAAATTATTATGAACTAAATTTTCATATATGAGTTAATTAATTCAGTTAGTTAAAATTAGTGAATTAATGTATGTACTTTGTTATAATAAAATAAAATTTATATGGATAATATTTTGTATAAGTTTGATGAGTAAATAAATATATGTGATATATATTTATTTGTTAGTATGTGTGTTATGTATTTGCTAGTAAGAGATTAATCTAGGTTGCAAGCCCCATGTATAAAATAGTTGTAGAGAATCAAGTTCACCCAAATTTTGGTCTAACTTTATATGAGAAAGTTCAAAGAATTATAGTGTCAAGCCCAATTTTAAAGAATTAAGATAACCCAAGTTATTTAATTAAAAACTTGTGATAAGTCCAATGAAGAAGCCCAATAGGAATTTAATTTAGTAGCCCAAAATAATGGGACATGTGTTAATAGAATAACTATGGTTAGAAACTAATCATGTTTGAGTTAAATGTAGAAAATTGTGAGAAATAATTATATTATCCAAGGGAAAGTGATTAATCACTCATGTGTCCTAAGAAGGAAATTGCTAGGAAGTTTCCTTATAATTGGGGAATGACTATTTTGTCCCAAAAGAAAACTATTAATGACCATAGTATCCTTGAAGAAAATTTTTAGGAAATTTCCTAATGGTGAGGGAAAGACTATTTTGTCCTTAGAGAAAATTATTAAAGACCATTGTGTCCTAAGAGGAAATTGCTAGGAAGTTTCCTAGTAATGGGAGAATGACAATTTTATCCTTAAAGAAAATTGCTTATGACCATTGTGTCCTAGGAGGAAATTTCTAGGAAATTTCCTTGAGATGTTTTAAAGACCATTATGCTCTTTCCTAGCAATGGTTGATGACCCTTTTGCCCTTGATGTTGGCTAAATGATTAAGCTTAATAAGACAAATTTTTAACACTTCATCCTCCATTCTTCACACTCTCACCCAACCAAATAGAGAGAGAAGAAAAGGGAGAAGGCTACCAATAATGGAGAAAAAGGAGGAAGAAGAAAGCTTAGGAAGAAGCCATGGAAGAAGATCCATGGAAGGAAAGAAAGAAAAAAATGAAGAACACAAGGTATAACTCAAAACTTTACCCACTTTATTGTGATTTAACTTAGATCTAGTGTTGAGTTGTTATGATTGAACTAGATAATGATAGATCTACATGATTTATAATGATTCATGGTTAGATCTAGAGGTTTGATGGGTTATTAGACTTAGATTTGAGAAATAATTTCTTAAAACTCTAAAACTGTCACTTTCCTCTTTGATCCTTAGATCCGTATAGTGGGTATTGATGAAAAATTGTATAGATTTAATATGTTGTAATATTATGAGTTAGAAATGCATAGAACTTGAAATCATTTGATTTGGTTGTGTAAAACTCAAAATATGAAAATCGAAAGGAGAGAAGCGAAGGTTATTTTCCTCAAATTAAATAATCTAGTGAGCTGCAGCCCAAAAATAAAAAATTCGGGACTAGCTAAATTGCTCTAAAATTTTTGGCTTTTGGTATGTTATTATACACTGAATAAGCTTTCCATAAACTCCAGAATGGACTAATTCCGACTTCGGAGCAAAGAGTTATGACCAATCTAGTTTGTCGTGCAAAACTGTCCAGTGAATTTTGGTCAGCCCCCTTACGTGCGATTCCTGTATTGATGTATTGGGAAGTGGAAACATTTCAGTAGAACAAAGTTGTAGATACGGAAGTTAGCTTCGCGTGGCCGCTGGAATCATCCAAAAATTATAAAAACCGAAGAATTTATGACTGTTTAAGCGAGCTAGGGTCTGTCAGCCAGTTTTCTCGCGAAACAATTTTAATTTAGTCATTCCTTGAGGTGTGCAGCCTCGTGTGTTTGGAATTTGAAGAAACTTAAAACTGTAAAGTTGTAGATATTGAAGTTTTCTAGCTGGACACGCGAGACTGAGCCATTTTATGGAACGGATCATGTTCGAAATAAATTATTTATTAAAGCTGTCTAGAATATGAAATTTTCTAGAGTAGTTGATAAAATTTCAGAATCTGTTTTAAATGGTTAAGGGTCTGATTTTAAGGCCTAGATGAGGTTGTAGTACACTGAGTAAGGTTTAATTTGATATAAGAAGGAACAAAAAGAGTCATGTAACGAAGGAGTTACGTTAAAAACGAAAACAAAGTTTTGTTAAAGAAATTGTGAAAATGAATTTTATAATTTTATTTGAAGTAAAATTTTGGAAAATGATATATGTTGTCATGTGATGACATACATTGACATGTTGGGAATCATAGTGAATCCGGTGTATAAGGATGGATAAATATTGATGTTATGTGCTTATATATAGTTCATAACATATAAATTGTTAATGAATGCATACAACATGCTCGATAAAATGCCTAAGAGAAATTGTATATCTAAACATTGAGACTTAAAAGTATCCAAGTAATGGTATTAAGTGCTTGGAGTAATGTATAATTGAAGAATATTTTAAGTATATTAATATTATTTAATTATAATATTAATATATAAGTGAGGATTATTTTAAGTATATTAATATTATTTAATTATAATATTAATATATAAGTGAGGATTATTTTAAGTATATTGATATTATTTAATTATAATATTAATATGTTAGTGATGATTATTTTAACTGTATTGATATTATTTAATTATAATATTAATATACAAATAAGGAGTATTATGGTTATATTAATAATATTTAAGCATAATATTTAACGTGCTTAATTGGTGAATATTATTTCATTAAATTAGGTTGTCAATCGAAGGAACAAAACGAAATATTCGATGCGAATAATATACGCGATGATCTACGGACTGAGGCAAGTTTTTCAGACTTGCTCTTATGTGTAAAATGTTATTATATGTTATTGCGATGTGATATTATAACATAATGTGCTATGAACCGTTTAATTTGAACTTTATACTTTGGAATGAAAAACACGATGATATGTGATTTACGTGTTAATATGCTTACATGTATAATTGTCATACATGGAAATATTGTGAAACATGCATAATACATGATTTATGTGTTATGTGTAACTGTTAAACTTGCGGGCAACATTGTTGTTCACCCATGCCACAAACAGATTTTTGCAGCTAGCGAAAAAGGACATGGATGGTCAGAAGAAGATGACTGCAGGAAAGGCATTTAAACAAGAAAGTGAAATCTATGTTGCGATATTATATTATTTTAATATCGTACTATTATTTACAAGCTGATGTATTGTATACTCTGATTTAGAATGATGTGTACGATTAAAGGATAGAAAACCTGAGAGTAAATTAAGATGTATTGTAATATTATAGAGATTACATTTATGTTGTAAGAATTGTATTGTTTATGTAGTATCGTGACGAACCGAACCCGGGGTCAAGGTGATCCGGATTTGGGGTCGTTACAGGTTGGTATCAGAGCTGATAGGTTATAAACCTTAGGTAAGAGTACCTTAGGCTATAAGCGTAGTGAAGGAAGATAATAATGATGAAGATTGATAGTGAATGAATTTAGAAAATTCATAGTAAGAGCTGAGATATATGAAACTATTCAAAGAAGAATCTTAATGCGTTATAAATGATGAGGATTTGGAGTTACCTGACTCCAGTAATAAAGATGACAAGTGTTGATAAATAGACGAGGTCTTTAAGACCAATGTAATAAAATCATATATTATGATTAGAGAGAAGAGTATAGAAGATCGTAGGATGAGACGATCGTAGGATAAGGAAGATCGTAATGTAAAACGATTGTAGAGTAAGATCACAATGTGATTGGATTAAGTCATAGAATGGCAGATAATTAATTGAATGATTAAAAATTTTAGCTCATTGCTATAGATAGATGGTACTATGAGATAGTACGAGTAAAACTTGAAAAGAGTTATGGATGATGAAACACGAATTAAATTCTTGTTGAGCAATGAGTATGCTAAGATTAAGGGTGATTTCAATTGAGGACTCATGTTAGCGGCTGAGTTGTACAATTCCTTATATGGGCGGGGAATTCGTGCTTGGTTTGAGAACCACTTAGCTTCCTACATCGGTATAGTGGTTGAGTTGAATAATTCCTTGTATGGGGAGGGAATTTGTGCTTGGTGTAACAACCGCTTAGCTTCCTATATTGATTAGTGGCCGAGTTGATCGATTCCTTGTATGGGCAGGGGATTGTGATGGGTTCGATAATCACTTAGCTTCCTATATTGATAACCGTTGGAACCTGGTATCGCGCTATCACTATACGTATGACGAGAAGGTGATTCTTTTCTCATATCTATATTTGATGGTTAGAGAATAATAAGATTAGGTGCGAGTTCTTGAAACTCATACTTATGGTAAGTTTGTGACTCATAATCATATGGTATATTTTTGAACCCCTAAGCATATGGACAGTCCCTGATTAGTTCTTGGACTACGTATTGCTAGGACAAGTTCCTAAACTCGTATTATTGTGGCAAGTTCCTAAACTCATAATGTGTGGTAAGTTCGATGAACAGTGTTTGTGGTATATCATTACAGACCATAAAAGAGGGTTGTAAATTAAAGTGTGATTTAAGAGTTCTAAGTGACGGGCGAACATTTAAAGAATCAGAAGTGAATAGAGATTTCAAGTAAAGTTGAGATGATAAATTGAAGATGATTGAGGATTCTAGGTATTCCCAATCTTCTAGCTATGCTAGATCCTAAATCGTGCTTATATTCGCACTTATACTCCTTTGAAAAGTCTTGTCATTTGTATGTCTACGCTACTTGGCTCAGCTAGACAAAAATTATTTTAACATCAAAATGTATTTTAAAATCGTCAACGCACCATTACAAAGCGTGGTGTTGAGATGATAAATGACGGCATCCTAACACACTGTTACAACAGTGCAACATTATGTCATCCTATAAATGAATTTTAGTTATATGAACCGTGTTATGAAGTATGTCCATGCTAGTTGTGTTGGTTGGACAAAGCTTGTTTTGAAAACTTCAAAATGTATTTAATCATCACTTACCATTAAAGCCGTGGTGTGGAGATGATAAAATGACGGAATCCTAACACACTGATTGCAAAAATGCAGCATTATTACGTCTTTAAAATGATTTTTAGTTTACATAAACTGTTAAGAAATTCCTGTTGCACATAGAGTTACTATGGTGAGACTCAGGAATTTATGTTTTAGTACAAGTTCTGTAAAAATAACAATATTTTTGAAATTACAAGTTCTTAACATTCAAGAATTATTTTATGAAATGAGTCGATGCCATTTGTTTCGGCGAGACAAATGTTATGATAATTTAATGAAATATTTTCTGGAATGTTTTTTAAGCTGAGATGAAGAACCCTAATAATGGGAAATTTTTTTATGTCGGGAAGAATCCGACTGCGCTCGCATAAAGTGTAGTAAGTGTTATGCACGACACCGGGCACAATAGGTTGATCCCCTAACGTACCAATTTGATGGGATGTTTTACAGTCTTTATGATTGTTAAAATATTCTTGAGATTTTTCAGTGGAATAATTGTTAAACCTCGTAGCAGTTCATGGTCTTAATTATGACCACTCAACAGGATGTGAAAAGTTTTTTTAAGAAATTTTATTTTCTATTTGATAATTTGAGAAGCTTTTAAGGAATATTTTATTTCTTATTTGTTCAAGTTACTTCACAATTATCGAACAATTGTTGAAGGTTCCTATTATTCGGAAAACTAATTGTGGGAAGGGTAATTTTTTCAGGGAGAAGTAGTCGTAGAATACGACAATTTTAAGTGAATCCTTGAAAGAGGATAGAGTAAAGGTTAACTTGAAAACCTAGTTCTGGTAGATAGAATGAGCAGAGATTAGTATGTTGTAATTTCGAGGATGAAATTCTTAGAAGAATGGGTGAATGTGATAACCTGAAACTTTATGAAACTTGTAAATAAGATCTTGAATAAATAAATAGAGAGTAGAAGGAATAGAGATGACTATGCCTTAATTTCGAGGATGAAATTCTTAGAAGAATGGGTGAATGTGATAACCTGAAACTTTATAGGACTTGTAAATAAGATCTTGAATAAATAAATAGAGGAGTAGAAGGAATAGAGATGACTATGCCTTAATTTCGAGGACAAAATTCTTAGAAGAATGGGGGAATGTAATATCCTAGATATTTTAAAATTTTGAAATAAGAATTTAATAAATAAAATTCTTAAATAAGAATTTAATAAATAAAATTCTTATTAAGAGATAAAGTAGATTTGGATACATATATATATATATATATATGTATTTCATATAATGTGAAGTATGTGATTTTGCGTAATGGACTAAATGTGTATATATAGCTGTGAAATATATACATATATTGGGAAAATAGATTTAATATTTAATTAAATCATTAAAAAATAGATGGAATTAATTAATTAATATTAATCGATTGAGATTAAATTGAAATTATATTATTAAATAATATAATTTGAATATTGAGCCTTGGACGACGATAAATTTATTATGAACTAAATTTTCATATATGAGTTAATTAATTCACTTAGTTAAAATTAGTGAATTAATGTATGTACTTTGTTCTAATAAAATGAAGTTTATATGGATAATATTTTGTATAAGTGTGATGAGTAAATAAATATATGTGATATATATTTATTTGTTAGTATGTGTGTTATGTATTTGCTAGTAAGAGATTAATCTAGGTTGCAAGCCCCATGTATAAAATAGTTGTGGAGAATTAAGTTGACCCAAATTTTGGTCTAACTTTATATGAGAAAGTCCAAAGAATTATAGTGTCAAGCCCAATTTTAAAGAATTAAGATGACCCAAGTTATTTAATTAAAAACTTATGATAAGTCCAATGAAGAAGCCCAATGGGAATTTAATTTAGTAACCCAAAATAATGGGACATATGTTAGTAGAATAACTATGGTTAGGAACTAATCATGTTTGAGTTAAATGTAGGAAATTGTGAGAAATGATTATATTATCCAAGGGAAAGTGATTAATGACTCATGTGTCCTAAGAAAGAAATTGCTAGGAAGTTTCCTTATAATTGGAGAATGACTATTTTGTCCCAAAAGAAAAGTATTAACGACCATGGTATCCTTGAAGGAAATTTCTAAGAAATTTCCTAATAGTGAGGGATGAAAGTAGTGTGCACAGAAGCCAATCATATTTGATATGATGTAGCATATACTTTGTAATCTTAATCATTTATTAATAAAAGAATTGATTTTCTTAAAAGACATTTTATATTATCTACATGGTGTTGTTATATTAAATATGATAAACCCATAGTTTTGAGCAATGATTTTAGAATCATGATAGTGATCATGCTAATGAGATCTAAATTCTAGATAGCTCATAAACTAAAATCGTTCCTAATCGTTGGATTACTAAATAGGGGATTAGTGAATCCGGATAGATTAGTACATACGTTGCTTGCTCTTAGGAAGAGGATGATTGATCTCATAATCATTTATGTGGAGACACTAAAGCAAGTATGTAGGTGCTTATTGGAGAATAAGTTCACTGAACGTGGCTCGCTAAGGAATACCTAATGGAGTTTTACTCGCCTGTCAATAGGAATTTCTCTAGTGATAGTAGTACAAGTGATCCTTGGACTTGAGATCATCATAGTATCTTGTATATGATGAATTATACTTTGACATGTCCCTTAAGACCTTTGGGGTATATCAAAGGGTATGATTGGGTATAATAAGTTGTGCATGGAGATAGGTGAATGATCAACAAAGAATCTACCACGTCTAGTAAAAGATGTGAATGTCCTATGTGATTCGATAAACGACAACTCAGTAGTCCTTGGTCAAGGCAGAATGAAATTAGAAAGGGTTTCTAATTTGCATTATTTAGAGTTGTGCATTTGAGAATCGAAATACATATAATTAAATAAAATAAGACTTGACAGTAAATCCATGTCTTATATTTAATTAGGACATTGTATGGTAGAAGGATTGAATTGTACGGTAACTATTCACTGAAAGGTTCTTTTGTGATTAATGTTGAAATCTATATTATCTGGAAAGCCGTTGATCGCTAAGGGAGTTTACCCTTATTGTAGAATAAATATTATTTATTTAAATGAATTAAATAGTTTAATTTATTTATTTAAATAAAATTAGAATTGTTCTAATTGATTTATCCACAACCGGTTTAATATGGAGAACCTAAAGGGTCACACCGCAAAAGAAAAATATTTATTTAAGAAGTAAATGGCATCATTGTAATAATAAGTTAAGTGTATTTAATTTAATCTATTGGGATAGAATAAATTAAATAGCTTAATATTTATTATTTAATATTTCGGAAATATTAAATATAAATTAATAAGAGGAGTCTTATTATTATTATTACTATTACTATTATTTAATTCCTAATAGGGATTGGGAATTAATTAATAGGAGTACTCTCCCATGAATTCCTAATTGGATTAGGAGCATAATTAATTAAAGGAGTTTAATTATAATAGAAACCTTAATCCTAAATAGTGTAGGGAAAGGGTTATTCCTACATCTATAAATAAGAGGAGTCTTATCATAGATTAGGGTTACACACTCTTGCATTAGATTGTGGAAAGTACTTACAATTTCTATAGAGATAGAAACTAGGGTTTTGTCAATGCCCAACTTCTTGAATACCTATTCTTCCTTGGTGGATCACCTCTAGAGGCCAAACACTTGGGTGGCTAACGTTGATCAAAGGAAGGAATCTCATCCGTGAAATTCAAGGAGAACGCGAAGGAATTAGAGTTGAACTTGTACCCGAGGAAGCACGGTTCTACGAGGGTATAATTTTTATCTCTATCTCTTTCGTGTATATCATTAATTGAGCACATAGATTGATCTTGGTGATGGTTTGTATAAAAATTTTAAAATCCGTTTTATCGCGCTTCCGCACTATTTATATAATTTGATTGCATGTTCGCGCTATATATAAACCTAACAGTGGTATCAGAGCCTAATCTTATGCTAATTATCGATTTTGATGATTCCATGTGTGTATGGTATGCGATTGGATCGAAATTTTTGGGTAGAATTCATTTTTTCGAATCTGTTGCGCGGCGCAGCTGCGCCTAAACCCAGAAAAATCGTTTCTGGGGTTCAGCGCAGTTGCGCCGTTTCCCAGTTCATTCTGGGCGCAGCTGCGCCGGACAGCAGAATCCGAAAAAATATTTTTCTTTCAATTAAAATAAATTGTTTATTTAATTGATATAAGTTTAAAATAAAGATGTTTATTTTATCTGGAATAGGATTTCAGATTGCTAAAATTAAAGGAGTTTAATTTGGATTTAGTTTTTGATTAAAATAAAATAGTTTATTTTGTTTTAAAACTAAATATTAGCAAAACTTTTGCCCATTAATTGATATCAATGCATATATGGAATGGTTTTATAATTAATGGGATGAATGTTATTTATTGATACATATAGAGATATGTATGATAATAAATAGGGATTGATTATGGATGTTATTTATTTTAGTGGATGCTTGAATGTATGGGTTTTTATAAATGGGGTATGCGTACCTCGTCTTCTCTAATTTTTTCTTAATGTAAATTCTATCTCCCTCCTATGTACATCCCCTTGACTGCTGATCAAGGTTTCTATTTATTGTAAATAGTTTATGTAATAGGACTAGTTAGAATTAATTTTGAAGAATTGAAGACAAAGGAGCAAGGAGCGCTTGAAGACCCGTTTGTATTGGAGCCCGGGTTTAAATGTAATAGTTATATTTAAATTTTATTCTTGTACCCTAGATTTGACCTTTTGGTTCACTTGGTGGCTCTAGTGAACCAAACTAGAATAAAAGTCCATAATCAGTCCGGGTATAATATAGTATTCTATATGTGCATGCTTACTATGTATATATTATATATTATACAACATGCTTCGCATGTTAAATAATATGACGCGTATTATATATATATATATATATATATATATATATATGTGCATGCGCGCTAAACAAGATGAGACTAATAATAATAAACCCCTCAAAGAAATTATATTAAGTCCTAAGCGTTCAAAGATATTTGGAATATCGAACGTCGCCTTCTAGCATGGTAAAGCAATAGAGTATTAAATATTTAATATGAGTTTGTTGTGTCACCACAAGGCAAGTATTAAATATTTAAGATGTTGCTTTATCACATTTGATGCTTATAATACTGAATGATGTTGTTTTGTTGTGTCACCACAAGGACAGTGTTTTTCTTTCGAATATATGGAAGTGCTAGGTTGGACTTAACTTGGATAATTTTGATTCGGATGTGTCACCACTTGATCAAAATAATCTAAGAGGCAAAATAAAAGGAGTTACATAGTGATGTAATTGACAATAGTTGTCTACCTATTTATTTATATATCGTTTATTGTGTCACCACAAGGCTATATACATTTGAAATGAGATCCTTAATCTCACAAGCAAATCTTTAATTAGAATTGCCGAACTATATAATGAGGGTAATATAGTTTGATGAAAATAGTGGGAGATACCAATTTAAATAAAGACCTAATTTATTTTGGTAATTAATTAAATGAATGTATGCTAAAATGTTGTCTATTTCACATGCAGAATTTAAAAATGTCAAACTCACTATCACTGCGTAGCATACTTGATGCTAACAAACTGACCGGACCGAATTACACGGACTGGTTAAGGAATCTGAGAATAGTTCTCACTGCTGAAAAGATTTCTTATGTCCTAAATTCGCCAGTCCCTGCAAATGTTGCAGAAACAGCCTCTGAGGAAGAGATTGGTACTTTCAGAAAGTGGCAAGATGATGCAATCTTGGCTCAATGCATCATGCTCGCATCCATGAGTAACGAGCTTCAGCGTCAGCACGAAACTATGGATGCTCCTACTATATTGTTGCACCTCAAGGAGTTGTATGGTGAGCAAAGTAGGACTGCTAGATATCAGATATCTAAGGAGCTCTTCCGATCTCATATGACCGAGGGCACTGCTGTTGAGACTCATGTCCTTAAGATGATCAATATGATTGAATAACTTGGACAACTTGGGTTCGTGATGGATGGGGAGTTAAGTCAAGATTTGATCTTGCAGTCACTCCCGGACACCTTCTCACAATTTGTTGTGAATTTTCACATGAATAAGTTGGACGTCAGCTTGCCTGAGCTACTTAACATGCTGAAAACTACTGAAGGTCACTTCTCATCCAACAAGAACCAAGTCTTACTAGTGGATGATTCTTCCAAGAAAAAGAAGAGGCCCAATGTATCTTCTGAAAAGAAGAAAAACAAGAAGGCTAAGGGCAAGGCGAAGAGAACGGATAAAAAGAAACCTGATCCAGATACCAAAGGAATTTGCTACCATTGCAATAAGCCGGGACACTAGAAGAGGAACTGCAAGGAGTATCTTGCGGACCAAAAGAAGCTTGGAGAAGCTTTGACTTCCGATCTAGGTTTGTTCATGATTGAAATTAATTTTTCTGAAAGTTAAAATTCTACTTGGGTATTGGATACCGGCTGTAGTTCTCACATATGTAATAATATGCAGGGACTAAGTAGAAGTAGAAAGCTGAACAAGGATGAAGTCGTCCTACGAGTGGAAAATGGAGCAAAGGTTGCTGCATTAGCTGTAGGGACTTATTGTTTAGCACTGCCTTCGGGCAAGTTCATTAGTTTAAATAATTGTTATTATGTTCTGACACTCATTAGAAAATTATTTCAATTTCTGTATTGGATATGGATGGTTTTGATATTATAATAAAGAACAATAGTTATTCTATTTATAATAAAAATGTTTTATATGGTGTTGGCAATCTACTGAATGGACTTTACATACTTGACTTGCATGAAAATATACTTCAAATTGAACAAACTAAGAAAAGAAAAAGAGATGATGTTAATTATACCTTTATGTGGCACTGTAGACTCGGTCATATCAATGAAACAAGATTATCCAATAAAGATGGGCTTTTAGAGCTATCTGATTACGAATCATATCCAACTTGTGAATCTTGTCTCATGGGTAAAATGACTAAATCTCCTTTTAGTGGAAAAGGAGAAAGAGTTACAGAGTTGTTAGCGTTGGTACACACAGATGTATGTGGACCTATGACAACGAATGCACGAGGAGGGTATTCTTATTTTATTACTTTCACTGATGATCATTCTAGATTGGATATGTGTATTTAATGAAATATAAATCTGAATCGTTTGAAAAGTTCAAAGAATTCAAAATTGAAGTAGAGAAGCAAACTGGTAAGAGTATTAAGATTCTTCGATCGGATCGAGGAGGGGAATACTTGACCAATGAGTTTCTCAATTGTCTCAAAGAAAATGGTATAATCTCACAATGGACTCCACCAGGGACGCCACAGTTGAATGGTGTATCTGAAAGGAGAAATTGAACATTGTTGGACATGGTTCGTTCCATGATAAGTTTTACCGACCTTCCAGTATCCTTCTGGGGTTATACCCTAGAATCGACTGTGTACCTACTTAACAAGGTACCTACCAAATCCGTCCCAAAGACCCTATATGAGATATGGAGAGGGAGGAAACCAAATCTTAAGCATGTTAAGACTTGGGGTTGTCCAGCTTATGTCAAAAGATTTGAACATGATAAGCTGAAGACTAGATCTGACAAATGTAGATTCGTGGGATACCTTAAAGAAACATCAGGGTATTATTTCTATCATCCTACTGATGAAAAGGTGTTTGTTGCGAAATACGCTGCCTTCTTGGAAAAGGAGTTTATCCTTGAAGGGGTCAGTGGGAGTAAGATATATCTTGAAGAAGTTCAAGAACCACAAAATACTATGGATTAAAGTCAGGTACCTAACCAAGTAGAAGAAGCTACTGTACCACTACCTATTCGTAAATTTGGAAGAGTACCGAAGATACCTGATAGGTATGGATTCATCATAGAGGATGATGATGAGGTACGCATCATAGATGATGATGATCCATTGACTTACGAAGAGGCTATGAGCAGTAAAGACTCAGAGAAATGGCTAGAAGCCATGAAATCCGAGATGGACTCTATGTATGAAAACCAAGTATGGACTTTGGTTTCACCACCTGAGGGCATTAAGCCTATTGGGTGTAAATGGGTATTTAAGAGAAAGGCTGGAGCAGATGGCAACTAGAGACCTATAAGGCACGACTGGTTGCAAAAGGTTTCAAACAAAGACAAGGAGTTGACTATGATGAAACCTTCTCACTAGTAGCTATGCTCAAGTCTATTCGGATTTTGCTTGCAATTATATCTTATTATAACTACGAGATCTGGCAAATGGACATGAAAACGGCCTTCCTCAATGGAGAGCTTGAGGAAAATGTATATATGATATAACCAGAGGGTTTTGTTTCAACGGTTGGAACAAACTAAGTCTGTAAGCTACAACGATCCATTTATGGATTGAAGCAAGCTTCTCAAAGATGGAACATCTATTTTGATAAGATAATCAAAAGGTTTGATTTTATCAAAAATGAGGATGAACCTTGTGTGTACAAGAAGGTTAGTGGGAGCGCTGTTTCATTCCTTGTATTATATGTTGATGATATATTACTGATAGAGAATGATGTTCCTATGCTACAGTCGATCAAATTTGGTTATCTAAACATTTCTCCGTGAAGGACTTGGGTGAGGCATCCTATATTTTGGGGATAAAGATCTATAGAGATAGATCTAAAAGGATGCTGGGCTTGACCCAAGGAAAGTACATTGATTCTATGCTAAAGAAGTTTAGCATGGAAGATTCCAAGAGAGGTCTCATGCCGATGAGCCATGGAATACATCTCTCCAAGAAACAGGCCCCAAAGACACCTGAGGAGAGAGACCGTATGAGTAAGATTCCTTATGCTTCCGCAATAGGATCTATCATGTACGGTATGATATGTACTAGACCAGATGTCGCTCATGCACTTAGTGTAACGAGCAGATATCTGTCGAATCCAGGAGAAGAGCACTGGAAGGTAGTAAAAAACATCCTAAAGTACTTAAGAAGAACTAAGGATGTATTTCTTGTCTACGGTGGGTCTGAATTGAAACTAGAGGGCTATACAGACTCAAGTTTTCAAACGGACCAAGATGACAGTAAATCCGTTTCAGGGTATGTGTTTACCTTAAACGGTGGCGCGGTGAGTTGGAAGAGTTCCAAGCAGCAAACAGTTGTTGATTCAGTGACAGAGGCAGAGTACATAGCTGCAAGTGAAGCTGCAAAAGAAGCTGTTTGGATGAAGAAGTTCATAACTGAACTTGGAGTGGTTCCTAGCATTAGAGGAGTCGTACCTTTATTCTGTGACAACAATGGAGCTGTTGCGCAGGCTAAGGAACCCAGGTCACATCAGAAATCCAAACACGTGTTGCGACGGTTTCATTTAATTAGAGAGATCATTGAAAGAGGAGATGTCACCCTGAAGCGTGTGGACTCTCAAGACAACATTGCAGATTCATTTACTAAAGCTTTAACTCAACAGCAGTTTAATCGTCACTTAGAGAAGATGGGTATTAGATACCAAGGCGATTGGCTTTAGTGCAAGTGGGAGATTGAAAGTAGTATGCACACAAGCCAATCATATTTGATATGATGTAGTATATACTTTGTAATCTTAATCATTTATTAATTAAAGAATTGATTTTCTTAAAAGGCATTTTATATTATCTACATGGTGCTGTTATATTAAATGTGATAAACTCATAGTTTTGAGCAATGCTTTTAGAATCATGATGGTGATCATGCTAATGAGATTTAAATTCTAGATAGCTCATAAAGCAAAATCGTTCCTAATCGTTGGATTACTAAATAGGGGATTAGTGAATCCGGATAGATTAGTACATACGTTGCTTGCTCTTAGGAAGAGGATGATTGATCTCATAATCATTTGTGTGGAGACATTAAAGCAAGTATGTAGGTGCTTATTGGAGAATAAATTCACTGAACGTGGCTCGCTAAGGAATACCTAATGGAGTTTTACTCGCCTGTCAATAGGAATTCCTCTAGTGATAGTAGTACAAGTGATCCTTGGATTTGAGATCATCATAGTATCTTGTGTATGATGAGTTATACTTTGACATGTCCCTTAAGACCTTTGGGGTATATCAAAGGGTATGATTAGGTATAATAAGTTGTGCATGGAGATAGGTGAATGATCAACAAAGAATCTACCACGTCTAGTAAAAGATGTGAATGTCCTATGTGATTCGATAAATGACAACCTAGTAGTCCTTGGCCAAGGCAGAATGAAATTAGAAAGGGTTTCTAATTTGCATTATTTAGAGTTGTGCATTTGGGAATCGAAATACATATAATTAAATAAAATAAGACTTGACAGTAAATCCATGTCTTATATTTAATTGTGACATTGTATGGTAGAATGATTGAATTGTACAGTAACTATTCATTGAAAGGTTCTTTTGTGATTAATGTTGAAACCTATATTATCTGGAAAGCCGTTAATCGCTAAGGGGGCTTACCCTTATTGTAGAATAAATATTATTTATTTAAATGAATTAAATAGTTTAATTTATTTATTTAAATAAAATTAGAATTGTTCTAATTGATTTATCCACAACCGGTTTAATATGGAGAACCTAAAGGGTCACACCGCAAAAGAAAAATATTTATTTAAGAAGTAAATGGCATCATTGTAATAATAAGTTAAGTGTATTTAATTTAATCTATAGGGATAGAATAAATTAAATAGCTTAATATTTATTATTTAATATTTCAAAAATATTAAATATAAATTAATAAGAGGAGTCGTATTATTATTATTACTGTTACTATTATTTAATTCCTAATACGGATTGGGAATTAATTAATAGGAGTACTCTCCCATGAATTCCTAATTGGATTAGGAGCATAATTAATTAAAGGAGTTTAATTATAAAAGAAACCCTAATCCTAAATAGTTTAGGGAAAAGGGTTATTCCTACATCTATAAATAAGAGGAGTCTTATCATAGATACTCTTGCATTAGATTGTGGAGAGTACTTACAATTTCTATAGAGATAGAAACTAGGGTTTTACCAATACCCAATTTCTTGAATACCTATTCTTCCTTGGTGGATCACCTCTAGAGGCCAAACACTTGGGTGACTAACGTTGATCAAAGGAAGGAATCTCATCCGTGAAATTCAAGGAGAACGCGAAGGAATTGGAGTTGAACTTGTACCCGAGGAAGCACGGTTCTACGAGGGTATAATTTCTTAATCTCTATCTCTTTCGTTTATATCGTTAATTGAGCACATAGATTGATCTTGGTGATGGTTTGTATAAAAATTTTAAAATCCGTTTTATCGCGCTTCCGCACTATTTATGTAATTTTATTGCATGTTCGCACTATATACAAACCTAACAGTGGTATTAGAGCCTAATCTTGTGCTAAGTATCAATTTTATATTATAACATAATGTGCTATGAACCGTTCAATTTGAACTTTATACTTTGCAATGAAAAACACGATGATATGTGATTTACGTTTTAATATGTTACATGTATAATTGTCATACATGGAAATATTGTGAAACATGCTTGATACATGATTTATGTGTTATGTGTAACTGTTAAACTTGCGGGCAACATTATTGCTCACCCACGCCACAAACAGATTTTTGCAGCTAGCGAAAAAGGACCTGGATGGTCAAAAGAAGATGACTGCAGGAAAGGCATTTAAACGTGAAAGTGAAGTCTATGTTGCGATATTATATTATTTTAATATCGTACTATTATTTACAAGCTGATATATTGTATACTCTAATTTAGAATGATGTATACGATTAAAGGATAAAAAACCTAGGAGTAGATTAAGATGTATTGTAATATTATAGAGATTACATTTATGTTGTAAGAATTGTATTGTTTATGTAGTATCGTGACGAACCGAACCCGGGGTCAAGGTGACCCAGATTTGGGGTCATTACATTTATATTTTGTCATACTCCTTAATACCTCAGAGTATGTTATAGGGTATGTTCAGGTATAATAAAGTATACATGGAGGTAGGTAAATGATCAATAAAGGATCTACCACTTCTGATAAAGGGGGGGAATGTCCTATGCGATTTGATAAATGATAGCTCAGAAATCCCTGGCCAAGGTTGAATAAAAATTAGAAAGGAGTTTCTAATTTACATTAATCAGAGTTGTGCATTCTTAAATCAAAATGCATATGATTAATAAATAAGATTTTTCAGTAAATCCATGTCTTATATTTAATCGGGACATTGCATGGTAGAATGATTGAATTGTGCGGTAACTACTACTGAATAGGTTCTATGTGATTAAACATTGATTTCATATTATACAGATAGTCATGATACATTATCGTAAGGTGTCACTCATGATGTAGAATAAATATTATTTATTTATATACGAATTAAAGGAGTTTAATTCATTATAAATAATATTAGAATAGTTCTAATTTATTTATTCTACTACCGGCATAATATTGAACCTAAAGGGTCACACCGCGAAAGAAAAATATTATTTTAGAAATGATTGGCTTAATGATAATAAATTAAGTATTTAATTTATTAGTGGAATCAATTGAATAGCTTAATATTTATAATTATATATTTGGAGAAATATTTAATTATAAATTAATAAGAGAAATCTTATTATTATTATTATTATTATTATTATTATTATTATTATTATTATTATTATTATTATTATTTAAATTCATAATTAGATTGGGAATTGAATTCATACATTTATTCCTAAAGAGTTTAGGAGTAATAATTAGTCCTACAAATGCAAATGCAAATTAAATACAATTTCTAGACTAATGTAAGTTACTTACTTAATGTTGATTAAACAAGAAACATGTGTTAATTGAAAAATGAAGCATTCATATTAATCTTAATGGTTAGGAGAATATGTATACTTGCAAGTATCATTTTGATGAAAGGAATTGATTTTGAATCATACGAATTGTTCTTGCAATTTTAAGAGTTAAGAAGAAAAGAACATTGGATTAGTCATCTTTGATTTTTAAAAAATCAAAATTTGTTTCTTCAATAATCATTTTCTTGGTGGATCACCTTTAGAATGCTACATACACTTTGTAGCTTGTGTTTGATCCTTGGATTTGGGTATTGGAGAAGCTTGAAGAAATTAAGGAATTGATCTTGTAGCGGTTCAAGAAGTTGAATCTACAAAGGTATGATTTCTTGTATTATTTCTTCCTCAATTGATAATTATGCATAAGGTGATTCATGGGAAGTTGCAAAAAAAAATTTAATTTCTTTTTCCGCTGCGTTTTACAATTTGATTGTATCTTTGATCGTGTTTCTACAAACTTACAATGGCATCAGAGCCATCCTTATACGTATTATCAATTGTTTTGATTCATATATATGTTGATATGTGTTTAGAATAATTTATTTGGGTATTATTGTTAGTATGGAACTTTATTTTTGGAGAAAAACATCAAAAATGGCGATCTGGGAATTTCAGAGCATTGGCTGCTGGATACCTTGAGCTGCTGCTCATGCCTTCTTGAACCGCTGCTCATGCCTTTTTGAGCCGCTGCTCATGGCCCCCTTGAGCCGCTACTCATCCCCCCTTGAGTTGTTGCTCATGCCCTCTTGAGCCGCTGCTCATGGCCTCTTGAGCCGCTGCTCATAGCCCCCTTGAGCCGCTGTTCATGCCCTCTTGAGCCGCTGCTCATGGTCCTGTTGAGCTGCTGCTCATTTTGAAAATTTTAAATTAAAAATAAAGATGTTTATTTTGCACTTGGATTTGATTTAAAATAAAGAGTTTATTTTAATTGGAATTAGATTCCAAATTTTACAGAAATTCTAAATTATAAATAAAAGATTTATTTTGATTTAGAATTGAATTAAAATAAAAATGTTTATTTTAATTGGATTTGGATTTCATACTTGATAATATTACCCAATAAATGATATCAATATGTATATTGAATGTTATATTATTCATGAGATGAATGTTTGTATATATGTTGATATATATATATATATATATATATATATATATATATATGGAATGATTAAGGACTATTGACCAATGTGATTGGATTTAATTTTGATGGATGCTTAAATGAATGGTTTATTCATAAATGAGGTCTGCGTACCTCGCCTATCTAATTCTGATGTAATATCTATCTCTCTCCTATGTACTTCCCCTTAACTGCTGATCAATGTTTCTGTTTTAATTAAATTGAATGTAATAGGATTTAGTAAAATTACTCGAGAAATTGGAGTTGAAGAGAATGAGCATTGAAGACCCATTTGTGATGAAGCCTGGGTTAAATATAATAGTTATGTTCAAATTTATTCTTGCACCCTAGGTTTGACTTTTTGATTTACTCGGTGGCTCGGGTGAATCAAACTAGATTAAGTCCATAATCATCCCATATAGAATATAGTATTCTATAAATGCATGCTAATTATATATTAAATATATTATTATACATGATGATGTATGTTTAATATGACGCGTATTTATATATATATTTGCATGCGCACTAAACAAGATGAGACCATTAATAACAAAAACCCTCAATTGAAAATATTAAGTTGAATATGTTCAAAGATATTTAAAAATATCGAACGTAGCCTTCTACCATGATAAAGCAATAGAGTATTAATTATTTAATATCAGTTTGTTGTGCACACACAAGACTCATATTAAAATTTTAAGATATTAACTTTATTACATGAAAATATTTTATAAGGAATTGAACAATACAAGTTTTGTTATGCACACACAAGGACTGTATTTTTCTATTCGCTTGTATGGAAATGCTAGATTTAACTTAACTTAGATTATTTTAGTTCGGATGTGCACACACTTGACTATTATAATCTAAGAGGCAAAATAAAAGGAGTTACATAGTTGATGTAATTGACAAGAGTTATCTACCTATTGAATAAATATAGTTTGTTGTGCACACACAAGGTTATATATTTATAGCAATAGGATCCTTTCTCACTAAACAAATTTCAATAAAAATTTGTCGAACTATATATAGAGGGTCATATGGTTTGAATAAAATAGTGGGAGACACCATTTTAATAAAGACCTATATTAATCGGGTGATAAATAAAATGACTACATGCTAATGTTGTTTAAATCACAAATTCATTTACAGAATTTTACAATGGCCCATTCACTATCACTGCGAAGCATATTAGATGCTAACAAATTAACCGGATTGAACTATACAAATTGGTTAAGGAATTTGAGAATTGTTCTCACCGCTGAAAAATTATCTTATGTCCTTAATTCGCAGTTCCTGCAACTGTTGCAGAAACTGCCTTGAGGAAGAGATTGCTACTTTTAAAAAGTGGCAAGATGATGCTATGGTAGCTCAATACATCATGCTCGCATCCATGAGTAACGAGTTACAGCGTCAACATGAGAAAATGGATGCACCTACTATATTGCTTCACCTTCAAGAGTTGTATGGTGAGCAAAGTAGGTCTGCTAGATATGAGATATCTAAGGAGCTCTTCCGATCTAGAATGACCGATGGCCCTACAGTACAGGCACATGTCCTCAAAATGATTAATTTGATTGAACAATTGGGATAATTGGGTTTTATAATGGATGGAGAGTTGAGCCAAGATTTGATCTTGCAGTCACTCCCAGACTCCTACTCACAATTTGTTGTGAATTTTCACATGAACAAGCTTGATGTCAACTTGTTTGAACTACTTAACATGTTGAAAACTGCAGAGAGTCACTTTCCATCCAAGAAAGACCAAGTCTTGCTGGTAGGTGAACCTTCCAAGAAAAGGAAGTGGCCCAAAGAAGTTTGCTTCCACTGCAATAAGCTTGGACATTGGAAAAGAAACTGCAAGGATTACCTTGCAGAGGCAAAGCAAAAAAAGTTTGTTAAAGCTTCAGCTACAGATATAGGTTTGTTCATGATTGAAATAAATCTTTCTGTAAGTCAAAGTTCTACTTGGGTATTAGATACCGGCTATGGTTCTCACGTATGCAATTCTTTGCAGGGAATAAGCAGAAGTAGAAAGCTAAACAAAGGAGAAGTAACTCTATGAGTAGAAAATGGAGCAAAGGTTGCTGCATTAGCTGTAGGGACTTATTATTTAGCATTGCCTACGGGAAGGTCAATCAATTTAATAAATTGTTATTATGTACCAGTTCTTATTAGAAACATTATTTTCATTTCTATGTTGGACAAGGAAGGTTTTAATATTATATTTAAGAACAATAGTTATTCAATTTATAATGATAATATTTTGTATAGAACTGGTAGATTAATAGATGGACTTTATTTACTTGACTTACATGAAAATATTTTTCAAATTAAACAAACTTGTAAAAGAAAAAGAGATGATGTGAATCATACTTTCATATGGCACTGTAGACTCGGTCACATCAATGAAACAAGACTAAACAAGTTGCATAAAGATGGGTTTTTAGAAGCATTTGATTTTGAATCATATCCAACTTGTGAATCTTATCTCATGGGAAAAATTACTAAATCTTTATTTAGTGGACATGAAGAGAGAGTTACAGGGTTGTTAGAGTTGGTACACACAGATGTATGTGGACCTATGACAACAAATGTTAGAGGAAGGTATTCGTATTTCATTACATTCACTGATGATCATTCGAGATTTGGATATGTGTATTTAATGAAATACAAATCTGAATCATTTAAAAAGTTTAAAGAATTCAGAAGTGAAGTAGAGAAACAGACTGGCAAAAGTATAAAGTTTCTTCGATCAGATCGAGGAGGAGAATACTTAAGCAATGAGTTTCTTAATCATCTCAAAGAAATTGGTATTCTCTCACAATGGACGCCTCCTGGTACGCCATAGTTGAATGGTGTATCTGAAAGGAGGAATCTTACTTTGTTAGACATGGTGCGGTCCATGATGAGTTTTACCGATCTTCCAATATCCTTTTGGGGTTATGCCCTAGAAACGGCTGCATATCTACTAAACAAGATCCCCTCAAAGTCCATCCCCAAGACTCTATATGAGATATGGACAGGGAGGAAACCTAGTCTTAAACATGTTAAGATTTGGGGTTGTACAACTTATGTAAAGAAGTTACAAAGTGACAAACTTGAGACAAGATCTGATAAGTGTAGATTTGTGAGGTATCCCTAAAGAAAGTTTAGGATACTATTTCTATAATCTTACCAAGCAAAAGGTATTTGTTGCCAAACACGCTACCTTCCTGGAAAAGGAGTTTATCCTTGAAGGGGCTAGTGGGAGGAAAATAGATCTTGAAGAAATTCAAAAACCACAAATCACTATAGATCAAGTGGATGAACCTGTTCAAGTAGATATAACTTCTATACCACAACCGAGTCGTAAATCTGGAAGAGTGCCGAAGATACCTAAGAAGTATACACTCATCATAGAAGATGATGATGAGGCACGCATCATGATTGATGATGATCCAATAACATACGATGAGGCCATGAGTAGTAAACACTCAGAAAAATGGCAAATAGCCATGAAATCCGAAATGGACTCCATGCATAAGAACCAAGTATGAACTTCGGTTATTCCACCTGAAGGTATTATGCCTATAGGGTGTAAATGGGTCTTTAAGAAAAAGACTGGAGCGGATGGCAAGGTGAAGACTTATAAGGCCAGACTGGTTGGAAAAGGTTTCAAACAAAGACAAGGAGTTGACTATGATGAAACCTTCTCACCAGTAGTCATGCTCAAGTCTATCCGGATTTTGCTTGCGATTGCAACTTACTATGACTACGAAATGTGGCAAATGGACGTGAAAACAGCCTTCCTCAATGAGAAACTAGATGAGGATGTATATATGATACAACCAGAGAGTTTTGTTTCAAAAGATGAAACAAACTTAGTGTGTAAATTACAAAGATCCATTTATAGATTAAAGCAGACTTCTCGAAGATGGAACATCCGTTTTGATGAGACAATCAAAGAGTTTGATTTTATCAAAAATGAGGATGAACCATGTGTGTACAAGAAGGTTAGTGGGAGTGCTGTGACATTCCTGGTATTATATGTTAATGATATATTACTTATAGGGAATGACATACCAATGCTTCAATCAATAAAAATATGGTTATCTAAACACTTCTCCATGAAGGACTTGGGAGAAGCATCCTACATATTGGGGATAAAGATCTATAGAGATAGATTAAAGAGGATGCTCGGCTTGACCTAAGGTACATACATTGATTCGATGCTAAAGAGGTTTAGCATGCAAGACTCCAAGAGAGGAATCATATCGATGAGTCATGGAGTAAATCTCTCCAAGAAATTGTCCCCAAAGACACTGGAGGAGAGAGATCGCATGAATCAGATACCTTATGCTTCAGCAATATGATCTATCATGTATGGAATGATATGTACCAGACCTGATGTTGCTTATGCACTAAGTGTGACAAGTAGATATCAGTCCAACCTTGGAGAAGAACACTGGAAAGCTGTGAAAAACATCTTAAAGTACTTGAAAAGAACTAAAGATGTATTTATAGTATATGGTGGGTCTGATTTGAAGCTAGAGGGCTATACAGACTCAAGTTTTCAAACTGACCAAGATGACAGAAAATCCACTTCAGGGTATGTATTTACCTGAATAGTGGTGCAGTGAGTTAGAAAAGTTTCAAGCAGCAAATAGTTGTTGACTTAGTAACGGAAGCAGAGTATATAGCTGCAAGTGAAGCTGCAAAGAAAGCGGTTTGGATGAAGAAGTTTATTTTAGAACTTGGAGTGGTTCTTAGCATTCAAGGACCAGTACCGGTTCATTGTGACAACACCGGAGCTGTTGCACAGGCTAAGGAACCCAGGTCTCATCAGAGATCCAAACATGTATTGCGGCGATTTCATCTAATTAGAGAAATTATTGAAAGAGGAGATGTCACCTTGGAAAGAGTGGACTCTCAAAACAACATTGCAGATCCATTTACTAAAGTATTATCTCAAGAGCAGTTCGATCGCCACTTTGATAAAATGGGTATTAGATACCAGGGTGATTGACTTTAGTGCAAGTGGGAGATAGAAAGTAATATGCCCTCAAGCCAATCACATTTGATGTGATAAGCATTTATTTTGTAATCTTATTCAATTATTAATAAAATAAATTAAAGACATATTTATCCATGTTAATTAGTTGAATTAATAAATGTGATAAACCCATAGTTTTAAAGCAATGCTTTTAGAATCATGATGAGATCATGCTAATGAGATCTAAATTCAAGATAGCTCAAAACTAAAATGTTCCTAATCGTTGGATCACTAATTTGGGATTATTGATTCCGGATAGATTAGTACATACTATGCTTGATCTTTTGAAGATGATGATTGATCTCATAATCATTTGTGTAGAGACACTAAAGCAAGTATGTAGGTACTTATTGGAGAATAAGTTCACTAAACGTGACTCGCTTAAAGAACCCTAATGGAGTTTTATTCACCTGTCAATAGGAGTTCTTAAAGTGATAGCAGTACAAGTGGTCCTTGGACTTGAGATCATCATAGTACCTTGTGTATTCTAAGTTATATTTTGTCATACTCCTTAATACCTCAGAGTATGTTATAAGGTATGTTCGGGTATAATAAAGTATACATGGAGGTAGGTGAATGATCAATAAAGGATCTACCACTTCTGATAAAGGGAGGGAATGTCCTATGCGATTTGATAAATGATAGCTCAGAAATCCCTGGCCAGGGTTGAATAAAAATTAGAAAGGAGTTTCTAATTTACATTAATCAGAGTTATGCATTCTTAAATCAAAATGCATATGATTAAATAAATAAGATTTGTCAGTAAATGCATGTCTTATATTTAATCAAGACATTGCATAGTAGAATGATTGAATTGTACGGTAACTACTACTAAATAGGTTCTATGTGATTAAACATTGATTTCATATTATACGGATAGTCATGATACATTATCGTAAGGTGTCATTCATGATGTAGAATAAATATTATTTATTTATATATGAATTAAAGGAGTTTAATTTATTATAAATAATATTAGAATGGTTCTAGTTTATTTATTCTACTACCGGCATAATATTGAACCTGAAGGGTCACACCGCAAAAGAAAAATATTATTTTAGAAATGATTAGCTTAATGATAATAAATTAAGTATTTAATTCATGAGTGGAATAAATTGAATAGCTTAATATTTATAATTATATATTTGGAGAAATATTTAATTATAAATTAATAAGAGAAATCTTCTTCTTCTTCTTCTTCTTCTTCTTATTATTATTATTATTATTATTTAAATTCCTAATTAGATTGGGAATTGAATTAATGCATTTATTCCTAAAGAGTTTAGGAGTAATAATTAGTCCTACAAATGCAAATGTAAGTAAAATGCAAGTGAAATGCAAATGCAAATGAAATGCAATTTCTAGACTAATGTAAGTTACTTGCTTAATGTTGATTAAACAAGAAACATGTGTTAATTAAAAAATGAAGCATTCATATTAATCTTAATGGTTAGGAGAATATGTATACTTCCAAGTATCATTTTGATGAAAGGAATTGATTTTGAATCATACGAATTGTTCTTGCAATTTTAAGAGTTAGAAGAAAAGAACTTTGGATTAGCCATCCTTGATTTTTAGAAAATCAAAATTTGTTTCTTCAATAATTATTTTCTTGGTGGATCACCTGCACAGTGCTACATACACTTTGTAGCTTCTGTTTGATTCTTGGATTTGGGTATTGGAGAAGCTTGAAGAAATTATGGAATTGATCTTGTAGCAGTTCAAGAAGTTGAATCTACAAAGGTATGATTTCTTGTATTATTTCTTCCTCAATTGATAATTATGCATAAGGTGATTCATCGGAAGTTGCAGAAAAAATTTTAATTTCTTTTTCCGCTGCGTTTTACAATTTGATTGTATCTTTGATCGTGTTTCTGCAAACTTACAGAGTTTTGGGTTTAGCTTAAAAAAATTTTGTCCTTGTTTTATTGCATATTGGTTTTCTTACTGTGTGTATGCTGAGGTAGTAGTTAGCCGGTTATGATTGGCCGATTGCAACACTCACTCGCTAATTTAGTTAAATGGTCTATTCAGAAATGTTTTGGCTATAGTTTTGGATTTTTTTTCATGATTCATGAATTATAGATTATTGTTTTTCGATACGACTAGGCTATCTTTGTTCAACTTTCTAGTAAGATTGAATTTTATTCAACTTCATATTAGGATCACAAGTCTTTTTCAGTTTTACTAGCACCCCCTTCACAGTTATTGTATGTGCTTTATATTTGTGTGCTTTATGTTTGATTGTTGACTGAAGTTGCTTCAGTAAAGCAATTCTCACAAAACTAGTGTGAAGGTTATGTGGAGAATTATTGCCGGAGCATATTTGGGAGGGTTTATATTTATACATCAGAAGATGTATGACTAGGTCTGAGCAGAAAAACTACATAATCGAAAAACGGGTTAATATTTATACTAATGTCTTGTTAAGTAGGTGTCTGAAATATACAGTCCTTATGCTCAATTGCCTTACGCTATTCTATTCTAATTTACAGGTTATCCTCATGATATTGGTTGCAAATGTAGCTGTAGGAGTAATCACAGAAACAAATGCTGAAAAGGCTTTGGAGGTAAGTTGTGATGGGAGGACATTTTAAAATTTGGAGAGATTGTACATTGGTTGTCTATTATTTCTCAAACTTGTTGCACTTAATATTTGACTAAAAGATGCTTCTTGCTCGCAGTTTACCTGTTGAGCTGCAATTGTTTAAGAAAATTTACATGTTGGACATATTTAATAAATACATTAAATATGAATATCAGGATTTTACGATTGATTTCAGATTTTTTTTTAAAATTTTGAACTAGTTAATTGTTTATTATTCTAAAATATTTTTATTATGATTATTATTGCTATTATTATAATTGTATGGCGTAGAATTAAATCAAATAACTCTATTGAATCCTTAAGTTGATGTCTCCTCCCGCTAAACAAGTGGAGTAGTCGTTGTGATTTTGTAAGAGTGGTTATTATTAAAAAAAATTGTTACCATTTTCCGTATCTGTCTATCAATAATTGTAAGAGTGGTTATTATTAAAGAGGAAGCTGGAGTTTGCAATTCTTAAGCAAAAACACATTTTTTTCCAAACATGTTATTGTATATAGTCCCAGTCACTAGATTTTATTGTATATTGTTTTGAGCACAGCATTTTTACATGGGATTCATGCCCCTTATTGTCATCTAGAAAATTATTCTTAATTTTCTTTTTGTTCCAATGCGTTCTGCATCTTCTGTCTATTTCTGCCAATTATTAATATGAAGTTGTAAATATGTTGTAACGCCCCCGAAACTCGGGTCTTACCTTGAACCCGATTCCAGCACGTCACGGTACTACCCATACAACATAGGCTTACTAAAAATATGTAATTACAATAATATAACAACATATCCTCATCTAATCCCAGGCACGAAGACCTTAAATAAAACACTTATGACCAAGGTTGAATAAATAGCATGATCCTTTACAATATCTCATGTGTGAACGCAAGGTTCAGATTCTGACTTTATCCAATCCCTGAATATTCGCAAGGTTATTCAATAACCAATACATTCGTTATAAAAATGTCCTTTATACAACATCGACATCCTTGTAGTTTACTATAACAAGTAACTAACATAATCACATCATAAATACTATAATGGATAACCTTCATTTCTAACTCAGGGTTTACATAGTCAAATTCACGTACATCATATACCGTCATCGTAGCTAAATAATTACAGTAAAGGGACATTTAGCAACCTTCCTGTTTCCATGCGCCTCTAATCCTCATCATCACGATATCAAGATAATTACATTGCATCGTAAATCTGCAAAAGTTTTTATTTTTGCAAGTATGAGCACGACGGCTCAGCAAGAACTAACAGTTTTCACATTTCATGCTTCACGTAACAGATAAGTTTGCATTTTATCCATGCACCATGATTCTCATACTATGCATCTTACTCATGCATTATAAATCTTATACAATTCATCCATATATATGCATCATGTATCTCATAGCATACTTCATGCATCTCACATTGTATATTTACAATAATTCAAGTTCCACATAGAACAATATAGTCACATAATTGCACATTATGCACACTTTAATCATGCTCTCATATAATCCACGTAATAGTGAAAGATTTAGTAATCAAGTCATGTACATCAATACATTTAAACAAGTTAACAAGTTACTGAAAGAACTTGCCTTTAAGCGTTCCTTGCCAAATTATGATGGCTCGTCCTTCAAATATCCTACACAATTTATTTAACAATAAAATACCAATTAGCCACTAAAAAGGCTTCATATAATGGTTTACAATATAACAACTCTTATCTCATATTGTTCGCGCATTATAAATTAATAATGCGATTAACTCTAAAACGTTACTCGGCGTCGCGTCGTTTGAAAACGTTACGACCCTTATCACCATCAATACTTATTGGTTACATTAACCCCATCCCGTATCTTATAATGCTTGTTTCATTTGAATCGAGACATTATTCAAGTTCATTAACACTTTACACGGCGTTTCGACGTTTACACGTCACACACCTAATTAGCCTCCTTTGCATGTGCTTAGCATGCTCATGCATTGGTTTATAACACACTATCATGTTTCATTATTATTAGAAACAAAATATAAAACAAGATTATACACACTAGTTACGACGTTACGACGCTTGCACATCTATACGCTAAACTTGATTATTCGAACGCCTAGGCGACATGCATTTGCGTACGCCTAACATGCCCATTCAATTTATCTAATACTCATTGGTTAATGTTAAGTATCATTATAAATCATAACATTTATGTTATAAAACTTAGAACATCATTTAACATTGTCGGGAGCATTACGCGTGCTTAAG
This sequence comes from Aralia elata, assembly GCA_034770075.1. NCBI lineage: Eukaryota > Viridiplantae > Streptophyta > Magnoliopsida > Apiales > Araliaceae > Aralia > Aralia elata. The sequence goes on along the minus strand of CM068382.1, from coordinate 73,893,715 downwards.
CGCATGCTCGACACTCTCCGATTGCCCCAAAAACACATCAGTCATACAAATAGTCAATTTGGGAATTGATCCCGACCTCCAATGGAAAAACTTAAAGAACGAACGTTGTAGGTCTACTCGTTCTCTTTCCGAATCATCTTGAATCGCCTCAATCCGAGTTCGTATGAGAAAGTTATGCCCATTTTACTAAAGGACGTCGGAGCTATTTTGCACAGTTTCCTTACCAGCGCCGTTGGCGCTCACAATGGCCTATGGCCAGCGCCTACAGCGCTCCTATGCAGTAGCTGGACCCCGTGGCCAGCACCTACAGCGCCCAGCCAAACGCCTAGAGCGCCCAGCCTTTGCTCCCAGCCCGTTTTTCTTCCCGGAATGCTCTGTTTTGGTGTTCTAGACCTATCTTGCTTCCAATCACCATAACTCCCTCAATACACGTTCAAATTGGTCCGTTCCGGACTCTATGGACTCCTAAAACATAGGGCTACAACATATCAAAAATTCAGAGTTATCCATTAACATTAACATGGCCAAATCTTAGGCCAAAGTATCAACTCATGCTATATTTTCGTGTTCTTCGTGTTCTTCATCCTCTTTAAGCATAGGTACGGATTTATTGCGTTTTTGTTCCACTTTGATATTATTAATAGCTTACATATCCTCTTAACAACATTTACAAACATCCAACACAAACAAAAACAACAAGAATCGCATCACAAATCCAACCCACAAGCTTAAGAGCTCAAAAACCTTCAAAACCCAAAAATCTTAACAAACTTAAATGAAATGGGTTTGAATGAGATGTTTACCTCTGTAAATCTCTTTCTATGTGCTAAGAAACTCAGTTAGGCTTTGTTTTGGGGTTCTCCTTGCTTGGATTTCCTCCACCCGTGCCTTTTTCTTCCTCCTTTCGTTTTCCGGCGACTCTTCTTCTTTTCCGGCGACTTTTCCGGCAAACTTCTCCTTCTCTTTTCTTCCTCCTCTTGGCTGCAGATTTTCCCTCTCTCTCTCTCTAATTGAGCTGATGGTATGGGAGAGAAGGAATGCAAGAAAGAATGAATGATTTGGGAGAAGTAGAGGAGTGATTTTTGGAAGAGTGGGTTAGGTGCTCAAGGTTGGCTAACAAATTCAAATGCTTGCCAGCAATCTCTCCCTCTTTGCTCTCATTTGATTGGTCTAATGTGGTTGGGTGGTTCCCACTTGGAGTAACAAGCCAAAATAAATACCCGAAAGCACCAAAAATATATCCGAAAACTCCCACTTTTGTACCAAAACTGGTAAATAACTCTACCCAAAATTAAAATGGGCATTACCATAAATATTGGGATACATAAAAATAATTGTTACGGGGTTTGTCCATTTATTCGAAACAGTCTTATTATACAATTCGGATACGGATAAAATCACGTATCTGTTCGAATAAATTTTCTGACGCTTGGAAAAATTATTCCTTCGCATACACGTCTTAATGAAATTTATAGAAAACGAAAAAGACGTAAAAATATTCGGGCGTGAATAGTGCCTCGGGAAACGTGCCCCGTGAATAGTGATTTGGCGATCTTTCGCAAAATCAATTATTCGCTCATACGGTTCAACAACGCATAAAAATTCATACATTGACCTCACACAGGTTATAAAATAACCTTAAAACACGTCGCATAAAAATAATATTTAATCCGTTAATACTATTAATAAACCCAAATTACAAGGGTATTCACGATTCGCGATCGCTACTCTTTCCGATTAACTCCCCATAATCATATACATCAACGTACATATATCTCACCCATATTTTGGGTTAGCATCTTTACAATAAATAACTCGTCCAATAATATTATCCTTTAACTATTTATTTAATCAAATAAATAGTACTCTAGCGATATTTCTCGAATCCGCCAAATTAGCTAATACGAAAACTTTGATACTTACTAATCATCGTCTACACACAATCTAGGTTATAATATAACCTTTAAACACTTACCACATAATATTATCAATAAAAGTCTATTTTATTCAATAATATTCATAAGCTCGAATTATCAAGCTACCCATGACTCGCGATCGTTGCAATAATTAACTATTAACTCATTCATTCCGAATCTATGTATATATTTCACATTTATATATATACATATTAAGCTCATCTATTTAATCACACAAATATATATAACACATATATATTCAAACGCGACTCATAATAAGAATTATTCTATATTAAATTCTTATTATAATTATTCTCGAAAATCTGGGTTGTCACATCCTTCCCTCCTTATAAGGATTCCGTCCTCGGAATCACAAATATCAAACCTCTTACTCGGTTTTCGTCTAATTTCTTCCGAAATTTTATCGTTGAATAAATTTTAACGTATTACTATAACATAGGTTTCATATTACCTAATTAATCTCTGGGTATTATCCTATGTTTAACCCATCAATTTCCTTTTCTAAGGATCATTGTATGCCACAATCATCATAATAATTTAATATCATGATTTGCTAACTCATAAACATTCGGGATATTACATTCACCCCTTCTTCTAAGAATTTCGTCCTCGAAATTTCAATGCATTCATCTTTGCTTATTCTACCCATCAAAACTAGGTTTTCAATCTAACCTTTACACTGTCCTCTTTCAAGGATTCACTTAAAATTGTCGCATTCTACGACTACTTCTCCTTGGGATAATCACTCTTCCCAAAATCAGTTTCCCGAATAATAGGAACCTTCAACAATTGTTTAATAATTGTGAAGTAACTTGAACAAATAGGAAATAAAATATTCCTTAAAATCTTTTCATATTATGCTGAGGGGTCATAAAAACCATGACCATAGAGGTTTACGGGTATTACTACCCCTACCAATTTTAATTATGAAAAAGGTAATCTACCTCATAAAGACCATGAACGTAGTCAAGGAATTAGTCCGTCAGTAGTACTCGAGGGGATCAGCCTCTCATACCCCATGTATATGCATAACATTTAACTCTGACTGCATCGGATACCCGACACTTATAGCATCCATATTAAGGGTTGCTCTCCGCCAGTTGTACTTGAGGGGATCGACCTCTCGTACACCATGTGTATGCATAACATTAAATCCTGACCGTGCCAGACAACCGACACTTATATTCCCCTATTCCGGGTTATTCCCCCAACTCAAGAATCCGCACCAAAATAATTTGGTTTGGCATAAATTCTCAAATAATGCTTGAATTTCATAAACACATTGCAACATTCGTCTAGCCGAATCAAATAGCTTAGACTTACATCAACAACTCGAATATCAATCGAAATATTTTAGCCAACTCAATTGCCATACCTTTCATACTTTAATGAAAACAAAAGTTATTTTATGACGTCATGATACCGCACTGTTTCTACAGTCCGTTGAGGATTCCGTCATTTGTGACTTTGTCATACTACATCATACCATAGTGGGCTGACGATCCTATGATCACATCCAACACTAGGTTAATCTTCATTGATGACTCCATCATCTGTCATTCTACATCAGGTCTCATGATGCATTGATGACAATTTAAAAATACATTTTGATATTTTCAAATCAACTTTGTCTAGCCGAAACAATTTGCATAGACATATGAATAATAGTACATTTAAAATCCCCGGTCCAGAAATCTGGCCCCATACATTTTTGGAAGAGCAAAAGTGCAAATGTCAGCACAAAGTTAATAAATTTCGAAGTCTAGCATAGCTAGAAGATTTGGAATATCCATGTCTCCTCATCAACTTCAATTTCTCCCATTTCTCCACTATTTAATAATTGTATCTATTTCTAACTCCATCAATGCTCATCATTTTGAGTATTCATAGTTCTAAATCCACAACCTTTCGATACCCCAATATAGTTCATCAAACTTACCACACAATATGAGTTCAGGAACTTACCACAATCATATGGGTTTAGAAACTTATCCTAGTCAGACCAAAATCGTCCATTCGCTGAGGGGTTCCATCAGACCATATGATTATGAGTCACGAACTTACCATAAGTATGAGTTTCAAGAACTCGCACCTAATCTTATTATTCTCTAACCATCAAATATAGATATGAGAAAAGAATCACCTTCTCGTCATACGTATAGCGATAGCGCGATACTAGGTTCCAACGATTATCAATATAGGAAGCTAAGTGATTGTCGAACCCATCACAATCCCCTGCCCATACAAGGAATCGATCAACTCGGCCACTAATCAATATAGGAGGCTAAGGGGTTGTTACACCAAGCACAAATTCCCCGCCCATACAAGGAATTGTTCAACTCAACCACTATACCGATATAGGAAGCTAAGTGGTTCTCAAACCAAGCACGAATCCCCCGCCCATACAAGGAATTGTACAACTCAGCCACTAACATGAGTCCTCAATTGAAATCACCCCCAATCCTAGCTTACTCGTTGCTTAACAAGAATTTAATTCGTGTTTCATCACCCATAACTCTTTCCGAGTTTTACTCGTACTATCTCATAGTACCATCTGTCTATAGCATTCAGCTAAAATTTTCAATCATTCAATTAATCATCTGTCATTCTATGACTTAATCCAATCACATCGTGATCTTACTCTACAATCGTTTTACATTACGATCTTCCTTATCCTACGATCGTTTCATCTTACGACCTTCTCTACTCTTCTCTTTAATCATAATATATGATTTTATTGCATCTTTGTCTTATAGACCTCGTATATTTATCAACACTTATCATCTTTATCACTGGAGTCAGGTAACTCCTAATTCTCATCTTTTATAATGCATCGAGATTCTTCTTTGAATCGTCATATATATATCTCAACTCTTACTATGAATTTTCTAAATTCATTTACTATCAATTAAACTCTATTTGAGTTTTCTTTCTTCACTATCTTCATCATTATTATCTTTCTTCACTACAGTTATAACCTGAGGTACTCTTACCTAAGGTTTATAACCTATCAGCTCTGATACCAACTGTAACGCCCCCGAAACTCGGGTCTTACCTTGAACCCGATTCCAGCACGTCACGGTACTACCCATACAACATAGGCTTACTAAAAATATGTAATTACAATAATATAACAACATATCCTCATCTAATCCCAGGCACGAAGACCTTAAATAAAACACTTATGACCAAGGTTGAATAAATAGCATGATCCTTTACAATATCTCATGTGTGAACGCAAGGTTCAGATTCTGACTTTATCCAATCCCTAAATATTCGCAAGGTTATTCAATAACCAATACATTCGTTATAAAAATGTCCTTTATACAACATCGACATCCTTGTAGTTTACTATAACAAGTAACTAACATAATCACATCATAAATACTATAATGGATAACCTTCATTTCTAACTCAGGGTTTACATAGTCAAATTCACGTACATCATATACCGTCATCGTAGCTAAATAATTACAGTAAAGGGACATTTAGCAACCTTCCTGTTTCCATGCGCCTCTAATCCTCATCATCACGATATCAAGATAATTACATTGCATCGTAAATCTGCAAAAGTTTTATTTTTGCAAGAATGAGCACGACGGCTCAGCAAGAACTAACAGTTTTCACATTTCATGCTTCACGTAACAGATAAGTTTGCATTTTATCCATGCACCATGATTCTCATACTATGCATCTTACTCATGCATTATAAATCTTATACAATTCATCCATATATATGCATCATGTATCTCATAGCATACTTCATGCATCTCACATTGTATATTTACAATAATTCAAGTTCCACATAGAACAATATAGTCACATAATTGCACATTATGCACACTTTAATCATGCTCTCATATAATCCACGTAATAGTGAAAGATTTAGTAATCAAGTCATGTACATCAATACATTTAAACAAGTTAACAAGTTACTGAAAGAACTTGCCTTTAAGCGTTCCTTGCCAAATTATGATGGCTCGTCCTTCAAATATCCTACACAATTTATTTAACAATAAAATACCAATTAGCCACTAAAAAGGCTTCATATAATGGTTTACAATATAACAACTCTTATCTCATATTGTTCGCGCATTATAAATTAATAATGCAATTAACTCTAAAACGTTACTCGGCGTCGCGTCGTTTGAAAACGTTACGACCCTTATCACCATCAATACTTATTGGTTACATTAACCCCATCCCGTATCTTATAATGCTTGTTTCATTTGAATCGAGACATTATTCAAGTTCATTAACACTTTACACGGCGTTTCGACGTTTACACGTCACACACCTAATTCGCCTCCTTTGCATGTGCTTAGCATGCTCATGCATTGGTTTATAACACATTATCATGTTTCATTATTATTAGAAACAAAATATTAAACAAGATTATACACACTAGTTATGACGTTACGACGCTTGCACGTCTATACGCTAAACTTGATTATTAGAACGCCTAGGCGACATGCATTTGCGTACGCCTAACATGCCCATTCAATTTATCTAATACTCATTGGTTAATGTTAAGTATCATTATAAATCATAACATTCATGTTATAAAACTTAGAACATCATTTAACATTGTCGGGAGCATTACGCGTGCTTAAGCGCATGCTCGACACTCTCCGATTGCCCCAAAAACACATCAGTCATACAAATGGTCAATTTGGAAATTGATCCCGACCTCCAATGGAAACACTTAAAGAACGAAAGTTGTAGGTCTACTCGTTCTCTTTCCGAATCATCTTGAATCGCTTCAATCCGAGTTCGTATGTGAAAGTTATGCCCATATTACTAAAGGACGTCGGAGCTGTTTTGCACAGTTTCCTTACCAGCGCCGTTGGCGCTCACAATGGCCTATGGCCAGCACCTACAGCGCTCCTATGCAATAGCTGGACCCCGTGGCCAGCGGCTACAGCGCCCAGCCAAACGCCTAGAGCGCCCAGCCTTTGCTCCCAGCCCGTTTTTCTTCCCGGAATGCTCTGTTTTGGTGTTCTAGACCTATCTTGCTTCCAATCACCATAACTCCCTCAATACACGTTCAAATTGGTCCGTTCCGGACTCTATGGACTCCTAAGACATAGGGCTACAACATATCAAAAATTCAGAGCTATCCATTAACATTAACATGGCCAAATCTTAGGCCAAAGTATCAACTCATGCTATATTTTCGTGTTCTTCGTGTTCTTCATCCTCTTTAAGCATAGGTACGGATTTATTGCGTTTTTGTTCCACTTTGATGTTATTAATAGCTTACATATCCTCTTAACAACATTTACAAACATCCAACACAAACAAAAACAATAAGAATCGCATCACAAATCCAACCCACAAGCTTAAGAGCTCAAAAACCTTCAAAACCCAAAAATCTTAACAAACTTAAATGAAATGGGTTTGAATGAGATGTTTACCTCTGTAAATCTCTTTCTATGTGCTAAGAAACTCGGTTAGGCTTTGTTTTGGGGTTCTCCTTGCTTGGATTTCCTCCACCCGTGCCTTTTTCTTCCTCCTTTCGTTTTCCGGCGACTCTTCTTCTTTTCCGGCGACTTTTCCGGCGAACTTCTCCTTCTCTTTTCTTCTTCCTCTTGGCTGCAGATTTTCCCTCTCTCTCTCTTTAATTGAGCTGATGGTATGGGGGAGAAGGAATGCAAGAAAGAATGAATGATTTGGGAGAAGTGGAGGAGTGATTTTTGGAATAGTGGGTTAGGTGCTCAAGGTTGGCTAACAAATTCAAATGCTTGCCAGCAATCTCTCCCTCTTTGCTCTCATTTGATTGGTCTAATGTGGTTGGGTGGTTCCCACTTGGAGTAACAAGCCAAAATAAATACCCGAAAGCACCAAAAATATATCCGAAAACTCCCACTTTTGTACCAAAACTGGTAAATAACTCTACCCAAAATTAAAATGGGCATTACCATAAATATTGGGATACATAAAAATAATTGTTACGGGGTTTGTCCATTTATTCGAAACAGTCTTATTATACAATTCGGATACGGATAAAATCACGTATCTGTTCGAATAAATTTTCTGACGCTTGGAAAAATTATTCCTTCGCATACACGTCTTAATAAAATTTATAGAAAACAAAAAAGACGTAAAAATATTCGGGCGTGAATAGTGCCTCGGGAAACGTGCCCCGTGAATAGTGATTTGGCGATCTTTCGCAAAATCAATTATTCGCTCATACGGTTCAACAACGCATAAAAATTCATACATTGACCTCACACAGGTTATAAAATAACCTTAAAACACGTCGCATAAAAATAATATTTAATCCGTTAATACTATTAATAAACCCAAATTACAAGGGTATTCACGATTCGCGATCGCTACTCTTTCCGATTAACTCCCCATAATCATATACATCAACGTACATATATCTCACCCATATTTTGGGTTAGCGTCTTTACAATAAATAACTCGTCCAATAATATTATCCTTTAACTATTTATTTAATCAAATAAATAGTACTCTAGCGATATTTCTCGAATCCGTCAAATTAGCTAATACGAAATTTTGATACTTACTAATCATCGTCTACACACAATCTAGGTTATAATATAACCTTTAAACACTTACCACATAATATTATCAATAAAAGTCTATTTTATTCAATAATATTCATAAGCTCGAATTATCAAGCTACCCATGACTCGCGATCGTTGCAATAATTAACTATTAACTCATTCATTCCGAATCTATGTATATATTTCACATTTATATATATACATATTAAGCTCATCTATTTAATCACACAAATATATATAACACACCTATATTCAAACGCGACTCATAATAAGAATTATTCTATATTAAATTCTTATTATAATTATTCTCGAAAATCCGGGTTGTCACATATGTGCCTTAAATTAATTTTTCAGGCAATACAAGGAGTATATAAACAAACTACTGGAGTATCTTATATATTGTTTTGAGCGCACAGAACCCTTGAAAGATCTAGAAAGAATATTCTTCAAGGTTCAGTTTATATGATATTTCTTCCCTCTTTCTATTGCATTGTGTTCAATGTTTCTCTTCAGTGTTTCATGATACAAAATTTTATGGAATGCAGTATGCCTGTATGATAGTATATTATAGTTTTCTTGGTAAACATATTCAGAATCATACTGTTCGACATACACTATTTGTTTTGTGACCAAAAGTGATTATAGAAAGCAAAATGCAAAAAATAGATTTAACGGTAAAGGCGTTTGATTTGAATATGTTTGTTTGCAAAAGGTTCCTACTTCTAGATTTGTCCAAGTTCTGCTCAGTGGAAAAAAGGGAAAAGCTTCTTATGCTTTTTCCTTCAATTCAAGTCAACATCAATTTTTGGTGAACTATGAAATGAGATTAATTTTGGCTGAATTGTTACATAGGATTCCTCAAAACCCCCAAATATATGGGGTCATATCGCCTCGAAAGTTCTTGCACGTTGCTCACACTTGTACATCGTATTAGGTTCGTTATCTTCATGAATAGTAATGCGTTATCTTTCAAATGCATCACAGTATTGAATTATGTTGAAGTTTTTGAATTGGCCTTGTTTTGGTTAAAGAAAGCAATTAAGTGCATTTATGTAGACTTAGAGCCCCAAGGAGAGGAGCATTGGCAGATGGGCATTGAGGCATAGTTCTGGTACCAATTCCCATACATGGAGCCAATATTACCTATTCATGAAGTGTATTTATGTTGATTTAGTAATTGAGGTATTTAAGTTGGGTTATAGTATGCATTATTTTCAATACAAATATTATGAAAACAATATTTCCCAGAGACAGTATTATGTGTGGTAAAATTTATATAGTAATCTGAAGAGAAGCTTATTTACTTTCTAATTTTATAAATATGAAAAAGTTCAGGTTAAACTAGTTCTGAGTCACCTCTCTTGTGTGACAAAACACCCCTAATATTATGTGTTATTTTGCACAAGACTGGTATGTGTCAATTCATAACTCTTTCATTGATTTTCATGTGCTGACTTTCAAATTCTTTTTCAGCAACTGATTACCTAATTAGTTTTTATTGTGGTATTCAGCGGTACTTTATCACATTGAAATCATTAAATGTAATTGTGTTGACGCTGTTCATGCATCTTATATGATGTACACACACAGAAATATATGCACGTTTTCTTTAACTATACAAACAAAAAATATATCAACATGTCTTCTTTTCTGAAAAGTACTGTTTTATTGCAGGTAACAACTGAATTTGAAGAGCAATGGGCTAGTGGTTTGGTGCAAGGATGGGGGAATGAAAACCATGAGACTGGACATGCTTCAGCTCAGCATACTTCTATTGATCTCGATTACTATAGTACAGTTGAAGAGCTGATCGAGGTTGGAGGTTGGACCTGAGCGGTACCGGATTGATAGACAGATACGAAAAATAGTAGGTAATGAGAAGCAAAATTACCGTTTTTATCTCTTTTTAGAACCACAAGGGCAAAGCACACTTATACTTATTTGCCACCTTGTGCACTCATGATTTGAATGTTGTGAAAGCAAGTAGCAGCCATGCTCGTGTATACCGAACTAAATAGTTCTTTCCATAGTTAAGTACTGATTTGGTATTTCATGCCCAATTTGTTGAAGGCACCAACTTTGTACATGTGCCCCAATAAATCATTTAGATAGTTGATTGTAAAGATGATGAATGATCATGTACTGGATGATTTTATTTAATTAATAATATTTGAGGTTTTTATACTTTTGCCATGATTTGTTATGGGGTCATTGAGCTACGATTTATTTTGTTTGTAAAATAATTTCGATATTCGTTACATAACAAAGAAAAAGGCAACATTTATATTGTTGCAAATCATAACAACTTTCATTGCACATATAAAGCAAACGACAACATATAGTTTCGTTGCTAATTGACAATAATTTTTGTTGCTCTCTAAAAATAATCAGCATTGACCATTATTGTTGTTAATTGATCATAATTATCCATAACAAGATCAACCACAACGAAAAATCTCGTTGCAAAATAATATATGATCGATATATTTTGCACATTTAGTAAAGAACATTATTGCCAAAAAGTATACAATCAGTAACGAAAATCAGTTAAGGCAACAATTTTCATACTGTTCAGTAACGGCAAACATCGTTGGCAAAAGTGTCTCAATCGCAACGAAATTTCATCTTCGTTGACAAAAAAAAGATTACTTTCGTTGCCAATTAGAAGGATTTTGCAACGAAAGTTATTTTTTAGTAACAATTTCTTAATAAATTTACAACAATACATTTCGTTGCTAAATGATCTATACTTTTATACGAAAACTAACTTTCGTTGCAAAATATCTCACTTTCTGCAACGATCAAAATCATTTCGTTGCTAAACAATTAGCAACGCTCATTGCGCAACAGATGATCCAACGACCGAAAATCGTTGTAAATGACATTTAGCAACGAAATTTCATATCTTTAGCAACAAAAACTGGTTGTTGTCAAATCACCATTTTTTTGTAGTGATCGTCAAAAACGATTTTTAAATCAAAATAATAAAGATCTTCTAAAATTAAATCGCTCCGGGTAGTAAGACGACTTTAGAATAAAATTGAACTTAACGAAGAATCTCGATTCCTATTTGGTGAAGGGTTTGAAAACTGCGATTTCTAAAACGTCACCCCAAAAGGCTTTACTACAAAATAAAGAGCTAAAATGAACCGTTTTTCTCAAATCAAATCCTGTATGCATAGGCTCAAAGAGGTTTTAAGTTACTTTCAAAATAACGCACTTTCCCCGATTTCGACTCAAAGCTAGATAGACTTTCTCCAAATCACACACACACGCACACCTCACACTTAGGAAGACATCAAGATGTGGTAACTGTGTTTTCACGGAAGTCGATGGGTGCCTACCATCTTCCCCTCGCTTAAGCAAGCCCCCGAACTCTATGAATCTCGGTTTCGAGACCAATTTTACGAAGTCACATATTGGGCCTCTCGATTGCGAAAATCCTAAAATTCGGATGAGTTGGTACATCCATTTAAATCTTTATCAACTAGCAGCTCTGTCTAATTGGTCCATCATTAAAATCAACCTTTCAAAACCCCGTCAGCATTTATGTCGGCTTTTTTCTAAAAATCACCCTTTAAGCGAACTGAATAAATCAAAATCCTAAAAAAGGGTAGAAACGCGAAAACAAACAGGAAAAAAATCCTGGAGTCGACATTGATTTTACAAGAGATTAAACTTGAACATGTAATCATATATAGTAAATAATTAAGACATATCGGATTTGGCTCCCCTCCATTACACCTTCCTTCAAGTTAGAGTATATATCTTGTCACACATTGAATACTTTGAGAAAATATGTCTAGTTTATAATGATTTGTGTCAACTCGATTTTGAATTAGAGAGCTTGATATCTTTATGTACTAGACTTTAGGTCCATTTTATAAGTCTAATATAGTATCAGAGCAGGCTATCCTTGGACCTAATTAACACACTCTTCTTAGCCTTCATTCTTACTCACTTGCAGTCCATTCCTTAAGGGCCAAAGTTACTCACTTCTTAACTAGTACCACTTACCAATTAGGGCAATAGTTGCCCGTGATTTACTAGAATTCTTTTGAGCTTGTTTATATTGTGTGGGTCTTCATATTCATTAGGGTTACACGTGAGGAGGAGTGTTACAGTATATATCTTGTCCTATATTGAATACCTTGAGAAAATATGTCTAGTTTATAATGACTTATGTCAACTCTTCTCATAGTAAATTAGTTTTGAGTTAGAGAGGTTAATGTCTTTATATACTAGACTTTGGACCCATTTTATAATTCTAACACCTCTAATTTCATCCAATACACCACTTATTTGATCTTAATAATTTTGTTAATAATGATCAAAATATATTAATAGATAGTTAATAATATTAAGATCAATCCTACAAAAAATTAGAATCATAAAATATATTTTCACCGTTAAGGGTTTGTTTGCCTTCACCTATAAGAATTTCTACCAATTCTTCTTTTATTCATGAAAGCTCATCCGCCAATGGAGAGATAGTTGGAGAGGTGACAAAAAAATTTCAACCATTAAAATTTTGATGAAAAATTCACATGTTCATCAAATAGTAAAAAAGTATCGGATTACTTTTATTTTTGAAACAATTATGTTATTCAATATAATAAATTAATTGACTGGTGTTGATTTCAATTATACTATCCACAACTATAAAAACATGATGTATTGAATGAAATTAGAAGAAAAGATGTAATAGAGGGGAACCAAGTTCGGACTTATCATTATTAACTAATCACTAGCCACACATGTTATTACTAGTTTGAAAAATAAAAAAGAAGACAAAAATACTTGACATTTCTATTTCTTTGACTATAAAAATAATAGAGAAAATTATTTAAGATGTAATAAATTAAAAGTACGTATTTTGCAATAAAACCTTTTATATTGGCTATCACAATTTCATAATCAATAATGTTTGGATAAAAAATTTTAAAGTGGGAATTGGGAAGTAAATGATTTGGAAATTAGAATTCATACACTGTGTAGACACCCAAATTTTGCGCTTCGTATACTAACCGTGACAGGAGGGCAAAATCGTCAAATGAACCGGCCTGTGAGAGCGAGGGATGCACAAGTGCGAACACTCGACGCCACCGCAACGATTTGCAAATCAAAACCGACGTGACAGCAGGGCCGTCCGAAATGAGCATGCCCGAATGATGTGGCACGTCTCCCAGTGATTCTCGGACTGCAAAATACAAGCCTGTCGGCGAAAACCAACGTCACGACACGAGAAACAAGGTGCGGTTCGGAAAACGAGAAAATCAGCCCACCCAGCCGCGGATTGATCTGCGGCCAAACGATTAAAATAATGGTGGTGCGCACGGGACTCGAAACCAGGAAACCAGCTGAGTGCGATGGGGGGTGGGCCAGCCAGCCGCAGATCAATCTGCGGCTGCCCTAAACCAGCCTATTTCAGCTTAGTTTCGTTGCAGCATACAGGGGGGGAAGAATTTGAAGGAAGAAGAATTCTGCAGCAGCAAGAACACGGAAACAGAGAGAAAAAGGAGCAAATTTTACAATCAAATAGGAAGAAAAGAGAGGAAAAAAGAGAGGATTTATATTCTTTGATTTTAATTGTATCAAATATACTCCTTATCTTAGTCAAATACACAAGTTCACATCCATTTGAGATCATTTGCAAGGTGAAAATTCCCTTTGTTCTAGCAATTTATATCATATTGTTTGGTTAAATTAAATGTAGTTTTTCTTGTATATTGTTGTGGATCTATGGATTGAGGACTATTAGTGAGGGTTCCCAAATGGAACGAAATTCCTCCTAATGGCCCGATGATATCCATTTGGTGAATTTTAGCTCGTTGTAATGATGTATTATGCATATTTTATTTTAGATTGTTATTTTTAGGATCTTGTGGGTGTGTAGCGATTTTGGATGTGAGCCTAGGAGCGCGACCCCGTGGTCCAAATCCGATGATGGACATCGTTTGATATATGTAATAAATTCGATGTACCTTTCATTGTAAATATATAATCGTCGGGCCTTAAAACGACGCCAAGGCGAGAATCGTGTTTAAGGCCCCAAAATAGTGAAACTTGTGATTGTAGGCGTTTGGGGTTATTTTGATGGCTTACATGCCCATGAATAACTCCGATGCGTGTTTATGCTTGATTTGATTTACGACACGAAATTGATTTCAAAGCTAAAAGATAAGATTTTCATAAAATCAATCAAATTAGGTTATTAGCATCACGAGGCTTAAAAATGAGAAATGCTAATGAATGTCGATTTCTGTGTAAACGGGAAAGCTAAAGAAAATCGTTTTTCAAACATCACAAAAATTGTTTCATAAAATAAGTGACGTTTTATTAAACCATTGTGCATAGGGTTAAAGAGATCCTAGAAATTGCCCATCATTTGAGTTACGAGGGCAACGTATAGATCTCGATTCCTATTTTGACGAAGGTTTGGAAAACTCTTGTTTTGCCAAAACGACACCTAATGAAAATCTCATAGTCTTTGACAATTAAAATCAAATCTTTTCTCATAAAGCTTTCTCGTGTATGCCGAAAAGACATTCCGAAGCATTCTCAAATTAAAGCACGACTTTCCCTAAAAATCCAAATGATTCTTTCATACAAACTCACCACAACATTCACATGGGCACACACACACATACGCGTATACACACACACACACATTAAAGAATTAAAGGATAGGAATGCATCAAGATTGCGGTAACCGTGTTTCACGGAAGTCGGGGGGTGCCTAACACCTTCCCCTCGCTTAAGCAAGCCCCCGAACTCTATGAATCTCGGTTCGCAGACCAATTAATTCGGAGTCACATATGAGCCAGCGATTTACGAAAACGAAATTCGGATGAGTTGGTACATCCATTTCAAATATACCAACTGGCGACTCTGGTTAATTGGCTCATCATAAAAACGATCTTTCAAAACCCCGTCGACACTCAAGCCGACCCTTTTTCCAAAATCACATAATAAAAAGGCTAAGATCGGAAAAGGACGAATATCGCGAAGGAGACGCGAAAACCCGGCGTCGACAGCTGGCGACTCTGCTGGGGAACATTAGAGGGCTTAAGCCGCGTTCAAGTCTTGATGCTATCCTATCCTTTAAAATTCCTGAATGTGTGTGCGCGTGCGATATTTTGACCTGTTGTTGTGTGAATGTGTTTTACCAATGAATGAATGGTTGAATGAAATTGCTTTACTTCAAAGTAATCATATGCATACGGTGAGGATGATGAATGTGAATGCATGTTGAGAGTGTACCTCCTCCTGAGGCGAACCTGTCGGTTGCTTATTACTGGACTCGAAGGGGCTGCTCCCCGGAGATGGCTCAGGAAACGCACCACCCAAATCCGCTCCAATCGAAAGGATTCAGACTAGTAGATTGCGAAGATTTGGGGACCTTCATGCCGAAAAGCCCGCGAGAGTAACCCTAGGGTAGGTCAGCCTCTGATAAACCTAACGAAAGGGAAGCTTCTTCATGCCCTTTTATCGTTCAGTCAAATAAATAAATGTCATGCAAATGGCATACAACTGTCATGCCATCATCATCGTAATAAATATGTCCTGTATCATGTGATTGCATCACCTGCACATATAAAGAGAATACTGACATGGTTTTTGCAGGAGGGCAATCCGTGCCACGTAGCAAGGTTTTCTAAAAACTTCCAAATACTATCCTGTCATCAAACACTGACCTTGTTTTGCAGGATAAGATTAAGAGAACCATGAAAGCGTGGCATAACGATCACAAAGAACCCGGAGTAGGGGCATATTCGACCACACAAAAAAAAGGGGGAAAAAGAAAAAGAAAAAGAAGAAAAAAGAAAAAAAAAGAATAAAAATCAGGCATCAGTGTTGACATGCATCTGCCAATTTGTAGCCGGCACAGTACTAAACTACGGCCCTTGTTTGTTTGGTGAGATTGCCCCTAGTACCCAACTGAGAGGCCATAAAGTCCATACTCCATCCATCCAAATGGCAAAAGCCGGTAGCCATGAAATTACAGTTCTGCCACTCCAACAATACGGCCGAATGCGAGGGATGCATCCTAGGACTGAGATTAGCCCTGGGAATTGCGGCACAGACTTGTCCGGCCTATGAGGATCAGATCGGAGAGATCTCCCATAGGGACGCCCTCCCTGAATGGGCTTGGTATCAAAACATTAAGGAGTTCCTTCGAGACAACTCCTCTCCCGAAAATGCAGACCTGACCGGGGGAAAGAGAATCCAAAGATGGGCAGTGAATTTCTTCCTAAGCTACGGAACTGCTGAGATATCTGGAAGCCGAAGAAGCCCACAGATTAATGAACGAAGTACATGGCAATGTGTGCAGAGCCCATATGAGCAGAACACTTTTTGCAAAGAAAAGCGTGTGAACGGGTCGCTACGGGCTAACCATGAAAACTGATTGCGATACTCATGTCAGGAAATGCCATCAATGTCAGATCCATACCAATGTGATCCATGCACCTCCTAATGAGCTCCATTGCTTGACCTCACCGTGGCCAGTTGGACCGTGCATCAGGTGATATCCAGGAAGGGAAAAATCCCGGATTATGGCAGTGAATCCCGGCCAATAGAGGATCAATGGGTTTTAAAATTCTGAGTTTTATTTCAAATCTCTGCACGCTCATGTCATTTTGTCATGTTCTCCAAAAGAAGATCATGTGATGAAATGTTTTATATATATGACAAGCATTTTGTTTTATGTCAGGTACCCCGATTTGAGGCACGCTAGCCTGACAAGCAATAGGCCAAGTTTGAAGGAGGATCACGATTTTGGTATAAAGCTAGAGTTCGATCTGATGGGGATTGAGCAGGACGAGACAGATGTCGACAATACGCCTGGTGAGATCAAAGGATGGGTCGGGGGTAAACCCAAACCCAGTTTAGACCAAACCATCGCCGTCAAACATCAGAACCTCTGACGATCATAAAGAACCCGGAGTAGGGGCAAATTAGATCATCAAAAAAAAAATATATATATATATAGCCGAGTTGTTGAGCCTGTATGGAGATATGTTCGCTTGGTCCCGTGGCGACGTGAATGTATTGTCCACAGACGTTATAGGACATCGACTGCCCATCAAGGAGGGTTCCGACCAATTAAGCAAAAGTTGAGAACGTTGAAGCCTGAATGGAGGATGTAAATAAAGGACGAGATTGTCAAGCGGTTTAAGGCAGGAATCATCACGGTGTCTATTTACCCTGAATGGCTTTCCGACAGAATCCCAGTACCACAGCTTGGAGGAGAAGTGAGGGGCCGCATCGACTATAGAAATTTGAACGATGCCCTCAAGGAGGAGATATATGACAAATTCAAGATCAAACATTTTGATTCAGTCATTTACCGGCCCAAAATGAATGGGGCAGTAGGGCTGCGAATAAAACACAAAGACGATCATGGGAAGAATGTCCGTCAATCATCGGGGATGGCCGGATTTATTGTCGCTCACCCTGTTTGCCTGTCGAACCTCAGTTCGCACATTTGCAGGGGCAGCCCCTTACGCATCTCCCGGGCATACGACAAGAGGGTACGATCCCGGAAATTCGAAATAAACGATTTAGTCCTCAAAAGGATCGCGCTCTGCCAAGACGAAGCTATGGGGAATTTCGCTCTAAATTAAAAGGAGCCGTCACGAAAAAAAAATCAAAAACAAAAAAAAAAAAAAATCAAAAAAAAAAAAAATCCCCCAAACCTTTCAACAAGTCAAAGGACCGGATCTTTTGTCAGCCCAGCGAGATACCGATGCAACCAGTACGAGGGAGATCACAAGAAAAAAAACTTAACACTGGGGCATTTGTCAACTACCCAGGAAATGATGACGTGCAAATTGGCACCCATGCAACAATCCCATCAACATGCACCATCATCAAATGCTACCTCATGTCAATTCAATCTCCAACGGTACGATCATCTGGCATTTGTCAAGCATAGTTTTCCCGGGATACGATGAACCGCGTGAAAGGGGATTTTATTTGACTTGATAGGAATCGGATTGATTCTGACAAGCATCCGTGGAGCACGATCGTGAGTTATGATTAGACGAAGAAGGCTATTCAACCTTTTGATCGGGTACAAAGCCTTAATTCAAAGCAACGTTTGCGACAGAATCGACCTCATGTGACAGCCTTCACTTTGCATTTGCAAAAACTTTCAGTTGTGGGGTATAAAACTATGACGACGTTGATGGCAATTAACACGTAGTCAGACAGTCAATAATTATCAAGCTAAAATCAAGGAGTCAGACGATAAATGATTATCAAGCTAATGTCTCGAATCGTGGCCTGGGTTATTCGAGTAATTAAGCCCGAGGGGTGTCTCTACACCTAATGCCCCAAAACCGTCTGGTTCGGGAGTCATTGGTCCAAAACTCGTTAAATGGGTAACTTTGAAAAGCCTAAGAAAACGAGACAAGTGAAGTGGGCTGATAAGGAGAAAAGATAATATGAAAAAACTCTCGGCCTTAAACAAAAAGTCAGGAAAGAGAAACCCCTACTGAATGCTGCATCGCACAGTGCATTTGTCATATGACGTCAATCCTGCTAAGGACGTTGTCGAGAATGGAGACAGAGTGCTTTTGACGAGGGAAGGTAGTTCGTTTGAATTCGACCTCACTCACGTACAATGACCATGAATGCTTGAAGGTGTTCTTACGATTTCATAACTCGTCATATAGAAAATCATCAACTCACGAGAGATTGAAAAAAAAATATAATACTTCCAATCTAGTACATTCACAGTTCACCACTTGCTAGATTATGTGATCAAAAGATATTCAATTTCATGTGCTTTAACTGCATTTTTGTCGAGATTATAATAGCTTTGTGTTGAACTAGCACTAACGGCCCGAGCCTTCAAAGTTTTGGCATTTGTTAGTCATCTGATATGCAGGATCTTGCAGAGCTGTGGATAACTCAGCACGGTCAACATCGCGAGTTTTCGATAGAAATTCTTGGTAGCGACACGCGCCAAGGCAGGGGCAGTTAAGAATCGTGAAATGGAAGGAAGCTGAGGCTGCACAGAACTCTTCGGCATTGGGCCTCTCCCCAATCCTGACTATCACTGCCTCGACATCTAAATGATCCACGTGCATGAGCATATACAAAGATGATATAGTTCGGGGCGACAACATATCGGCCATCAGAAATGAGCAAAAGGCCAAGGAGCCCAACATAGTTGTCAATCATCACTGAGAGCGAAACAGACTGCCTCAAATGAAGACGACCAAGAACAGGCAGAATACCAAACCAATGAAACAGACTGCCTCAAATGAAG
The DNA here is from genome assembly GCA_034770075.1 of Aralia elata. Classification (NCBI taxonomy): domain Eukaryota; kingdom Viridiplantae; phylum Streptophyta; class Magnoliopsida; order Apiales; family Araliaceae; genus Aralia; species Aralia elata. Next base: position 73,873,961 of record CM068382.1, on the reverse strand, counting down.
ACGACCAAAAACAGGCAGAGTACCAAACCAATGTTGAAGTCTAGAGACAACACTTCACGACGGGGCGTGATCCAATCAGATGTTGGCAGGCAACGACGACTGTCGAATCATATCATTTGACTGAACAGGGGTCATTTCTATCTAAAACATATGTTGTGCACATGCATATGTCCATAACATATCTGCCAGATCATGCATAACATCTTTTTCATGCATGCAGGTACGATCAAAATGAAAATCTTCAGGAAAGTACGAGCACATCGCTTTCAACCTCACAAATGAACAGAGTGATGGCTTTTGCGGCATGGTACGTGGACGATGTTGGTGGGAGATCCAGGACATGAAGCCGATCACACATCCGACTTCAAGAAATCATAAAAAAAAAAAAAAAAAAAAGACAAAAAACAACAAACCCTGGGAAGGGCTGAGATCCACGCGAACCACAACAAGATGGTGAGCACCCCTAGGAAGGGCTGATATCCACAAAAAGAAAAAAGACAAAAAACAACAAACCCTGGGAAGGGCTGAGATCCACGCGAGCCACAACAAAGATGGTGAGCACCCCTAGGAAGGGCTGATATCCACAAAAAGAAAAAAAGACAAAAAACAACAAACCCTGGGAAGGGCTGAGATCCACGCGAACCACAACAAAGATGGTGAGCACCCCTGGGAAGGGCTGATATCCACAAAAAGAAAAAAAGACAAAAAACAACAAACCCTGGGAAGGGCTGAGATCCACGCGAACCACAACAAAGATGGTGAGCACCCCTGGGAAGGGCTGATATCCACAAAAAGAAAAAAGACAAAAAACAACAAACCCTGGGAAGGGCTGAGATCCACGCGAACCACAACAAAGATGGTGAGCACCCCTGGGAAGGGCTGATATCCACAAAAAAAAGAAAAAGACAAAAAACAACAAACCCTGGGAAGGGCTGAGATCCACGCGAACCACACAAGATGGTGAGCACCCCCCTGGGAAGGGCTGATATCCACAAAAAGAAAAAAGACAAAAAACAACAAACCCTGGAAAGGGCTGAGATCCAAGATAACCAACCGGCGACGATAACCGGGGGTTACGAGATGGGTGTCCGGCGACGAAAACCCGGCCCCGACGAGACAATCGACCGGCGACGATAACCGGCGATCATGAGATGGATGTCCGGCGACGAAAATCGGCTCCGACAAGATAACCAACCGGCGACGATAACTGGGGGTTACGAGATGGGCGACCGGCGACGATACCCGGCCCCGACGAGATAATCGACCGGCGACGATAACCGGCGATTACGAGATGGATGTCCGGCGACGAAAACCGGCTCCGACAAGATAACCAACCGGCGACGATAACCGGGGGTTACGAGATGGGTGACCGGCGACGATACCCGGCCCCGACGAGACAATCGACCGGCGACGATAACCGGCGATTACGAGATGGATGTCCGGCGACGAAAACCGGCTCCGACAAGATAACCAACCGGCGACGATAACCGGGGGTTACGAGATGGGTGACCAGCGACGATACCCGGCCCTGACGAGACAATCGACCGGCGACGATAACCGGCGATTACGAGATGGATGTCCGGCGACGAAAACCGGCTCTGACAAGATAACCAACCGGCGACGATAACCGGGGGTTAGGAGATGGGTGACCGGCGACGATACTCGGCCCCGACGAGACAATCGACCGGCGATGATAACCGGCGATTACGAGATGGATGTCCGGCGACGAAAACCGGCTCCGACAAGATAACCAACCGGCGACGATAACCGGGGGTTACGAGATGGGTGACCGGCGATGATACCCGGCCCTGACGAGACAATCGACCGGCGACGATAACCGGCGATTACGAGATGGATGTCCGGCGACGAAAACCGGCTCCGACAAGATAACCAACCGGCGACGATAACCGGGGGTTACGAGATGGGTGACCGGCGACGATACCCGGCCCCGACGAGACAATTGACCGGCGACGATAACCGGCGATTACGAGATGGATGTCCGGCGACGAAAACCGGCTCCAACAAGCGGTGACACCTGTAGAATCGTATCAAAAGACTGTACAGGGGTCATTTTTCATTTTAAATGTTGTGTCACATGCATTGAATAAGTGATAATTCTGTACGTGATCCATGCAGGTTAGGTGTCAAGGTCCTAGCCTATCAGAGTCAAAAGCAATGGTTGCCAAGAACGATGTGCGAGGACGAATTCCAAGGATGCCCTTCAAAGCTAGTCAGGAGAATAACTTCCTTTGATGACAATGGGATGGAATAAGGTGATTACGAGAGGGGTGACCGGATATGAGACCCGACATTCACAGGACAATCGACCGGATACGAGACCCGGCGATTACGAGACGAGCGACAGGTTAGGGATTGATGCATTGACACCTTTACAAATGTGTTGCATGCCTTACATCTTGCGTTACATCATAAGTTGTATGTGTTGCACTGTCATTCTTATGCACTGTCATTCATGCATCGTGTGTCTACTTCTTTATCATGTTCATTTCATTTAACATTTCATAAACATGATAAAGAGGGGCAGCTGTAGACACCCAAATTTTGCGCTTCGTATACTAACCGTGACAGGAGGGCAAAATCGTCAAATGAACCGGCCTGTGAGAGCGAGGGATGCACAAGTGCGAACACTCGACGCCACCGCAACGATTTGCAAATCAAAACCGACGTGACAGCAGGGCCGTCTGAAATGAGCATGCCCGAATGATGTGGCACGTCTCCCAGTGATTCTCGGACTGCAAAATATAAGCCTGTCGGCGAAAACCGACGTCACGACACGAGAAACAAGGTGCGGTTCGGAAAACGAGAAAATCAGCCCACCCAGCCGCGGATTGATCTGCGGCCAAACGATTAAAATAATGGTGGTGCGCACGGGACTCGAAACCAGGAAACCAGCTGAGTGCGATGGGGGGTGGGCCAGCCAGCCGCAGATCAATCTGCGGCCAGCCGCAGATCAATCTGCGGCTGCCCTAAACCAGCCTATTTCAGCTTAGTTTCGTTGCAGCATACAGGGGGGGAAGAATTTGAAGGAAGAAGAATTCTGCAGCAGCAAGAACACGGAAATAGAGAGAAAAAGGAGCAAATTTTACAATCAAATAGGAAGAAAAGAGAGGAAAAAAGAGAGGATTTATATTCTTTGATTTTAATTGTATCAAATATACTCCTTATCTTAGTCAAATACACAAGTTCACATCCATTTGAGATCATTTGCAAGGTGAAAATTCCCTTTGTTCTAGCAATTTATATCATATTGTTTGGTTAAATTAAATGTAGTTTTTCTTGTATATTGTTGTGGATCTATGGATTGAGGACTATTAGTGAGGGTTCCCAAATGGAACGAAATTCCTCCTAATGGCCTGATGATATCCATTTGGTGAATTTTAGCTCGTTGTAATGATGTATTATGCATAGTTTATTTAGATTGTTATTTTTAGGATCTTGTGGGTGTGTAGCGATTTTGGATGTGAGCCTAGGAGCGCGACCCCGTGGTCCAAATCCGATGATGGACATCGTTTGATATATGTAATAAATTCGATGTACCATTTCATTGTAAATAATGTAATCGTCGGGGCCTTTAAAAAACGACGCCAAGGCGAGCGAGAATCGTGTTTAAGGCCCCAAAATAGTGAAACTTGTGATTGTAGGCGTTTGGGGTTATTTTGATGGCTTACATGCCCATGAATAATTCCGATGCGTGTTTATGCTTGATTTGATTTACGACACGAAATTGATTTCAAAGCTAAAAGATAAGATTTTCATAAAATCAATCAAATTTAGGTTATTAGCATCACGAGGCTTAAAAATGAGAAATGCTAATGAATGTCGATTTCTGTGTAAACGGGGAAAGCTAAAGAAAATCGTTTTTCAAACAATCACAAAAATTGTTTCATAAAATAAGTGACGTTTTATTAAACCATTGTGCATAGGGTTAAAGAGATCCTAGAAATTGCCCATCATTTGAGTTACGAGGGCAACGTATAGTATAGATCTCGATTCCTATTTTGACGAAGGTTTGGAAAACTCTTGTTTTGCCAAAAACGACACCTAATGAAAATCTCATAGTCTTTGACAATTAAAATCAAATCTTTTCTCACAAAGCTTTCTCGTGTATGCCGAAAAGACATTCCGAAGCATTCTCAAATTAAAGCACGACTTTCCCTAAAAATCCAAATGATTCTTTCATACAAAACTCACCACAACATTCACATGGGCACACACACACATACGCGTATACACACACACACACACACATTCGAGAATTAAAGGATAGGAATGCATCAAGATTGCGGTAAACCGTGTTTCACGGAAGTCGGGGGGTGCCTAACACCTTCCCCTCGCTTAAGCAAGCCCCCGAAACTCTATGAATCTCGGTTCGCAGACCAATTAATTCGGAGTCATATATGAGCCAGCGATTTACGAAAAACGAAATTTCGGATGAGTTGGTACATATCCATTTCAAATATACCAACTGGCGACTCTGGTTAATTGGCTCATCATAAAAACGATCTTTCAAAACCCCGTCGACACTCAAGCCGACCCTTTTTCCAAAATCACATAATAAAAAGGCTAAGATCGGAAAAGGACGAATATCGCGAAGGAGACGCGAAAACCCGGCGTCGACACACTGGAAGAGAGAAGAAAAGTTAAACAATAAGATAGCCACAATAAAATGTAACTGCCGTTAAAAGACAAAATAACATTTATTTTTATTTTTTTTACCATATGTTGTTTCACAAAATCACCAAAGAGAAATAATTTATATATCGGCTATTTTTATATAAAATGTGGATGTGAAATGCTTATTAATAAAATAAACTCCTTCCGTCCTCAAAAGAATGTTCGAAGTACATATTTCACACAAATTAAAGAAATTAAAGTAGAGAAAATATAATAAAAATAAGTACCACTTTTATCGATAGTGGACCTCATGTAACTATATTAATGAACATTTATCTTTTTTAAATTTAGTAGACCCTATTTAAGCATAATTTTAAGGGTAAACTAGTATTTATACATATTTTATATTTAATTTGTGTTTTAGACATTTTTTTGTGGACAAAAACTTTTGTACTTGAAGACATGCTTTTGAGGACGGATAGAGTAATAGTAATATGTGGATTGTCGACGCCGGTTTTTTCGTCTCGTTAGTCTTTTCCAAATTTAGCCTTTTGATTGAATGATTTTTAGAAAAGATCGGCATTAATGTCGACGGGGTTTTGAAAGATCGTTTTTTATGATGAGCCAATTAACCAGAGTCGCCAGTTGGTATATTTGAAATGGATGTACCAACTCATCCGAGTTTTCATTTTTTATAAATCGCTGGCTCATATGTGACTCCGAATTAATTGGTCTGCGAATCGAGATTCATAGAGTTCGGGGGCTTGCTTAAGTGAGGGGAAGGTGTTAGGCACCCCTCGACTTCCGTGAAGCACGGTTACCGCAATCTTGATGCTTTCCTATCCTTTAATTCATGAAATGTGTGGGTGCGTGTGTGTGTGTGTGTGTGCCTATGTAAATGTTGTGGTGAGTTTGCATAAAAGAATCATTTGGACTATTTAGGGAAAATTGTGTTTTTCTTTTGAGAATGCCTTAGAATGTCTTTTCAGCATACACGAGAAAGCTCTATGAGAAGGGTTTGATTTTAATTTGTCAAAACTGCAAGATTTCCATTAGGTGTCGTTTTGGCAAAACAAGAGTTTTAAACCTTTGTCAAAATAGGAATCGAGATCTATACGTTGCCTTCGTAACTCAAATGATGGGCAATTTCTAGGATCTCTTTCACCCTATGCACAAAGATTTAATAAAACATTTCTTATTTTATAAAACCCTTTTTTGTGATGTTTGAAAATGATTTTTTCTTTAGCTTTATCGTTAAATAGGAATCGACGTTCATTAGCATTCCAAATTTTAGCCTCGTGATTCTAATAACCTAGTTTGATTTGATTTTATGAAAATCTTATCATTTAGCTTTGAAATCAATTTTTTTGTGTCATAAACCAAATCAAGCATAAACACGCGTCGGAGCTATTCATGGGCATGTAAGCCATCAAAATAACCCCAAACGCCCACAATCACAAGTTTCACTATTTCGGGGCCTTAAGCACGATTATCGCCTTGGCGTCGTCTTAAGGCCCGACGATTACATATTTACAATAACGGATGCATCCACCCGATTACATACATTCAAAAATGTCCGTCATCGGATTTGGACCACGGGGTCGCATTCCTAGGCTCACATCCGAACTTATTGCACAACCACCAAATGGATATAACGAAAATAAACAACAACGGGATGCCTAACACTCTAGGATATCTTACAATGACGATCGAAATACACTATGAATGATACCATACCATAATAGCTAAGAGTTGCACCAAACGGATATCATCGGGCTATTAGGGGGAATTTCATTCCGATGAGACCCTCACCAATAGTCCCTAACCCATGGCTTCATAATAACATATAAGAAAAAAACTACGTTTAAGGTGATTCGGATGACCAAAAGATTAACAAAATGGTATAACAAAATGCCAAGAACAAAGGGTTTTTTTTACCTTGCAATTAATCCCCACAATATGTATGAATTTGTGTATTGAGTAGAGTAGAGAATATGGAATATAATCTCACAAATTTGGTACAATTCCTCACTCTTTTTCACTCTTTTTCTCTCCTAATTGCTCTTGTTTTGCTGCTGTTTTTTGTTCCTACCGAGCTGCTGCTGCTGCTGAATGCTTCTCCCCTCTTCTTTTTTCTTCCTGTATGCGAACTGGCCTAATAAAGCACTGCCAAGGGCAGCCGCAGATCTATCTGCGGCTGGCCGCAGATATATCTGCGGCTGGCCCTTGGTTCTCCCCCCAGCCGCGCTTGAGTCCCGTGCGCTTCGAGTCCCGTGCTGCCTCGAGTTCCGTCCTTGGCCGCGAATTGATCTGCGGCTAACTGTGCTGATTTTCTCGTTTTCCGTGCCTTGTCTCGATTTTCGTGTCGTACCGTTGGTTTCCGCTGACGGGTTTGCGCTCGGCAGTCCGGAACCCGTCGGGAAACGTGCCACGTCATCCGGGCAAGCACAGTGATCAGTAACTGACTCTCGACATTCGCTTGTTGTCGTGTCGGCTTCAATATCATCCCGTCGTGGTGGTTTTGAGGGTTCGTCTTTATGTCCACCCTTTATTCTCGTGTGCCGGGTCAATTGACGATTTTGCCCTCCTGTCAGGGTTAGTATAGGAAATGCAAAAATCGGGTGTCTACAGCTGCCCCTCTTTGTCATGTTTATGCAATGATGAATGAAATGAACAGGATAAAGAATAGACACTCGATGCATGAATGACAGTGCACAAGAATGACAATACATACGTGATTTACTTGGATCTCAGCCCTTCCCAGGGTTGTTGTTGGTTTGGATCTTAGCCCTTCCCAGGGTTGTGGTTTGTTTGGATCTTAGCCCTTCCCAGGGTGTTAGTTTGGATCTCAGCCCTTCCCAGGGTGTTAGTTTGGATCTCAGCCCTTCCCAGGGTGTTAGTTTGGATCTCAGCCCTTCCTAGGGTTTTTTTGTTTTGGTTGGATGCCTTCCCAGGTTTGCTCACCACTCTGTCGCGGTTTGCTTGGATCTCAGCCCTTCCCAGGGTTTGTTGTTTTTTGTCTTTTTTTTTTCTTTTTGTGGATATCAGCCCTTCCCAGGGTTGCTCACCATCTTGTTGTGGTTCGCGTGGATCTCAGCCCTTCCCAGGGTTTGCTCACCACTCTGTCGCGGTTTGCTTGGATGCCTTCCCAGGTTTGCTCACCAGTCTGTCGCGGTTTGCTTGGATGCCTTCCCAGGTTTGCTCACCACTCTGTCGCGGTTTGCTTGGATCTCAGCCCTTCCCAGGATTTGTTGTTTTTGTCTTTTTTTTCTTTTTGTGGATACCAGCCCTTCCCAGGGTTGCTTACCATCTTGTTGTGGTTCGCGTGGATCTCAGCCCTTCCCAGGGTTTGCTCACCACTCTGTCGCGGTTTGCTTGGATGCCTTCCCAGGTTTGCTCACCACTTCTGTCTGTCGCGGTTTGCTTGGATCTCAACCCTTCCAAGGGTTTGTTGGTTTTGTCTATTTTCTTTTTGTGGATACCAGCCCTTCCCAGGGTTGCTTACCATCTTGTTGTGGTTCGCGTGGATCTCAGCCCATCCCAGGGTTTGCTCACCACTCTGCTGTCGCGGTTTGCTTGGATGCCTTCCCAGGTTTGCTCACCACTCTGTCGCGGTTTGCTTGGATCTCAGCCCTTCCAAGGGTTTGTTGTTTTTGTCTTTTTTCTTTTTGTGGATACCAGCCCTTCCCAGGGTTGCTTACCATCTTGTTGTGGTTCGCGTGGATCTCAGCCCTTCCCAGGGTTTGCTCACCACTCTGTTGCGGTTTGCTTGGATGCCTTCCCAGGTTTGCTCACCACTCTGTCGCGGTTTGCTTGGATCTCAGCCCTTCCCAGGGTTTGTTGTTTTTGTCTTTTTTCTTTTTGTGGATACCAGCCCTTCCCAGGGTTTTGCTCACCACTCTGTCGCGGTTTGCTTGGATGCCTTCCTAGGGTTTTGCTCACCACTCTGTCGCGGTTTGCTTGGATGCCTTCCCAGGTTTCCTCACCACTCTGTCGCGGTTTGCTTGGATCTCAGCCCTTCCCAGGGTTTGTTGTTTTTGTCTTTTTTTTTTTTGTGGATACCAGCCCTTCCCAGGGTTGCTTACCATCTTGTTGTGGTTCGCGTGGATCTCAGCCCTTCCCAGGGTTTGTTGTTTTTTGTCTTTTTTTCTTTTTGTGGATATCAGCCCTTCCCAGGGGTGCTCACCATCTTTGTTGTGGTTCGCGTGGATCTCAGCCCTTCCCAGGGTTTGTTGTTTTTTGTCTTTTTTCTTTTGATTTGATTTTGAGGGATTTCTTGAAGTGGGATGCGTGATCGGCTTCTGTCCCGGATCTCCCACCAACATCGTCCACGTACTATGCCGCAAAAGCCATCACTCTGATCATTTGTGAGGTTGAAAGCGACAGGCTTGTACTTTCTTGATGATTTTCATTTTGATCGTACCTGCATGCATGAAAAAGATGTTATGCATGATCTGGCAGATATGTTATGGACAGATGCATGTGCACAACATATGTTTTAGATAGAAATGACCCCTGTTCAGTCAATTGATACGATTCGACGGTCGTCGTTGCTTGCCAACATTTGATTGGATCACGCCTCGTCGTGAAGTGTAGTTTCTAGACTTCAACATGGGTGTTGTACTCTGCCTGTTCTTGGTCGTCTTCATTTCATCGAGTTGAGGCAGTCTGTTTCGCTCTCTGTGATGATCGACAGCTATGTTGGGCTCCTTGGCCTTTTGATCATGTCCCTGGCCGATATGCTGTTGTCCCGCATTATATCATCCTTGTATATGCTCATGCACGTGGATCATTTGGATGTTGATGCAGTGATAGTCAGGATTGGGGAGAGGCCCAATGACAAGAAGTTATGTGCAGCCTCATCCTTCTTTCATTTCACGATTCTTAACTGCCCCAGCCTTGGCGCATGTTGTTACCAAGAATTTCTATCGAAAACTCGCGATGCTGACCGTGCTGAGTTATCCCCAGCTCTGCAAGATCCTGCATATCAGATGACTAACAAATGCCAAAACTTGAAGGCTCGGGCCGTTAGTGTTAGTTCAACACAAAGATATTATAATCTCGACAAAAATGCAGTTATAAAGCGCATGAAATTGAATATCTATTGGATCGCACAATCTAGCAAGTTGTGAACCGTGAATGTACTAGATTGGAAGTTTTTTTTTTTTTTTTTTTTTTTTTTTTTTTTTTTTTTTTTTTCGATCCTTCGTGAATTGATGATTTTCTATTTAACGGGTTAGGAAATCGTAAGAACACCTTCAAGCATTCATGGACATTGTACGTGAGTAAAGTCAAATTCAAAAGAACTACCTTCCCTCGTCAAAGGTATTCTGTCTCCATTCTCGACAACGTCCTTAGCAGGATTGACGTCATATGACAAATGCACTGTGCGATGCAGCATTCAGTAGGGGTTTCTCTTCCATGACTTCTTATTTAAGGTCGAGAGTTTTTTTTTTATGTTTATCTTTTCTCTTTATTGGCCCACTTCACTTGTCTCGCTTTCTTAGGCTATTCAAAGTTACCCATTTAACGAGTTTCGGACCAATGACTCCCGAACCAGACGGTTTTGGGGCATTAGGTGTACAGACACCCCATCGGGTTTACTTACTCAAGTAACAAAGGCCACGGTTCGAGACAAGCTGGTGGTCTGCGCCATTCATTCTTTGCTTGACCTTGCGCAAGATTCGTTTTCTTAGGCTTGAGTTACCCATGTAGCGAGTGTTAGGCCGGTGACTCCCAAACCAGACGGCTTTAGGGCACCAGATGTAGAGACACCCCTTAGGCTTAATTACTCGAGTAGCCCATGCCACGATTCGAATCTGCTCGGGCCTCCTCTACTGTAATGCTCGTTTTCTTAGGCTCTGAGTTACCCATGTAACGAGTGTTGGGCCAGCGACTCCCAAACCAGATGGCTTTAGGGCACCAGGTGTAGAGACACCCCTCGGGCTTAATTACTCGAATAACCCAGGCCACGATTCGAGACATTAGCTTGATAATCATTTACCGTCTGACTTCTTGATATTAGCTTGATAATCATTGACTGTCTGACTACGTGTTAATTGCTATCAGCGTCGTCATAGTTTTATACCCCACAACTGAAGGTTTGTGCAAATGCAAAGTGAAGGCTGTCACATGAGGTCGATTCTGTCGCAAACGTTGCTTTGAATTAAGGCTTTGTACCTGATCAAAAGGTTGAATAGCCTTCTTCGTCTAGTCATACTCACGATCGTGCTTCATGGTTGCTTGTCAGAATTAATCCGATTTCTATCAAGCCAAATAAAATCCCCTTTCACGCGGATCACCGTATCCCGGGAAAACTATGCTTGACAAATGCCAGATGATCGTACCGTTGAAGATTGAATTGACATGAGTTAGCATTTGATGATGATGGTGCATGTTGATGGGATTATTGCATGGGTGCTAACTTGCACGTCATCATTTCCTGGGTAGTTGACAAATGCCCCAGTGTTAAGTTGTTTTTCTTGTGATCTCCCTTGTACTGGTCGCATCGGTATCTCGCTGGGCTGACAAAAGATCCGGTCCTTTGACTTGTTGAAAGATTTGGGGGATTTTTTTTTTTTTTTTTTTTTGATTTTTGATTTTTTTTTTCTTTTTCCCCCCTTTTTTTTGTGTGGTCGAATATGCCCCTACTCCGGGTTCTTTGTGATCGTTATGCCACGCTTTCATGGTTCTCTTAATCTTATCCTGCAAAACAAGGTCAGTGTTTGATGACAGGATAGTATTTGGAAGTTTTTAGAAAACCTTGCTACGTGGCACGGATTGCCCTCCTGCAAAAACCATGTCAGTATTCTCTTTATATGTGCAGGTGATGCAATCACATGATACAGGACATATTTATTACGATGATGATGGCATGACAGTTGTATGCCATTTGCATGACATTTATTTATTTGACTGAACGATAAAAGGGCATGAAGAAGCTTCCCTTTCGTTAGGTTTATCAGAGGCTGACCTACCCTAGGGTTACTCTCGCGGGCTTTTCGGCATGAAGGTCCCCAAATCTTCGCAATCTACTCGTCTGAATCCTTTCGATTGGAGCGGATTTGGGTGGTGCGTTTCCTGAGCCATCTCCGGGGAGCAGCCCCTTCGAGTCCAGTAATAAGCAACCGACAGGTTCGCCTCAGGAGGAGGTACACTCTCAACATGCATTCACATTCATCGTCCTCACCGTATGCATATGATTACTTTGAAGTAAAGCAATTACATTCAAATCATTCATTTATTGGACAAAAACACACATTCACACAACAATAAGTAAAACAGGTCAAAATGTCGCACGCACATACACATTCAGGAATTTTAAAGGATAGTGACAGCATCAAGATTTGAACGCGGCTTAAGCCCTCTAATGTCCCCAGCAGAGTCGCCAGCTGTCGACGCCGGTTTTTTCGTCTCGTTAGTCTTTTCCAAATTTAGCCTTTTGATTGAATGATTTTTAGAAAAGATCGGCATTAATGTCGACGGGGTTTTGAAAGATCGTTTTTTATGATGAGCCAATTAACCAGAGTCGCCAGTTGGTATATTTGAAATGGATGTACCAACTCATCCGAGTTTTCATTTTTTATAAATCGCTGGCTCATATGTGACTCCGAATTAATTGGTCTGCGAATCGAGATTCATAGAGTTCGGGGGCTTGCTTAAGTGAGGGGAAGGTGTTAGGCACCCCTCGACTTCCGTGAAGCACGGTTACCGCAATCTTGATGCTTTCCTATCCTTTAATTCATGAAATGTGTGGGGTGCGTGTGTGTGTGTGTGTGTGTGCCTATGTAAATGTGTGTGGTGAGTTTGCATAAAAGAATCATTTTGGACTATTTAGGGAAAATTGTGTTTTTTTCTTTTGAGAATGCCTTAGAATGTCCTTTTCAGCATACACGAGAAAGCTCTATGAGAAAGGGTTTGATTTTAATTTGTCAAAACTGCAAGATTTCCATTAGGTGTCGTTTTGGCAAAACAAGAGTTTTAAACCTTTGTCAAAATAGGAATCGAGATCTATACGTTGCCTTCGTAACTCAAATGATGGGCAATTTCTAGGATCTCTTTCACCCTATGCACAAAGATTTAATAAAACATTTCTTATTTTATAAAACCCTTTTTTGTGATGTTTGAAAATGATTTTTTCTTTATCTTTCTCGTTTAAATAGGAATCGACGTTCATTAGCATTCCAAATTTTAGCCTCGTGATTCTAATAAACCTAGTTTGATTTTGATTTTATGAAAATCTTATCATTTTAGCTTTGAAATCAATTTTTTTTGTGTCATAAACCAAATCAAGCATAAACACGCGTCGGAGCTATTCATGGGCATGTAAGCCATCAAAATAACCCCAAAACGCCCACAATCACAAAGTTTCACTATTTTCGGGGCCTTAAGCTACGATTATCGCCTTGGCGTCGTCTTAAGGCCCGACGATTACATATTTACAATAACGGATGCATCCACCCGATTACATACATTCAAAAATGTCCGTCATCGGATTTGGACCACGGGGTCGCATTCCTAGGCTCACATCTGAACTTATTGCACAACCACCAAATGGATATAACGAAAATAAACAACAACGGGATGCCTAACACTCTAGGATATCTTACAATGACGATCGAAATACACTATGAATGATACCATACCATAATAGCTAAGAGTTGCACCAAACGGATATCATCGGGCTATTAGGGGGAATTTCATTCCGATGAGACCCTCACCAATAGTCCCTAACCCATGGCTTCACAATAACATATAAGAAAAAAACTACGTTTAAGGTGATTCGGATGACCAAAAGATTAACAAAATGGTATAACAAAATGCCAAGAACAAAGGGTTTTTTTTACCTTGCAATTAATCCCCACAATATGTATGAATTTGTGTATTGAGTAGAGTAGAGAATATGGAATATAATCTCACAAATTTGGTACAATTCCTCACTCTTTTTCACTCTTTTTTCTCTCCTAATTGCTCTTGTTTTTGCTGCTAGTTTTTTTGTTCCTACCGAGCTGCTGCTGCTTATGCTGAATGCTTCTCCCCCTCTTCTTTTTTCTTCCTGTATGCGAACTGGCCTAATAAAGCACTGCCAAGGGCAGCCGCAGATCTATCTGCGGCTGGCCGCAGATATATCTGCGGCTGGCCCTTGGTTCTCCCCCCAGCCGCGCTTGAGTCCCGTGCGCTTCGAGTCCCGTGCTGCCTCGAGTTCCGTCCTTGGCCGCGAATTGATCTGCGGCTAACTGTGCTGATTTTCTCGTTTTCCGTGCCTCGTTTCGATTTTCGTGTCGTACCGTTGGTTTCCGCTGACGGGTTTGCGCTCGGCAGTCCGGAACCCGTCGGGAAACGTGCCACGTCATCCGGGCAAGCACAGTGATCAGTAACTGACTCTCGACATTCGCTTGTTGTCGTGTCGGCTTCAATATCATCCCGTCGTGGTGGTTTTGAGGGTTCGTCTTTATGTCCACCCTTTATTCTCGTGTGCCGGGTCAATTGACGATTTTGCCCTCCTGTCAGGGTTAGTATAGGAAATGCAAAAATCGGGTGTCTACATGGATCATTTCTTTACATCCTCCTATCTTATAAAAAAATGATTTACCTATTGACAAATTTTTATGAAATTATATTGTGACTAAATGTGAAACTTAAGGTGATAAGATAAAATAAATTAGTATGAGTTCTTTCTTAATTCCCTCTTTTCTCATGTATTCATATACGTTAGTATTAAATCATCATATGTAACGAGATTCTATCTCATATATCTACTATAAAGGTACGACATAAATTTATCGTTACATATAACAACACTTGTCACAAAAAAGGGATAGCCTTTTCATTAGTCTCTAAAATATATATTTCTTTCATGTCAGTCTCCAAAATATAGTATGTTTTTACGTTTAGTCCTCAAATTGTGATTATTGTTCACGTTTGGTCTTCAATTTGTTTTTCATATTTAATACCCCTCAATTACTTTATTTTTATAAGGTTGAACAAAGATTATGGAAATAATAAAATCTGGAGACGAAATACGTAAAAAAAATTAATTTGGGGACTAAACATGAAAAACAATAATAATTTGAGAACTAAGGAAAAGATTATCCAAAAAAAATTTAAAATTTGTCCATTTTTATAAGAGGAGATGTCCCAAAAGAAGGGGGAGAAAAAATAACATGAACACCCCCAAACAGATCCATTGCTCTTTCGTAGATCCATATTCTCTAAGCTCGGTCACCACGCCTCGATCTATATTCTCTGACCTCCGTCACTAAGTCTCGAATCAATCACCAACGTCACGCTTGAATCTCCCGTGGTTGCTTACACCATCGCATATAAAAAGAATGCTCCAAGGTAAGATTTTATTTCCAAGATTTATACTATTCATTTTTCTGTTCTATCCTCCAATGGCATTAATTAGAACTAGTCTCTTCTCAATCTAATTCAAATAGAGGATCTGATTAATCAGTTAGTAGTTGTATTTGGATCACGCATGGTTTGAGTAGCATTTAGCTTAGTTTGTTAGGGGTTCTCTTCTTCTACCGGGGTGATCATATTACACTGGATATGTACCATTTCCAAGTCATCACATCTATAGTCGTATGCTTAACGTTGGCTATGGATCATTTTAGATCCAACACATCTACAGTCTGTTAGAATTTGACCGAACAGATGCTATGCCATACCTTTTCACATGCATCTGATGCCCTTTCAATGGGTTGTGTCCCATCAGATGGGTCACGAATCCGTCCTATAAATAGAGTAGGAGGGGCGGCCATTTCATTCATTCAATTCACAAGCAATCAAGCATTATAATAAGTCATCATTCGAGTTTTTCTTTTGTATATAATTCATTCAGAGTCTTTTTAGAGAGAGAGTCAGAGTATTTACTTTGGTTCGTCGAGTATACTATTTGTAGTGCTGCTATAGTATACGTTGTCATTGTATCCTGGGAGACAAGTGCCGCCAACTCTAAGCACCAATAAGGAGGGCATAATTGTCTTAAGGACATAGTACATTGTACGAGCCTTGACATATATTCTCTGTGTTTCCAAGTTTAGTTTTACAGATAAGTTTATATATATATATATATTGAGCATTATATATATATTTATATATATATATATATATATATATTAGTTTCAATTATTATTAATTTTTAGTTGCAAATATATATTATTAAATATATATCTTCCTTTAACACAGTCATCCGTCTGGCGTTGGCTGTTGATCATTTCATAACCAATACATATATTGTCGTCCGTTTGGTTCTGGCTATGAATCATTTCATAGCCAACACATTTATTGTTCAAATACTCTAAAATCTTGTTTTCCTAGAAATAGTTTATTTTAAACGTAACTTAGTTAATTCATAAAGACAGCATTTGGGTTTCAAACGCACCGCACCAAAAATAATACAGAAAGTTTATTTCGTTTGGAAGTACAAACACAACCACTCCAAAAGCTGCAATTGCTAGTAATCAAACAAACTCATAATTGTTCATCTGGCGCTGGCTATGGATTATTTTACAGTCAACACATCTATATGCATTACTCCAAACAATGACGCAAAGTGGCGGTACGAGAATTTATTTTTTTTTGGGCGGGGGCGGGAAATTTTTTTTTTTTATAAAATTTAATAGTTAATATACTTCAAAAGTACACTTTAGAATAATTTTACAAGCTAGATTTTTCAATCCATACCATCCTCTATCTACCTATCTATCAAAGTCTCCTTCAAATTCCGAAACCCATCAATAATTGAATCCGTAGAAAAAGTCCGAGCAATTTCTTTCTCAATGTACAACACCATTAATTGCCTTTTTGCCCTTCTTCCCCATTTACATTTTTTATTTTAAATGATAATGAGTAAAAGGAGTATGGAAAGAAATAATTTTTATATTTTTTTAAAATTCTAAATTAATAATTTTTAATAAGCAATTATACAACCGTAGTTAATTACCTTATAATTTCATTATTTCTATAAGACAAATAACACAGCACACAAGATAACACAATGACAAAGAAACAAAGTTATGCACGGGAAGTTATAGAATCACAAATGCACAATATAGTATGTAAGATCCCGACTTTATGAAATAAAAATTATTATTTTTTTTATGATTTTTTTTTTCTAAATAGTGAAGTGCTTAAATGATATAATGTTATAGTTAAGGGTGTTATATGCAAAACAGTATGTCAGAAAATATTCTTTTTGTCGGAGAATATTCTTTTTGTCGGGGATTATTATATTCGATACCATACGACGGCGTCGAAATGACAATATTGTCAACGATAGTGGGCCCCATAATGGGTTAACTATCGAATATAGAAAGTGATAGAAATTGGCGGCAAAAATTTAACCGATAACTATTGAAATACCCAGTGATAAAAAGAACAATAAAACGCGTTATTCCACAGTAGCACACGGTATTCCATAGTAGCACACGGTGTTCCACAGTGTTTTATATTATTCAATAATTGATAAAGTAACAATTGCACAATATCTTGATTCAATAATTGTTACAGTAGCATCTGCATAATATTTTTTTTATTATTTGTCACGACACTGTAACTCATATTATTTGATAGGATATTTTAGCATTATTGATAATGTCTAGAAATTCTGTCAAGGAAAGGGGTTATTTAATTACGCGCCATTTTTATGGAAGGCCCCCTCTTTCCTGAGAATAATCGGGTTGCCAGTATTGCGAGTATATGCTATCGGTGATATTAATACATTTAACACAATAATACAGAAAAAGAGATTTATTGTGATAATGGAGTTATTTTTTATAATGGTTTTATCTTTTTGATAATGGAGTTATCTTTTGATAATGGATTAATCTTTTTGAATAAATGGATGGATGATATAGATTAAAGAAAAAATGGATGGATGTTATATATTAAAGAAAAAATGGATGGATGATATAGATTAAAGAAAAAATGGATGGATGATATAAATTGAAGAAAAAATGGATGGATGATATAAAAAGAGTGTGATAATTAATGTGTGGTAGATATTGATTACATTTTACTATAAATAGGGGGGTTTAATATAAGAAAAATCATAACTTCCTTACTTGCTTATACTTCCTCTCTCTCTCTCTCTAAATTTCTTAAGTTTTCTTAGTGTGCTAGGCTATTGTGAGTATTTGTGAGAATAATAGTATTATCCGAAGTTAGTAAACTTCCTAGAAAGTAACATCCAGTCTTTTGTTAATGAAGGTAAGGAATAACATTTCTTTCATACTCATATATAATATCATTTGTTTTCATGTTCGTAAGTGATATTATACTCATAAAGATTGTTATTCATTCTGTATTAATTTGTGGGGATAACCGGTCTGTGCGGTATGACGCATGCCTGGTGAATATCCTTTTATATTCATTCCTTATTATTCTGTGGGAATAACCTGTATGTACGAGTGTCATGTATTTTTACGTGTTGCTCCGTGGAAAGGTGTTACGCGATTCGGAAAAAGAGGAAAGCTTAACCCTCGATTTATCGGTCCATTTGAAATCCTCGATCGAGTAGGAACTGTGGCCTACAGACTCGCCTTACCACCAAGCATGTCTCGTATTTATAATGTTTTTCAGATATCTATGCTACATAAATATGTGAGAGGCCCAAACCGCATCATTGAATTAGAAACAAGCGAGATAGCAAAAAATTTAACGTGAGAGGAAATTTTGGAACAGATTATACGCTCAAAGATTATACCTCAAGTCAAAGTTTTATGAAAAAACCATGATATAGAGGATATGACCTAGGAGTTAGAATCTGAAATGAGAGTAAGCTATCCTTACCTTTTCGAAATGCCAGGTACGTACGTCAATTTCGAGGACGAAATTTCATAAGGAGGGGAGATTGTAAGATCCCGACTTTATGAAATAAAATTTATTATTTTTTTATGATTATTTTTTTTCTAAATAGTGAAGTGCTTAAATGATATAATGTTATAGTTAAGGGTGTTATATGCAAAACAGTATGTCGGAAAATATTCCTTTTGTCGGGGAATATTCTTTCTGTCGGGGATTATTATATTCGGTACCGTACGACGGCGCCGAAATGACAATATTGTCAACGATAATGGGCCCCACAACGGGTTAACTGTCGAATATAGAAAGTGATAGAAATTGTCGGCAAAACTTTAACCGATAACTGTTGAAATACCTAGTGATAAAAAGAACAGTAAAACGCGTTATTCCACAGTAGCACACGGTATTCCACAGTGTTTTATATTATTCAATAATTGATAAAGTAACAATTGCACAATATCTTAATTCAATAATTGTTACAGTAGCATCAGCATAATATTTTTTTTATTATTTGTCACGACACTGTAACTCATATTATTTGATAGGATATTTTAGCATTATTGACAATGTCTAGAAATTCTGTCAAGGAAAGGGGTTATTTAATTGCGCGCCATTTTTATAGAAGGCCCCCTCTTTCCTGAGAATAATCTGGTTGCCAGTATTGCGAGTATATGTTATCGGTGATATTAATACATTTAACACAATAATACAGAAAAAATAGATTTATTGTGATAATGGAGTTATTTTTTATAATAGTTTTATCTTTTTGATAATGGAGTTATCTTTTGATAATGAATTAATCTTTTTGAATAAATGGATGGATGATATAGATTAAAGAAAAAAATGGATGGATGATATAGATTAAAGAAAAAATATGGGTCTTCATTTGAGCTTGCTTATATTGTGTGGGTCTTCATATTAATTAGGGTTACACGTGAGGAGGAGTGTTACAGTATATATCTTGTCCCATATTGAATACCTTGAGAAAATATGTCTAGTTTATAATGACTTATGTCAACTCTTCTCATAGTAAATTAGTTTTGAGTTAGAGAGGTTGATGTCTTTATATACTAGACTTTGGACTCATTTTATAATTCTAACACCTCTAATTTCATCCAATACACCAATTATTTGATCTTAATAATTTTGTTAATAATGATCAAAATATATTAATAGATAGTTAATAATATTAAGATCAATCCTACAAAAAATTAGAATCATAAAAAATATTTTCACCGTTAAGGGTTTGTTTTGCTTCACCTATAAGAATTTCTACCAATTCTTCTTTTATTCATGAAAGCTCATCCGCCAATGGAGAGATAGTTGGAGAGGTGACAAAAAAATTTCAACCATTAAAATTTTGATGAAAAATTCACATGTTCATCAAATAGTAAAAAAGTATCGGATTACTTTTATTTTTGAAACAATTATGTTATTCAATATAATAAATTAATTGACTGGTGTTGATTTTAATTATACTATCCACAACTATAAAAACATGATGTATTGAATGAAATTAGAAGAAAAGATGTAATAGAGGGGAACCAAGTTCGGACTTATCATTATTAACTAATCACTAGCCACACATGTTATTACTAGTTTGAAAAATAAAAAAGAAGACAAAAATACTTGACATTTCTATTTCTTTGACTATAAAAATAATAGAGAAAATTATTTAAGATGTAATAAATTAAAAGTACGTATTTTGCAATAAAACCTTTTATATTGGCTATCACAATTTCATAATCAATAATGTTTGGATAAAAAATTTTAAAGTGGGAATTGGGAAGTAAATGATCTGGAAATTAGAATTCATACACTGGAAGAGAGAAGAAAAGTTAAACAATAAGATAGCCACAATAAAATGTAACTGCCGTTAAAAGACAAAATAACATTTATTTTTATTTTTTTTACCATATGTTGTTTCACAAAATCACCAAAGAGAAATAATTTATATATCGGCTATTTTTATATAAAATGTGGATGTGAAATGCTTATTAATAAAATAAACTCCTTCCGTCCTCAAAAGAATGTTCGAAGTACATATTTCACACAAATTAAAGAAATTAAAGTAGAGAAAATATAATAAAAATAAGTACCACTTTTATCGATAGTGGACCTCATGTAACTATATTAATGAACATTTATCTTTTTTAAATTTAGTAGACCCTATTTAAGCATAATTTTAAGGGTAAACTAGTATTTATACATATTTTATATTTAATTTGTGTTTTAGACATTTTTTTGTGGACAAAAACTTTTGTACTTGAAGACATGCTTTTGAGGACGGATAGAGTAATAGTAATATGTGGATCATTTCTTTACATCCTCCTATCTTATAAAAAAATGATTTACATATTGACAAATTTTTATGAAATTATATTGTGACTAAATGTGAAACTTAAAGTGATAAGATAAAATAAATTAGTATGAGTTCTTTCTTAATTCCCTCTTTTCTCATGTATTCACATACGTTAGTATTAAATCATCATATGTAACGAGATTATATCTCATATATCTACTATAAAGGTACGACATAAATTTATCGTTACATATAACAACACTCGTCACAAAAAAGGGATAGCCTTTTCATTAGTCTCTAAAATATATATTTCTTTCATGTCAGTCTCCAAAATATAGTATGTTTTTACGTTTAGTCCTCAAATTGTGATTATTGTTCACGTTTGGTCTTCAATTTGTTTTTCATATTTAATACCCTTCAATTACTTTATTTTTATAAGGTTGAACAAAGATTATGGAAATAATAAAATCTGGAGACGAAATACGTAAAAAAAATTAATTTGGGGACTAAACATGAAAAACAATAATAATTTGAGAACTAAGGAAAAGATTATCCAAAAAAAATTTAAAATTTGTCCATTTTTATAAGAGGAGATGTCCCAAAAGAAGGGGGAAGAAAAATAACATGAACACCCCCAAACAGATCCATTGCTCTTTCGTAGATCCATATTCTCTAAGCTCGGTCACCACGCCTCGATCTATATTCTCTGACCTCCGTCACTAAGTCTCCAATCAATCACCAACGTCACGCTTGAATCTCCCGTGGTTGCTTACACCATCGCATATAAAAAGAATGCTCCAAGGTAAGATTTTATTTCCAAGATTTATACTATTCATTTTTCTGTTCTATCCTCCAATGGCATTAATTAGAACTAGTCTCTTCTCAATCTAATTCAAATAGAGGATCTGATTAATCAGTTAGTAGTTGTATTTGGATCACGCATGGTTTGAGTAGCATTTAGCTTAGTTTATTAGGGGTTCTCTTCTTCTACCGGGGTGATCATATTACACTGGATATGTACCATTTCCAAGTCATCACATCTATAGTCGTATGCTTAACGTTGGCTATGGATCATTTTAGATCCAACACATCTACAGTCTGTTAGAATTTGACCGAACAGATGCTATGCCATACCTTTTCACATGCATCCGATGCCCTTTCAATGGGTTGTGTCCCATCAGATGGGTCACGGATCCGTCCTATAAATAGAGTAGGAGGGGCGGCCATTTCATTCATTCAATTCACAAGCAATCAAGCATTATAAAGTCATTCGAGTCTTTTATATATAATTCATTCAGAGTCTTTTTAGAGAGAGAGTCAAAGTATTTACTTTGGTTCGTCGAGTATACTATTTGTAGTGCTGCTATAGTATACGTTGTCATTGTATCCTGGGAGACAAGTGCTGCCAACTCTAAGCACCAATAAGGAGGGCATAATTGTCTTAAGGACATAGTACATTGTACGAGCCTTGACATATATTCTCTGTGTTTCCAAGTTTAGTTTTACAGATAAGTTTATATATATATATATATATATTGAGCATTATATATATATATATATTATATTATATTAGTTTCAATTATTATTAATTTTTAGTTGCAAATATATATTATTAAATATATATCTTCCTTTAACACAGTCATCCGTCTGGCGTTGGCTGTTGATCATTTCATAACCAATACATATATTGTCGTCCGTTTGGTTCTGGCTATGAATCATTTCATAGCCAACACATTTATTGTTCAAATACTCTAAAATCTTGTTTTCCTAGAAATAGTTTATTTTAAACGTAACTTAGTTAATTCATAAAGACAGCATTTGGGTTTTGTAGACACCCAAATTTTGCGTTCCCTGTACTAACCATGACAGGAGGGCAAAATCGTCGATTGAACCGGCTTGCGGGAGCGAAGGAATAGGCACCAATGCGAACGCCCAACACCACCGCAATGTTTGGCGACCAAAGCTGACGTGACAATAAGGCCATCCGAAACACGCATCCCCGAATGAGGTGGCACGTCTCCCGAAAATTCCTGGACTGCAGATTACGAGCTTGATAGCGAAAACCGACGTTACGGCACGGAAATCGAGGCGGGGCGCGAAAATCGAGAAAGTCAAACCGTCCAGCCGCGGATTGATCTGCGGCCAAATAATGCGCCTTTTGAAAACACGGAACTCGAAATTGGGGTGAGTGGAAGGCAGGCGGCTGGCTTTGGCCAGCCTATTTCAGCTCAGTTTCGTGCAGCATACAGGGAGTCGAGAGTTGAAGGGTTTTGGAAGAAGAGAGGATTCAGCAGCAGCCAAGCACGAAAATAGAGGAAAGAATAGCCAATTTTGCAACAAAATAGGAAGAGAAGAGAGAAAAAAGAGAGGAATTTTACTCTTTTGATTTTGATTGTATCAAATACACTCCTTATCCTATTCAAATACACAAGTTCACCTCCATTTGAGATCATTCGCAAGGTGAAAATTCCTATTTGTTCTAGCAATTTGTTCATATTGTTTGGTTAAATTAGATATAATCTTCATGTATCTTGTTGAACAATCATGGATTAGGGATTATTGGTGAGGGTTCCATTGGAACGAAATTTCTTCCTAATAACCCGAGGATATCCAATTGGCGAAATTTCTAGTTTGTTTGTGGTGATTTATTGGGTGTAATTTATTTAGATTGTCATTTTCGAATTATCACGATGTGTTAGGCAAACCCGTATTGGTTAGTTTTGTAGTATTCATTTTATGGGCATGTAGTAACATTGGGTGTGAGCCTAGGGATGCGACCCCGTGGTCCAAATCCGATGATGGACGTTTTGATGTATGTGATAGATTCAAGATGCTCGTTTTGTAACATGTAACCGTCGGGCCTTAAAACGACGCTAAGGCGAGAATCGGGTTTAAGGCCACGTATTAGTGGAATATGTGATTGTTGGCGTTCGGGGATATTTTGATGGCTTACATGCCCATGAATAGCCCGACGCGTGTTTATGCTTGGTTAGATTTTGTGACACAAAAAATGATTTCAAAGATTAAACGATGAAGGTTTTTTTTTATTAAAATCAAACAAGCTAGGTTATTAGAATCACGAGGTTAAAAATCGGAAGTGTTAATAAATGTCGATTCCTACTAAGCGAGAAGGCCAAAGGAAATCATTTTCCACCATCACCAAAAATGGCTTTTATGAATGAACAAAATGTTTTTTTAGACCTTTGTGCATAGGTTAAAGATATCCTAGAAATTGCCCATCATTTTATGAAAGCAATGTATAGATTTCGATTCCTATTTTGACAAGGGTTTAAAAGATTCTTGTTTTGCCAAAACAACGCCTAATAAAAATCTCATAGCTTTTGACAAGTAAAATCCAACCTTTTCGCACGAATAAAGGAGCTCTCTCGTATTAACGGAAACGACGTTTTAAAACATTCCCGAAATAAAACACGATTTTTCATAAAAGCCAAATGTTTCACCTCACCACAATATTCACATAAGCACACACACACACACACACACACACACACACACACACACCCGCACGTATACACATATCATGAATCAAAGGATAGGAAAGTATCAAGATTGCGGTAACCGTGTTTCACGGAAGTCGGGGGGTGCCTAACACCTTCCCCTCGCTTAAGCAAGCCCCCGAACTCTATGAATCTCAGTTCGCAGACCAATTAGTTCGGAGTCACATATGAGCCAGCGATTTATAAAAAACGAAAACTCGGATGAGTTGGTACATCCATTTAAAATATACCAACTGGCGACTCTGGTTAATTGGCTCATCATAAAAAACGATCTTTCAAAACCCCGTCGACATTAATGCCGACCTTTTCCAAAAAATCATTTAATCAAAATTGGAAAAGACTAAAAAGGACACATGAAGAAAAACCCGGCGTCGACAGCTGGCGACTCTGCTGGGGACATTAGAGGGCTTAAGCCGCGTACAAGTCTTGATGCTATCCTATCCTTTAAAATTCGTGAATATGTGTGTGCATGCGATATTTCGATCTTTTATACGTTTTGTTGCGTGAATGTGTATTTTGTCCAATAAGTGAATATTTGAATGGAATTGCTTTACCTTTAAGTAATCATTTGCATACGGTGAGGACGATGAATGTGAATGTATGTTGAGAGAGTACCTTCTCCTGAGGCGAACCTGTCGGTTGCTTATTACTGGACTCGAAGGGGCTGCTCCCCGGAGATGGCTCAGGAAACGCACCGCCCAAATCCGCTCCAATCAAAAGGGCTCAGACGAGTAGATTGCAAAGATTTGGGGACCTTCATGCCGAAAAGCCCGTGAGAGTAACCCTAGGATAGGTCAGCCTCAGATTAACCCAACGCAGGGAAAGTCTCTTCATGCCCTTTTTCATTCATGCGTATAAATGTCATGGTCCCATTCATATATACCTCCCTTTCTGTCAAAAGATGACTAACCGCTGCGTTTTGTAGGGAACAGCTGGGGAAGCATAATAAGTTATGATAGCATTTATTATTGCAATAAGGGACTACTAACATGCTGTTTTGCAGAAAAAGATTAAAAAACCCAAAACACAAAAGTTATAGCTTTAGCATGCATCCATATCCTTTCATTGCCCGGGACTAAACTTCGAAACGTTGTTTTGTAGGATTGCTCCTCAAACCCGTTCGCAGTCTAGGAAAGCCCAGGTCTCTACCTCTAAAATGGCTGATCTTCCCAATCATAGTTCCATCTCTCGGGAGGAGTTTGATGACTTTAAAAAGCAGATGATGGAAATGGCCACCATGCTAAGAGAACAGTTCCTAATCAGACAGGATCCGCCAAACCAAGGACCGCATAATATTCCACCACCCGGGGATGACCAGAATCCTCCTAAAAATGTCGCAAACCTGTGTAAAGATGACCAAACCCAACTCAAGGACGAGCCAGCCATTCCAAGGGTCGTTCCCATACCTAACAGGATAGTGATTACTATCCCAGAGGAAGGGGACACTGACGACCTTCGGAAAAAAAATGAAACACATGGAGGAGACCATCCAATCTCTACGAGGCATAGGCTCCCTGGGTAGGGTTAATTACTCGGATCTGTGTGTCTTCCCCGGAACCAGATATCCAGAAAAGTTCAAGGTCCCCGAGTTTGAAAAATACAATGGAAAGGGAGACCCCTACACGCACTTGAAAATATACATTGGAGAACTCGGGTCTTATGCCGAGGACGAGGGGTTGAGGATGCAACTTTTCTAGAAAAGCTTAACGGGGGAGGCGAGGATCTGGTATGCCCGCCTTGACAACGCCCGAATCCACAACTAGGAGGAATTGGCCCATACCTTCTTAACCCAATACAGCTTTCAGGCCCAGATGGCCCCTGACAGGTACCAAATGACAAAAGTTAAGAAGCAACCTAGGGAATCCTTCAGGGAATATGCGCAACGATGGAGGGGCATGGCCGCACAGGTGAACCCCCCGATGAGCGAATCGGAGATGGTGATGACTTTTGTAGACATTCAAGAGGCACCGTATTATGAACGAGTCATATCGGGGATTGGTAGGCCTTTCGCTGAGATGATAAAACACGGAGAAATGGTGGATATGGGTTTGAAATCTGGCAAAATCCGGGATTTCACTGCTTTGGAAACAGCTGCGGAGCAAATACAGAGTGGAAATTATGGCAGCACTTCCCGAAGGGTGCAAAAGAAAAAAGAGGAGGATGTTTCCCTCATCCTTCAGGGCTCGTCCAGAAAGGCAGAAAGCCATCTTCCGGTACAGGTGCAGAGGGTAGGGCCATCCCGACAGCCCAACTTCACAGATCAACGAGCAGAGGGACGAAGGAGATATGAGGCCTCGCAAAATCGAGTATTCACCCCGCTCGGGGAGCCGCTTGAACGAGTATTAGCGGTATTAGTAGCCCAAAAGAAGATAGTTGGTTTGGCACCACCGAGTGACCCAAAGGGTAGAAGGTTTGACCCGAGCAAGCGATGTGCATACCACTCCAGTTCCCCTGGCCATGATACACAAGACTGTTGGACGTTGAAGCATCGAATCCAAAACCTGATTGACAGTGGGGAAATTATGGTGGAACAGCCAGACTCCCCGAATGTTAAAGCAAATCCCCTGCCAAGATATGATGGAGGGGGGTCAATGCGACGGAGGCAAGTGAAGCTGGGGGGTCACCGAGGTTAAACTATGTGCAGAAAATTGAGGAAATGATCAACGTGATACATGATCATGGGAGTGCACGGGGAATACCCATCAGATTGATAGGGGTAAGTACGAATAGCATGGAGGGACCTGTCAAGTTGACAGCTCCGAGGCCCCTCATCCTTGCGGCAAGGCCGCAAATCCCTATCAGTAGTCTAAAGACGGTACCCTGGAATTATGGGGAGACGCCGGAGGAAGCGGCCAGTTGTGCTTCTGTGACGACAAAGGGGAACCCTTTATATCTTCCCGGGCGAGTCCTTGAGAGCCAAAAGAGGAAAAATGAAGAGATTTCCGAGGAAAGGGCCATAGAATTCTTGAAAAGGATGGATCACCTGGAAACGAGGGGGATCCAGATTTTAAATGAGGAGTCAACCTTAACATCAGTCATGGACTTGGTGTTGTCATCCAATGAGCATTGCAAAACCCTGACGAAGGTTCTGGAGGAGGCATACGTGCCCAAGGAAATTAGTGAGGAAGGTTTAGGCCAACTGGTGGGCCACCTATTGGAGAACGATGTAATATCCTTTACGGATGAGGACATACCCAAGGAGGGAAGGGGACACCGGAAACCGCTATATATTGCGGTAATCTCCTCGGGTTATATCATGAATGGGGTGCTAATTGATGGAGGGTCGGCACTGAATATCTGTCCCCTCAGTACATTGCAGAAGATGAACATCAATATCAAGCGCCTACGGGCCAGCCATGTGGTGGTGCGAGCTTTCGATGGTTCCCGAAGGGATACAATTGGAGAGATTGAATTACCAATGGAGATAGGACCTTGTACTTTTGACATCTCTTTCCAAGTCCTTGACATCGCGGCCAGTTATAACCTGTTATTGAGGAGGCCGTGGATACACATGGCCGGGGCAGTTCCTTCTACGCTCCACCAACAAATCAAGCTAATCATCGATGGGAATCTGGTAACAATCTCGGCCGAATGTGATGACCCTTCTCCTCCCAGGAGTGGCCTACCAGTGATCAATGTGGATGAGTCGGTGGCACCTTCCAGCTTTCAAGCACTAGAGATTAGCACTCCCCACTATAGATGCCTGGGGGCTCCAACTGTGAGACCTAGGGTCTCCCCGGAACTTACCTTCGTGGCAAAGGAAATGATAAAAATGAACTTCCATCCTGGACAGGGGTTAGGAAGGAACAGTCAAGGAATCACCGAGCCCATCCAACTACCACAACAGATAGGCAAAGCAGGGTTGGGATATCGTGAGGGCGTAACACGAAGACACCGTCAGGGTGCGGCTCCGGTGTGGCTGGTTGGCAATCTGGTGACCGGGGTTAACAGTGAGCAGGGGATCAGCAAGCCCGTGATTGAGTCTGGGGATGAAAAATTGACCTCCGCAAATGATGAATCGGTCAGGAGGGAAAATTTCCTGCAAAAGGTCGCGAAAGAATTTGAAACCAAGTGCTATATCCCCGGACAAGCGACAAGCATCAGGGAGGGGACGAATGTTATCACACCACCGGGAGCCCAACAAGTTGTGCCTGTCATCGATTGGGCAGGGCTAATTATTCCTGAAGAGGACAGGAAGGGGGACTCAGGCGACGTATCCGTAGTCATCGGGGAAGTGTCCGATGTGAAACCCCCTTTTATCCAGCGCATTTCATCTGACCTGACCGTCGACAACTGGACCATGAAACCAGTGATATCCAAACAAGGGTAAAACCCGACGTCAGGGTGGTAGACCCCAGAGGATGGGGGAATGAAGAAGTTTATTTTTGTTGTTATTTTATTTTTGCATAATTATGTCGTTTCTTCGTGTTATTTGAAAATGTGATCGTCGTGGAAAGTAACTTATATATGACAAGCATTTTGTTTCATGTTAGGTGTACCAATTTGAGTAATCCTTGCCTAACAAACGGTCTTTCAAATTTGAATGACGATTATGATTTTGACATTGAGCTGGATTTCGATTTAATGGGCATTGAACAAGACGAGACAGATTACGACGACGCGCCTGACGAGATCAAAGGATGGGTCGAGGATAAACCCAAACCCAACTTGGACCAAACCGTCACCATTGATATTGGAACCCTGACAAGCCAAAAGAACTCAAGATAGGGACGGACCTTACCCCCAGCCAAAAAACCGAAATGACTGAGTTGCTAAAACAATATGAGGATGTCTTTGCCTGGTCTCATGAGGATATGATCGGATTGTCCACCGACATTGTGGTACACCGATTACCCATCAAGGAGGGTTTCAGGCCCGTCAAGCAAAAATTAAGAAAGTTAAAACCGGAGTGGAGCTTAAAAGTAAAGGAGGAGATCATCAAGCAGTTCAAGGCAGGAATCATTATGGTGTCCACTTACCCGGAATGGCTATCCAATGTAGTCCCAGTGGCTAAGCCTGGAGGAAAGGTGAGGGTATGCGTAGACTACAGAGATCTAAACAAGGCCAGTCTCAAGGATAACTTCCTGGTGCCTTTCATACACATCCTGGTGGATAACACAGCCCAGTACGAAATGTACTCTTTTGTGGATTGCTTCGCGGGATATCATCAGATAATGGTGGCGGAGGAGGATCGGGAAAAGACCGCATTCATCACCCCTTGGGGCACTTTCTGCTATAGACGGTTGACTTTTGGTCTCGCAAACGCAGGGGCTACTTATCAGAGAGCTATGATGGCCCTGTTCCATGATATGATGCATAAGGAGATAGAGGTCTACGTGGATGACATTATTGTGAAATCGAAGGTAGAATCTGATCATATAATCCACCTCAAAAAGCTATTCGATCGGCTCCGAAAGTATAATTTGAAACTCAATCCAGCCAAGTGTGCTTTCGGAGTGCAGTCGGGTAAGCTCTTGGGATTCCTGGTTAGTGATCGGGGCATCGAGTTGGATCCAGCAAAGATTAAGGCCATTGTGGATATGCCGGCGCCTTACACAGAAAAGGAGATAAGAGGATTCCTCGGAAGGATAAACTTCATCAGCCGTTTTATATCCCACTTGACGACTATATGTGAGCCCATTTTCAAACTGTTAAGAAAAGGGGTTTCCCAAGAATGGAATGAGCAATGTCAGAAGGCTTTTCAGACCATTAAAAGGCAACTGACTGAGGCACCAGTGCTGGTACCCCCGAAGGATGGGATCCCTCTGTTTATGTATATATCGGTCAATGCCATCGCGATGGGATGTATGCTGGGGCAGAAAAATGAGGCGGGTAAAGAGCAGGCCATCTACTAACTCAGCAAAAGATTTAGCCAATGTGAGCATAATTACACTCCCATCGAGAGGACCTGTTGTGCGCTAGCCTGGGCTGCAGGGAGATTACAGCACTACCTCCATGGGCATACGACGTACCTGATATCAAGAATGGATCCCCTGAAATATATTTTTGAAAGGCCCATGCTGAATTGTCGATTGTCAAGATGGCAGTTAATCTTGCAACAGTTCGACATGGTGTACGTGACTCAGAAGGCCATGAAAGGACAGGGAATTGCAGATCAGTTGGCAGAAACCCCGTCAGGAGGGATGGAGCCATTAGAAACTCCTCTTCCAGGCGAAGACATATTTTGGGTATCACACGAGAAATGTGAGGACGAAGGACAGTTCTGGAAGCTGTATTTTGATGGTGCCATGAATGCCGAGGGGGCAGGAGCCGGAGCGGTCCTGGTCTCTATCACCGGAGAACAATACCCTGTGGCCACTAAACTGCATTTCAGCAATTCGAACAACACCGCTGAATACGAGGGATGTATCTTGGGACTCCGCTTGGCCCGCGACATGGGAGTGAAGAGACTAGCGGTGTTCGGGGACTCATAATTGGTAATCAGACAGGCAATCGGGGTGTACAACACAAAGGAGCTCCGACTACTCCCATACCATCGTTGTGTTACCCAGCTGATGCAAGAGTTCGAAGATATCGCTTTCCGCCATATTCCCCGGGGACGGAATGACTTTGCCGATGCATTGGCAACTCTGGCTTCCTTAATCCACGTAATCAAGAACAGGGACAGTCCACCGATTGAGATAGCCGTACAGAATGCCCCGACATATGAGGAACATGTGGCAGTGTTATCAGACGAGGTGGTGTTGACAAGGCGGCCCTGGTATCACGACATAAGGGAATATCTGAGAGATAGATCCATTCCTGGCCAGGCGAGTCGAACTGAGAGGATGAGAATTCAAAAGATGGCGATGAAATTTTACCTGAGTGGGGATTCACTCTACAAAAGGGATGCTGGGTTGGGACTGTTGCGGTGCGTAGATGAAACGCAGGCCCAAAGGATTATGAATGAAATACATGGTGGAGTGTGTGGGCCCCATATGACTGGACCGATGCTGGCCAAAAAGATTTTGAGAACGGGGCATTATTGGTTAACGCTGAAAGCCGATTGCGATGATCATGTCAAACGGTGTTATCAATGCCAGGCGCATGGTAATGTGATCCATGTGACGCCCCCAAATTCGGGTCTCCAAATACCCGGATCTGGTCATCACGATCCAATACAAACATTCACCTCTAACAACATATGATATCTAAAAGTGCGGAATATATAAACATACGTTGTTCATTACAAGGTGTTACTAGTCCCAGAATACAATTAACCTTAATCAAGTACATCAACCCATACCCTAAATAACTATTAGGGTTAAAATTACATGAACAGCAATTAAATTACACATGATTATAAAGTCTGCTACAAGGAATCTATTGTTTCATCTTTTCTTTTCCTTTGTTCTTCCCTGAAGTCTCGGGTTTCGCTGCAATAAAGTCATGATATAGCAAGAATGAGCAACGAGTTTGCCCAGCAAGTTTAAAGTACAACAATAAAGATATATCATGATGAAGGGATGATAAAAAGGGATTTCAACAATAGAATAATCAGAAGCAAGAACATTAAATGCTTTTAGAACAATTGATAGTCAAATAGACTTTGAACGATAACTTCCAGAGGAGTCAATAGCTGGTTGACCCTCTGGTTACTGGCTACAGAATAACGTACTTGAGGGGATCAGCCTCGCGTACCCTATGTATATGCATAACATTTAATTCTGCTGTTTGTACCTTATATACGGTACGTGGGGTACTCCCCTATAATAAAGGGGTGTTCATACAGTCTAAGAATCCTTACCATTGATTGGTTCGGATAGCTTTTATAAAATTTCACATAATTGTCTGACCGAACAAGGGTTCAGACTTAACCATGAATGGTTTGCAGATTTCTGAATTTAATATACGAATTCAAAATGCACGAATGTCAATAATATATAGATGTGGAATAACTTTGAAAGTAATTAGACCACTTAAAGCATGCTTGGAAATAAAATTCAAAGCTTAAAGAATACTTGCAATAATATATACCTTTTTGCATGAATTAAAATACTGCATAAGGTTTTAGAAGTATTACTCAAGGTAAAAAGTTGAGTAAGGAAGAACTTGCAATAAGGTAAGAGGTTTAGGGTTAGGAACTTGCAGAAATCAAAGTTCGGGATAGAGGACTTGCCTGTTTGCTCAGCTACAGATAAATTCTAGCTTTAATTACTTGACCGTGGATAACCTATCAGTTGGTAGAATTGGTTTATCCATTAGCATTGCGTACTTATACCCACTTATGCTATCCATTTAGCAGATAAATAATTCACCGAACTTAATTACTACCTAGCCATCAGCTAACAAAAATTTAATGACCTCTATTTATTATTTAAACAGATAATAATTAATCAGGGTCACTTATCATTTGAATACTCCAATTATTACCTTTAATAGTATCTAGGTATGGTTTAACAATCCTTATAAAATAAATTTATTGGGTTTAAAGATAACGGAAAACCATTGATCAGTTTCTTGTTGATTTACTCTTAATTACTATTACCTTAGGGGTAATTTAATATCTGTCGAACTTGTCCTTTATTCAAATGTATAAATTTTCACACTTAATTATTATTTAATATTAATAATCGCTAAGTGTTTATTATCTTTATTTATTAAAGGGCCACAGCTAAATATTTAGCTTATAAATCTCCCTTATACTTAATCATTATTTCATTAATGATTAAGTAGTTAATTTCCTTTTTATTCAATAACTTAATTATTATTATTAAATAATAATTTAATACTTAGTAGCTTTATTTACTATAAATAGATAATAAGTAATTATTTTATTAACTTTATATTAGATAATAATTAAATATTTATTATCTTTATTTATTATTAAATAATAAATTATTTTATTAACTCTTATTCATATTTAATTATTATTATTATTAAATAATAATTAAATATTTATTATCTTTATTTATTATTTATTGGAAAAAATAATAATTATTTTACAAATTTTATTTCATTGGTAAACAATAATTATCTCGTTAACTTTACTATTATTTAATGTTAACTAAATAATAATTTAAGGACTTACTATCTTATTAATTATTAAATGGTAGATAATGAATAATTATCCCATTGGCCCTTGTTACTATTTGCTATTAATAATTTAATGCTTATTATTCCTCTTATTATTTATTGAAAATAAATAAATAACCATAAATCTTGTTGTTACCCATTTGGCCCAACAAATCCCTACCCAAAGCTGGGTTTGATCCCCAGTCACCCAACATAAAAATTTTGCAGAGTTTTGCCTTCCTGTTTTTCAAAGCACACTAACACCCTCAATACCTACGTTTGGGACTCACAATACACGCTGCAATTAACACATCAAAGGAATAACAAGGTTTGATCTTATAGCTATTTTGCCGACATAACAGTTTAGCCAGTGGAACTTAGTTTGGTCCTTTAGTACATATATTCCCAGCCAAAACAACAACCCAGCAAGAGCAAAACCATACGGATTTCCCAGGTTTAAACCAAACAATAACAAACATAAGTCAAGATCAGTATCCTCAACCAGGATAACCCAACGCAACCCAAATAATTTCAAAGAGTCATTTAATTTAATACAGAGAATCAATTGCCCCAAATACAGAGTTTATGCTACAACAAATATGATACCCAGATTTCTCAAAATCCAACAATGTTATACAGAACAACCCAATACAGCGTATACTACAAACTAAACACAGCACAAATAGCAAGAAAATTATACAGAACCTAACTGGAAGCTATCACAACCCATTTCGATACCTTGGTTTTGATCGAGCTGCCACTCTTCTTCTCCTTCCACAATATTCAACCCAATCGGACATTAACAGCTCTGAAATTATTTGTATACCTTTCTAATTTGGGACTCACAACAAGGAAATCGGCAGTTTTGGGGTGTTGGGGGTCCAATTTATAGTAGAGGTTTTATTTGGGCAATACCCTATTTGCTTGGTCAATGACCCACGGTAGGAAAAGAGTCGCCGCCGACTGTACCTATTGTTGGTCGATTTCGCAACCGAAAAATACGCGCAAGTATACGCGGTCAACAAGTAATATAATGATAAGAGAGTTGTCGAACCCACAGAGAATTGTTCTAGTGTATCCCAAGTACCAACTATATATCGTCTTGATTTTAATTAGACAAATGATGATTTGATATTTTTGTTGTTGGTAGTGAATAAGATAATAATAATCAAGTAAAAGATAATTAAATCTAATATTAACAAGTCTAAGATTGCAATTTCCCCCAACACTTCATTTGAATATCCTAACTCTCTCATTTGAATTAATTAACAACATAGAATTGCCAACCGAGAAATCAAAGCTACTTATAAGCCTCTGTCGATGGTCAAATTCGAATCTTCCTAATGCGGCATGTAGGTATATGTCTATCCTACACACTATCAAGAGACCAATTTCAAGAACAATAACAAGACACGTGTCACTAAATCTCATTTACCGTCCCTTCAATTACCAACTTTCACATAGGAAGTCATTAAGAATAGATTCTCCATTGGTTGCACACGGTATCTAGGTATATATCTATCCTAAATACTATCAAGTTACCTATCATTGAGGATAATCAACAAGACACACGTCACTTAATCTCAATTAACAACCCACAACAATCTTTAACTTTCGCATGATATCATAACAAGGTCTAAACACTATAATCCGTTCGTCAAGTTCATATAGGTTCCCACGGTAATTACTAGCTAGGCAATTAATATATGAAGCATAAATTATGACATACAATTCACAAATGAGTAATTAATAGCAAAGAGAGAGAAATCAATTCAAACTATGTGTTGGGTTCCATTGAAATCTTAGAATAAGCTCTAGTTCATGGTAGCTAGGCAAAACATCAAACACATGGTGTACATCATGAAATAGAAATACAAATTCAAAGGAAAGCAAGAGATGATAAAACCCATTTAGAAGATATTCATATGTTGCTTGCTTGGTTGATGTCAATTTCTAGCTTTTCCTCTTCCCTTGGCATTCTTTTCTCCTTTTGCTCCTTGGCTTGTTGCTGAAAATCTCTTTGAATTGCATCCCTTAAGCTCTTCTTGGTGATGTATGTGCAGCCTCCCTATGCCAAGATGTCCATTTGACACTCCTTTCCTTCTTGGTTCTTTTGATTTTGCTGAATTTTCCTTGTGTTGCAGCACTTTTGGCTCTCTAATTGATGTGTTTGTGTGGCCTCCCAATTCCTAGATATGAAATATGAAGCCCCAATGAGATATTATATAGTGCCTCCATGAAAACCCTAGCCAAACATCAGATTTTGGGGTCAAAAAGTGAGCTGGAATCGCACTAGGAGCTCAGAAGATCGCACTCAGCACGCCCGGGCGCGCCCGCACGCTGCCCGCCGCGCCCGCGCCCAGCCCCTGGCCTTGCCGCACGCCCACGACACGCCCACGCCGCGCGCGCGCGCGCGCTGGCTGCCTGATGCCAGGCGCCGCGCGCCCGCATCCAAATCCGCGCGCCCGCGCCAGTGGCCTGTAACCCGACTCAGCTTTGACCTCTGTTAGTAAAATGACCATAACTTCTTCGTCCGAACTCGGATTTAGGCGTGTAAATAGGCTATGGAAAGCTAAGAAAGAGCTCTACAACTTTCATAACTGGAGCTTGATGAGAAAATGTCCGGAGAAAGGCTTAAATTGATCCCGAAGCAACTGCTGTGTAAAATTCATGCCAAATCCGATGGTAAAATGGCCATAACTCTCTCATACGAACTTCAAATTGGATGATTCAAGATGCTCTGGAAAGCTAAGACAAATATATACAACTTTCATTCTTTGAGTTTTGAGAGATTCGGATTGGATCATGGGTGAAAATTGGAAACAAGCAGCTACAGAGCCAAAGTTAGGCTCAAAATGGCAAATTAGGCATCCATGAGCATTGGTCTCTTATTCCACTTCCTACAAAACTAAGTAAAAACACATAAAAGCAATATAAAACACATAAACGTAATACAAAATAACATTTTACAAAAATATGATAAAATATATAAAAACCAAACGAAATGACTTAGGATTTACAAATTATCAAGCTCAAATGTACCTAATTTGTGTATATAAAACACACCCATCAAATACCCCCAAACTTAAATCTTTGCTTGTCCTCAAGCAAAACAAACCTAAACTAAACAATTCAAAAACTACTAATACAACCTAACTTGAGCAATGAATTAATAAGCCGACAATGGTCTCAAAGGCATCAACACATGGAACTCAAGAGAACAACAAAACGTTGCAAGTCTAAAATTTTAATTAGCTAGTCACACTTTGCTTAAGGCCCCTTCCGTGTGTGTGTGTGTGAGTACCCAATAGCACTAAACCAACCAAGCAAGCTCGGATGAACTTTGCAACCACATTACCTTATGAAATAATCAAAATAAACCCCAAAACAACATGCTTAACACATCACTCAATACAAAGGTATACAAATCACAATTCCAAAAATTTTGAGAACCAAGGGCTCTAGGTGAGTGCATTTTATGCTCCATCTCAATCCTTAAGCACGCTCATATGGGCGAGTGCGTTTTACGCTCAACCTCAACCCCATGCAAAATTTGCAATAAACAATTTTCTTTTTCTTTAATCACAATTATAAGAGAGTGCGTTTTACGCTCTATCTCTCCTACGCATGTGTCCATGAGTGAGTGCGTTTTACGCTCCATCTCAACTCACCACATGACCATCAATTCAAACATAAAAAATTTGGACACCTTGGTTCGAGTGATGTTTAAACGAGTTCTAGAGTTTTATAGATATTTTCCACAAGCATTCGGTTATAAAAGCCCTCACTAAGCATACAACTAGCTTAATACTCATGGGTACGTGCATGAAAGTGAAAGGACGCATAAGCAAAATAATAACCAATAAACGACAAGCACAAAGACTAAGCAACAATTGTCTACTTCTCATGAGTTAGAATTTCTTCAAACAAGCCCTTATCATAGACCCTGGATAATAGTTCAAATCAAATTAAAACAATGCTCAAGGGACACATCCTAAAAATAAATGAAATTTTTTTTTTTGAATAAAAAGAAAAACATACTTAAATCACATAAAATATAAATTAAAAACACACAAATACGAAGTACTACCCCCAAACTTAAACTTGACATTGTCCTCAATGTTTGATATAGGAAAAATTAAAATAGAAGACTTCCCTGAAACCGTGTTAAGCGCCATTGATATCATCTTTCAACACCTCTAAGTTGGGAGCGTACCTGAAAGCAAATGACTAAAGAAATTAAAATGTAATTAAACTACTAAAATTCAATCAAACCAAAAAAAAAACAAAAACAGTAAACTTGGGTTGCCTCCCAAGAAGCACTTGGTTTATAGTCGTTAGCCCGACTCCTTTATTTCATTTCAATCCGGCTCAATCGCAAAATTGACCATTGCATGCCGCCTCGTTGTTCTTTCTTTGATCCGCATGGCATGCATGCCTGGTTGGTGACCCTCAAACAAAGCATCATCCGATGGCAAGAAGAAACTCTCCTCATCCGCATTATCAATCATTGCACTTGTGTCAAGATCGACATGAAGATCTTCTTCATGAACGAATGGGTGTTCGATGGGTTTGAAAACCTCGAATGTGACTTCTTGGTCTTCAATTTCCTTTTCATGATCCCCATTCATGCTCCTCGTCTCATCAACCTCAGAATCATCATCCACAATAGGATGTACACTCTCAAAATTTTCACTAATAGCTTCGTGCGACTCCGCGCCATTTCCTTGATCATCCACCAAGCACCCCTCTTCACCTTCCTCCATAGGGTCAATCTCAGTATTGCTAGGTAAGGTGCATTGCGGGTGAATAATGTAAGAATTGGCAACATAGTTCATGATGCTCTGCACTAAAGCTTGTATATTTGCCAACCTAACCTCATTTTGAGAGATATGAGCCATGAGCTCCTCCTTCCTTCTTTCCGCTTTGTCACAACTATGCGAATTCACCAAACATTGCTCTTCACCTTCCTCTATAGGGTTAATCTGTGTAATACAAGGTAAGGTGCTTTGCGGGTGAATAAGCACTGCCTCGAGAAGTTGTGCCATTTGGTTCTCGACGCTTCGTAACAATTCTTGTTTCTCAATGAACAAGGGAAGAATCTCCTCCACATTAGATGTATCCTCATGGTATGGTGGAGGTTGGAATGAAAATTCTGAATGGTATGAGAGACTTGGATCAAAGCATTGATCTTGACTGTTGTCCCAAGAAAAGCTTGGATGATCTTGCCAACCCGGTTGATAGTAGTTTGGGTAGTAGTCAGCTTGATTCTGACTGTAGGCATTTTGAGTGGACTGGCCTTTAAGAGTGTCAACAGCCCTTGAAAGCGTTGCAAGTTGTTCTTGCAATTGCTCAAGAACTTTTGACGAACTTGGTTGCGTCGTCCCCTCATAATCCCATTGATAATTATGCTCATCCATTAACTGAAACAAAAAAAAACAAAATAAATAATAAGCAAATTATTTACAAGTCTAAATTAAGACCAATTCGATTGTCATTAATATTGGAAAAACACTAGAAGAACAATTCCCCGGCAACGGCGCCAAAAACTTGTTGGTCGATTTCGCAACCGAAAAATACGCGCAAGTATACGCGGTCAACAAGTAATATAATGATAAG
Source organism: Aralia elata (assembly GCA_034770075.1). Taxonomy (NCBI): domain Eukaryota; kingdom Viridiplantae; phylum Streptophyta; class Magnoliopsida; order Apiales; family Araliaceae; genus Aralia; species Aralia elata. The sequence continues at coordinate 73,835,063 of CM068382.1, read as the reverse complement.
AGAGTTGTCGAACCCACAGAGAATTGTTTCTAGTGTATCCCAAGTACCAACTATATATCGTCTTGATTTTAATTAGACAAATGATGATTTGATATTTTTGTTGTTGGTAGTGAATAAGATAATAATAATCAAGTAAAAGATAATTAAATCTAATATTAAACAAGTCTAAGATTGCAATTTCCCCCAACACTTCATTTGAATATCCTAACTCTCTCATTTGAATTAATTAACAACATAGAATTGCCAACCGAGAAATCAAAGCTACTTATAAGCCTCTGTCGATGGTCAAATTCGAATCTTCCTAATGCGGCATGTAGGTATATGTCTATCCTACACACTATCAAGAGACCAATTTCAAGAACAATAACAAGACACGTGTCACTAAATCTCATTTACCGTCCCTTCAATTACCAACTTTCACATAGGAAGTCATTAAGAATAGATTCTCCATTGGTTGCACACGGTATCTAGGTATATATCTATCCTAAATACTATCAAGTTACCTATCATTGAGGATAATCAACAAGACACACGTCACTTAATCTCAATTAACAACCCACAACAATCTTTAACTTTCGCATGATATCATAACAAGGTCTAAACACTATAATCCGTTCGTCAAGTTCATATAGGTTCCCACGGTAATTACTAGCTAGGCAATTAATATATGAAGCATAAATTATGACATACAATTCACAAATGAGTAATTAATAGCAAAGAGAGAGAAATCAATTCAAACTATGTGTTGGGTTCCATTGAAATCTTAGAATAAGCTCTAGTTCATGGTAGCTAGGCAAAACATCAAACACATGGTGTACATCATGAAATAGAAATACAAATTCAAAGGAAAGCAAGAGATGATAAAACCCATTTAGAAGATATTCATATGTTGCTTGCTTGGTTGATGTCAATTTCTAGCTTTTCCTCTTCCCTTGGCATTCTTTTCTCCTTTTGCTCCTTGGCTTGTTGCTGAAAATCTCTTTGAATTGCATCCCTTAAGCTCTTCTTGGTGATGTATGTGCAGCCTCCCTATGCCAAGATGTCCATTTGACACTCCTTTCCTTCTTGGTTCTTTTGATTTTGCTAAATTTTCCTTGTGTTGCAGCACTTTTGGCTCTCTAATTGATGTGTTTGTGTGGCCTCCCAATTCCTAGATATGAAATATGAAGCCCCAATGAGATATTATATAGTGCCTCCATGAAAACCCTAGCCAAACATCAGATTTTGGGTCAAAAAGTGAGCTGGAATCGCACTAGGAGCTCAGAAGATCGCACTCAGCACGCCCGGGCGCGCCCGCACGCTGCCCGCCGCGCCCCGCGCCCAGCCCCTGGCCTTGCCGCACGCCCACGACACGCCCACGCCGCGCGCGCGCGCGCGCTGGCTGCCTGATGCCAGGCGCCGCGCGCCCCGCATCCAAATCCGCGCGCCCGCGCCAGTGGCCTGTAACCCGACTCAGCTTTGACCTCTGTTAGTAAAATGACCATAACTTCTTCGTCCGAACTCGGATTTAGGCGTGTAAATAGGCTATGGAAAGCTAAGAAAGAGCTCTACAACTTTCATAACTGGAGCTTGATGAGAAAATGTCCGGAGAAAGGCTTAAATTGATCCCGAAGCAACTGCTGTGTAAAATTCATGCCAAATCCGATGGTAAAATGGCCATAACTCTCTCATACGAACTTCAAATTGGATGATTCAAGATGCTCTGGAAAGCTAAGACAAATATCTACAACTTTCATTCTTTGAGTTTTGAGAGATTCGGATTGGATCATGGGTGAAAATTGGAAACAAGCAGCTACAGAGCCAAAGTTAGGCTCAAAATGGCAAATTAGGCATCCATGAGCATTGGTCTCTTATTCCACTTCCTACAAAACTAAGTAAAAACACATAAAAGCAATATAAAACACATAAACGTAATACAAAATAACATTTTACAAAAATATGATAAAATATATAAAAACCAAACGAAATGACTTAGGATTTACAAATTATCAAGCTCAAATGTACCTAATTTGTGTATATAAAACACACCCATCACCTATTCAGCCTACTGACAACGCCGGCAGCTCTCGAGCCGTGCGCACTGTCGCCGGTCGCGTCACCGAATTTCAGGGACCGTTGGTCCGTCCGTTGCGCTTGGTCGCTGCACCGTTTCCAAATCGTGCCGCCGGCTCCTTTTGCGCTGTCCAGCTGTAGCCGGCTTCTCTTCCATGTCCCTTGTCGACTGATGGATTGGTTGAAGGTTTGGGTGCGGCTGATGGAGGGGCTAGGGCTTAGGTCGACTTGGATTTGAGAGGCTAGGGTACCTTGGATTTCCTTGACCGATCTTCCCCCCTTTCTTGCTTCGGTTACTCGAGATTTCCAGCGATCAATTTCTTTCCCCAATTTCGTTTGATTTGGCCTGAAGCTCTACTAGTCCCAATTTGTATAGGAAACGGTTCAACCCGTGGTTAGCCCCAACCCGTTAGCTGGAATGGTATGGGATGGGTCGACCCGGCATGGAATGAAAAGAAATAAGGGAATGGGCTTAAATGAAATAAAAATGGGTGCGGCCCAAATTTGAAAAATAGAAGGAAGATAAACCTAGCCCGATAGGAATAAAAAGACTTTGGGTCCAAATAAAGAAATGGCCAATCAATTTGAAAGGTTAGGGACCACATAATATTCTAATATTTTTAAAATAAATAACTAAACCAATTAATTATTTATTTTAAATATTTAGTTTTAGCCATAATTCTTTATTCGAATTATTTAATCCGATAATGACAGAATTATTTATTTAATTATCTTAGTTTTCTTGCCAATTAAATGCTAAGGTTAAACTCATTAATTTATTCAACCTATCAGTGAGTCCCTTTAAGGCAGGGAAAATTATTGGACCATGCATTATATAATTAAATAAAAATTTCTACATGGATCCAATCAAATTGGTAAAATTAAATGAAATGAATTTATTTATTAAAATAAATTCGACATAGTGTTAAAAATTTCTGGACATTACAATCCATACGCCTCCTAATGAATTGCACTGTATGACCTCCCCGTGGCCATTTTCAATGTGGGGAATGGATGTAATCGGACCAATAGAGCCCAAAGCAAGCAACGAGCACCGATTCATTTTCGCCATGATCGATTACTTCACCAAATGGGTAGAAGCAACTTCTTTCCCCAAAGTAACTCAGGAGGTCATCGTCGGGTTCATCAGGAATAATGTCATTTGTCGATACGGGCAACCTGAGGTTCTGGTCTCTGACAATGCCAAGAATTTAAACAACGCCCTCATGAAGGGACTGTGTGACCAATTCAAGATCAAGCACCTCAATTCCGTCATTTACCGTCCTAAGATGAATGGGGCAGTGGAGGCTGCCAACAAAAACATCAAGAAGATCATGGCGAAAATGTCTGCTAATCATCGAGGATGGCCGGATCTGTTACCCCTCACACTGCTGGCGTACCGAACATCAACGCGTACTTCTACAGGGGCAACCCCTTACGCTTTGGTGTATAGAATGGAGGTCGTTCTGCCAGTTGAGGTTGAAATGGCATCCCTCAGAATAGTGATCGATGCTCAGATAAGCGAGGAGGATTGGATGCAAAGTCGATACGACCAATTGGCCCTAATTGATGAAAGAAGGGTGGCTGCTGTTTGGCACGGTCAGTTATATCAACAAAGGATCTCTCGATCATATGACAAAAGGATAAGACCTCGGAAGTTCAAGGAAAATGATTTGGTGCTAAAAAGAGTCATGCCTTGTCAAGACGAAGCCAAGGGGAAGTTCGCCCCGAACTGGGAAGGGCCGTTTGTGATTAAGAAAGTGTTATCCGGAGGTGCCCTCATATTGCATGAAATGGATGGTGAGGTATTTCCGCAACCCCTCAATTCTGACTCGGTGAAGCGATTCTACGCTTGAATCATCAGTTTCCTTTTTCCTTTGGGAGCGAACTACGTAGGACCTGATCTCCCAACTTGTGGGGGTACGTAGGCAGCCATCATGGCGCGGTCCGATCCCTAAAAAATAATCCTTTCCCTAAAACGAAAACCAATTCCCAACAGCCAGATCAGCCTTCCTATACCCTCAGAACCTTCCCGAAACCAGCCGTCTAAACAGTTTCATCCCAAATGACATTACCCTGATCCCACCAAAACAGATAGCCAAAATCCAAGACCCAATCCGATGAAATCAACAGGGGTACGGCAATATCTGTCAGATCTCCATCAAGACTTGAGAAGAGAAAAAAAGTGAAATGTCAAAACCATGGTCAACTAGATAAAATGAGGATCTAATGAAAAGCAACGATGCGATAAAAAGGGAAAATGACTAAATTTAAATGCATGTCTTTATATATAAGTCATTTTATTACAAGATTTCTCTTTCAATAACCGATGAAACTAACATAGTCTATGTAGGAAATAAAATAATCTACGAATCTGAAACTAGCTGAAGCAGGATGGATAAGGTGGTGGATAGATCTGAAGTTTTAGCATCCCCTGCGATCTGCTGCCCCATCATATCAATACGATTCAATAAAGCGGTGGCTCGGCTGACAGTCCCAGAATGAGCATCTATAATTGCCCTGGTCCGAAGTACAATGGCATCTCTGTCAGCAATGGCAGCATCTCTAGCCAGAATGGCATCATCTCTCTCGACAAGAGCGGCATCCCTCTCAGCCTCAGTGGTAATCAGGGCCAGGCTGAGTCGGGTATCCTCAGTAACCCGACTTGGGGCAGAATCGGCTGAGATGGAGTGGCATGTAGTATCATCTGGAGAAATCATTCCAAAGTCATCAGGGGCCCCAGGCCGACTCAAACCAGCCGGATCCAAGTCTCCGCGCAGCCACTGCACGTAGGCGAATGTCTGGAAGTGGCAACCCTCACTATGTTCGGCGGAGATCCTACGAGACCAAAGATCGTATACTCGCAGTAGATCCCTCTCTGTCTGGGATGATATAAGGAATCGGTAGGCGGCTACTCCCGTGAAAGGGTGTAAATCCTGTGTCTGATCAAATTGCCCTGTAACAGCCAAGGGATGATAAGTAGTCACACCCCTCAAGCCAGCAATGGGAATGAAGTCCAGGTCAGGCACGCGAGTCAAGAAGCTCATAAAGGAGCAATAACCCAAATAAACCAATATATGAAAGGGGTCCGCAATGACCGACAAAAATGATGTCCAGGAGGCCACATTAGTACAGCTCACGGGTCGAAACGAAAACTGCGTGGTTATGTCATGGCTAAAGCAAAACCCTTGGCGACGGAAGTGGCCGATGGGACTGAGATGACTCATGAACCACACGTACAACAAAGTCGAGCTCCCTCTGAATACTCTGCCGCAGAAAGACTGGCAATATGAGGCTGACATGTAGGTATCCGCCAATATCATGGGAAGAATGGTGTGTTCCTCCTGAAGGGCTCGAACGGCCGCTACAACCCGCATGTCCAACTGATCAGGTCCTGCGGGTAAGTACAAAACTGAGACGACACAGGCCATCAGAACGTCTACTCTTAAAGTGCCCCAGCGCTCCTCAGACACAGAAAAATCATCGAAGAAAAGACGAAAACTGTCGGGTGAACCAAATCGGTCAATCAAGAACTGAAGGGGAACCATATGGTCTGATGTGATCACCGATAGCAGAGCTGTCCTCCGCAACCCAGTGAAGGTCAAGAACTGACGACGCATGGAACCAGCTGTGACCCTGGCGCAAGGTCTATCCAAAGGCAGGCCAGTGAAGCGAGCATACTCCTCGAGAGTGGGGGTCAGCTCTACTGTCCCTAACCTGAATACCTGACGGGCAGGGGCCCAATATCTCAGGATACCCTCCACAAAGCCCGCTGGCACCTGAAAGGATAACAAGGACCAAGAATGTCCCAAAAGGCCATTGGTGATAACCCTGTCGGCCGGCGATAAACTGTCCAACCAACGGAGGAGACTGCCAACCAACCCTGTGGGAGGAGTGGAATCCAAACGTACTACGACACCTGTGGACGACATCTGTGGAAAAATAGTATCAAAAGACTGTACAGGGGTCATTCTCTATCCATAAATAAAAGCATGCATCATATAATAGAGCAAATGAATTTCATAGATATAAAAGAAAAAACTGTGCATAAATGAAAAATGAGTTCAGTACATAGCGCATAAAATGAAAAATAAATCTAAACAGGTGCAGGTACAAAAGCCCTATCCTATCCTGATCTAAATAAAATCGATCTCATCTATGAAGGCGGGATCCTCAAGCTGATCCCCCGGAGTCGCCGAAGTCGAAGGCCCGAAGTTCATATCGGGGATATACGGCTGCGCTGTGGCATCAGATGAGCTCGGGCCCGCATCATAACCCGCACCGTCAGGATCATAGGCATAAGCATCCTCTGGAGTCCGGCCCAGCACCCGAAGATATAGAGACAATTGGTCCACCTGGCGGGTCAAAGTGGCGATCTGCTCGGCATGAGTGAGAGTCCGAACGCAGGCTACCCAGTCAGTCATCATCACCGAGCCGGGGCCCATATCCCCGAGGAAGAATGTGGCCCAGGTCTGAGGACCGATGGTGCGGGGCACCCACCAAGTACGGAAGGCATCACTGGTACTAGGACCCGTCGAAAGCATCCGGCCGTCCTCCCCTGCAAGCATGATCTCTGAAGGCTGAGAATCCAACGGCCAGGAAGTAGTGAAAGGAAGGGAATGCGGGATGCGGATCTCTCCAGTAACGCATCTGAATGCGCGCTCCCCCAGGTACATCACCCATCCTCCAACACTCTGCAAAGTGAGGCGACGGGTGGAAAGTGCAAACTCCGGGCCTGTAGGATGCCCATCTATAAACCCCACATCCAGATGCTCAGAAAGATAAGGCCTCCAGACGACCCCTGCAGCCGTGATCAGCTCCAGCTGGATGCGGCAGTGTGCAAAGCTGCCAGATACCGGGACCTCCTCCAAGGTGCTATGATGCCATCGCCGACCCCGGAGATAGGTGTCCAGGCCAAGAGTGGTGACAGGCCTCAGACATGGGAGACGCTCGTAGGCCCAGAACTGCGAATAGAAACAGTGAAAAGCATGAGTAACCTATAAGCGAAGGTGAATGGCCCCCAATCATAGTCACTAATGCGGTCCACGTCTCTAACGGCTCCTACGACGCTGAATGAATGGTGGAGGAGTTGTTCCCTAGGAAACAACCCCTCATGATGGTCAGGAACAGGCGGCGGAGCAGAATGTCCCGAGTACCCTGCTCCGCTGGAATGGGCAGCGCGTAGAGACCCCCGGCAGCATCAACAGCCAAGGCACCGGACCGAATACTACGGGCCTTAAAGACCCGGTCCTCGGCTGCGAAGCCCAATAAAGCCCGGACCTCTGCAGGAGTGATGTCGAGATCTAGAGGAACGCGGGACCCGGTAAACTCTATGCCCGTAATGTACCTCCAGTCCCATGGGGTCAGCACAACCTCGCAGTCAAGAAGGTGAAGAGACTGCATCTGGTGGAACCAGCGCTCGGATAAGGCCCTCATGTAACCCCAGGGGCACTGACGGGGGATGATAGAGAAAAAGTGACGGAAGCCCCAAGAATCCACTACCGCCCGATAGTCGTTGTGCAAAGCCATGTAAAGGGAGTAGATGTTGAACCAGTTGCCCCTCGGCTGAGTAAACTCGGGTACCTGGGGCAATCACTAATGGGTCAGTCCGGATAAAAGGAGAATTGAGAAATTGAGAATAAAATCATAATAGAACTGAATATACCTCGTTAGCCACGAGAGATGCTGAGGGGTGACGACTGAGATCCCGACCCAAAAGATCGGGTATCTGCACAGGGGCGCCAGAAGAGGAAGCCTGATGAGTAGATGGAGCCGGTGTGCTGGAGGATGGCCCCTCTGCCGCGACCTCCGGAGGGACAGCCTCCTCAACGTCCGGATGATCCGGACGGATGACAGCCTCCGCCAAGCGACGAGCCTGACGGGTCCGAAGAAGAACAGGGGCAGGTGCAGCCCTACGACGGCGAACACCCGAGGTCCGTGACGCAGAAGAGCTACTGGGAGCGTTGGGATCCATAGCTGGAATAGAACAAGCGAGAAGAAGGTAAGTTGTAACGACCGGGAATTCTGAAATTTCGTTGTAATTCGAATTTTTGAATATTAATGAATATTTTATATTTTATTAATATTATATTGTGTTACGTGTTTAAAGGTTGCGTGACAACCTGGATTATGTGGATGTATGAAATTTTACGTGTTATAGTTTTGTTTAAGTGAATAATTGATTTTGCGTAGCGTCGCTAAATCACTATTCACGGGGCACGTTTCCCGAGATACTATTCATGCCAGATATTTTTGTTCTTTTTCGATGTTAATAAATTTCATAAATACGTGTATGCATACGAATAATTTTTCCAAGTGTCGGAAATTTTATTTGAGCTGATACGTGATTTTATCCGTATCCGAAATGTAGTAAATGGGTGTTCCGAATATTTGGACAAATCCCATAATAATTATTTTTATACGTCCCAATAATTATGGGAGTACCCATTTTAATTTTGGGTAGAGTTATTTACCAGTTTTGGTACAAAAGTGGGAATTTTCGGATATATTTTTGGTATTTTCGGGTATCTAATTTGGCTTATTGCTCCAAGTGGGAACCACCAAACCACTTTCAACCAATCAAATTGCTAGGAAATGAGGAGAGAGAAATGAGCTTGCCGGCAAAGCCTTTGAAATTTTGGCCACCTTGAGCCATGAACCCATTTCTCCCACTTCTCCCTAATTTCCTCCACTTCTCCCAAATCAATCAACCAATTCATTTCTCTCTTGCAAGCCATCAACTCCTTATTCAAACTCATTCCAAATTCTGCAGAGAGAGAGAGAGAGAGAGCTCGCCGGAAAAAGGAGAAGGAGGAAGAAGTCGCCGGAAGTTCGCCGGAAAAGAAAGGAGGAAGAAGAAGAAGGCACGAGTGAGGAAAAGGAGAATCCAAGCAAGGAAAACTCAAGCCAAGCAAGCCTAACAAGCTTCTTAATCATCTAGGAAGGATTTACAGAGGTAAACAAGCAACCAAAATCGTTTCCATTTGATTTTTGTAAAGATTTTCGAGTTTTAAAGGTTTTTGAGCTCTTGAGCTTGTGATTCGATTTTCTTGCGATTCTTGTTGTTATTTGTTTTGGATGTTTGTAAATGTTGTTAAGAGACTATAGAAGTCATTAATAACATCAAAGTGGAACAAAAATAGAAGAAATTTGTACCTATGCGTAAGGAGGATGAAGAACATGAAGAACAATGGACTTTTTGGACATTCGGACTTTTTAGAGGACTATAAGGCTATTATTTCGTCTTTGTTAATTTTATTTGTTAATATGGTATTGTAGCTCCATGGGTTACGAAGCTAACCCAGCTAGAATCGAGTAAAAAGATGTAAAAACGAAGATTTGGTGTTGATTTTAGTGAAAAACACTTAGAACACCTAAAACAGAGTATGAACCTAGTACTTTGGCCTAAGATTTGGCCATGTTAATGTTTATGGGTACTTCTAAATTTTTGATATGTTGTAGCCCCATGAGTTAGGAGTCCATAAAGTCCGAAATGAACCAATTTGAACGTGTATGGAAGAAGTTATGGAGATCGGAGTGGAAAGAGGTCGGAAATTCACGTCTGGAGCTTTCTGCAGATTGTGGCCTGTATGCATGGCGCAGCTGCGCTGTTCATAAGGCCAAAAGGGGCGCAGCTACGCCGGACACGTGTCAGGTGCAGACGTGCCCGAGTGGACTGCTTTGACCTCCTGTAGTAAAATGACCATAACTTTTGCATACGAACTCGGATTCAGATGATTCAAGATGATTCGGAAAGAGAACGAGTAGCCCTACAACTTTAGTTCTTTAAGTTTTTCGATTTGAGGCCTGTATCATGGCCTAAATTAGCCATTTATAGGACTGATGCGTAATTGGGGTCAATCGGAGGGCGTTGGGCATGCACATTTGCACACGTGATGCCCCCGACCCTATAAAGTGATGTTCTAACCTTCATAACATGATTATTATGATTTATAATGATACTTAGCATTAACCAATAAGTATTAGATAAATCGAACGAGCGTGTTAGACGTACGCAATTGCGTGTCGCTTGGGCATTCGAATAGGCAAGTTGGGCGTATAGACGTGCAAGCGTCGTAACGCCGTAACTAGTGGGCATAACCTTGTTTAATATTTTGTTTCTTATTTGAATGGGACATTATAGAGTTGTGTAAACAAATATTTGATATTCCGTATGTGACTAATTGTATGTGAATATGTACCTAATTGTGTAGGATATTAAGGAGCGTGTGTTGTAATATTGTAGCAGCGCTTCAGGCAAGTTTCCTAACGCTTGTCTAACCCTTGTGTTGGGCAAGTTCCCTAACTTCATTCTTTCTATATATTGAATGCAAGTTTCCTTACTCTAGCTCAATTTAATATTGGGCAGGATTTCTCAACCGTACAACTTTTGTTTATTGTGCGAGTTATTTATTGATTGAGCAATCATTCTATATTATTGTAAGTTTTGTGACGCAATTGGAGTTATTAATTTCAAATTATATTAGTGGATTAATTATTTTCAATTACCCCACATCAAGGATAAATTATTGATATTCGCAGCTTATACATTTGAATTCATTATCTGTTGTTGGACTGTGAAACGTTTAAGTTTTTCATTCATGAACTATTTAAGGAGATAGTCTACGCCATTTGTTTCGGCTAGACACATACATGTTATTATTTCAAAAGCTATCCAAACCAGTAGTTGGTGCGGATTCTTGGACTGAGAGAGCAACCCTTATTAGGGGATTATAATGTGTCGGTTATTCGATGCAGTCAGAGTTAAATGTTATGCATATACATGGTGTACAAGAGGCTGATCCCCTCGAGTACAAACTGACGGGGCCAGGTTTTAAAAGAGTTAGTCGACATGATTGACTCTTTGGCCAAAAGTTCATGGTCGGTTGGACCACTCAGCAGTAAATAATCATTATTCATTGTTTCATTTGAACTTTGATTATGTCATTTCAGCTATTTCATCAATGTTCATAAATTGTTGATCTATGCAGCTATTACTCTTATTCATTCATGATATATCTTCATTCTTGCTTTTAAACTTGCTGAGCAAAGTAGTTGCTCACCCTTGCTATATCATGAACCTATTGCAGTTAAGCCGGGGAGTTCCAAAGCGGACAAAGGCAAAGGAAAGCTTAAGGAATAGTTATATGTACTATCCCGTTATGTAATCGTGGAATAGTTTTGTATTATTAATGTATTCTGCGATGTATTTATTTAAGGTTATAGACCTTGGGGGGACCGTAGTAAACCTTTTGTAATGAACAACATATGTTTATTTTATTCCGCATTAGTTGATTTATGTTGTTTAGAGGTGTATGGATGCATTTTATCGTGAGCACCAAATTCGAGGTATTGTTCCTGAATTTGGGGGTGTCACAGGTTGGTATCAGAGCTTTAGGTTATAAACTTTAGGATTTGCGAAACCTAGGTTATAACCTTAGTATTAAACTCGTATTGAGTACGCTAGGTGATGGATCGGGGAGATTCATTTGATGGTCATGTCTGGAGGTGGATTGTGGAAATCCATCGAGCCGAGTTGTGCATGATAAAATATCATTTCATTTTATCAATGAATATATTTTATTGTGACACTGACATCTTGCTATCTATTTGTTTCTGTTTGTGGTTGTAGGATGTCTGAGATGAGAGAGTTCAGTCCTGCTAGAGAGGTAGAGTTCACAGACATACATGTGGACGAAGGGCACTTAGTGGAGATGCAGCCGAGTGAGCCAGAGATGATGGACACTAGGGATGAGTCCGAGGCCGAGTATGGTTCTGAGGAGGAGCCAGTTACCGGAAGAGTGCTGAGGCTGTTAAGCGACGAGGGGGAGGATGAGGACCCCGAGGAGGATCCATTGACGGAGGATGATGAGCCACCTGAGTATGCAGATGGCATGGGCACTACTGCTAGTGATATTATCGAAGAGCTGACAAATAGGAACGAGGAGCTCGAGAATCGAGTAACTCACTTAGAGGAGCAGAACCAGGAGCACCAAAATCGAGAAGAGCAGTACAGGTCATTGGCATATCAGACTTTGGGGGAAAAGACTGAGTTGACCCAGAAGTTGCAGGAACAGGACCAGAGGATTGCCGAATTAGAGGCAGAGGTTCACGGTCGCCGAGGGGTTTCTGTTCAGTTTGGTATGATGGTTTATGACCTCCTAAAGAGGAATGTGATGCTGGTAGGACAGATAGAGCGGGTAGAGGATCAGCTAGAGACTACTCGTCTGGAGCGAGATGAGGCTATAGAGCAGTTGGCAGCCCAGACTGCAGAGATTGATTCCCTCAGGTCAGGCTTGACCACTTCCATTAGCAGACTAAGGGACAAGGTGAGGAGGTACCCAGGGATGAGGGGAGCAGCAGGCGCGTGATTAGGCGTCGAGTGGTCGACAGGCTGGCTCGACGGGAGCTCCGAGTTACAATTCGCCGCAGCAGGCGATGATGTGTTATTTTTTTAGTATTATGTTTGCAGTAGGTTCCACTTTTGTTGTATTAGGGGCTTACTTATGTTGTAAATTCCTCTGCTTGTAGTGTGCGTGGGATAGTAGTTAAACCCCAATTTTGCTTCTAGTATAGGGGTGGAAGGTTATTATTCCCCACTTGTGTTTGTAGGGGATAATTAATGGTTGTAGGCTATGTCATTTAGCATTTATAGAAGTATGCCGCATGTTGAGTCTGGTTGTATTAAGATAATGACATATGGTTATAAATGCAGTTGTTTTATTTAAATCAAACGTGTTGGATAGATGCTTTTACTTTTAATTGTTGACTTAAATGACTTATTGCATGAGGCCTAGATCTATTAGTAATAGCCGACGGTTTTCTTTTAGCAGATCATGGCGCCAAGAGGACGACCGCGTAACCAAAGGGTTGAGGAGTCGATGAATGACGAAGGGGGTCAGGCAGACCCTATGAGGACTTTTGTGAACTTGTTAGCCGAAACAATGCAGGGCAGACAAGCCGCTGCAGTTGATCAGCCAGGAAGTCACATGGCGAATTTTAAGGACTTCAAATTTGTAGGACCACCAGAATTTCGTGGTACTACGGATCCGATTGAAGCCCAGACATGGGTAGAAGAAATAGAGAAAGTTTTTGAGGTCGCAAGGGTGGCCGAAGAACAGATGACGTCGTTTGCCACTTTCATGATGAAAGGTGAGGCAAATTACTGGTGGAAGGCGAACAAAGGTCGAGCCAGGGAGGGCATGATTGCATGGGCTCGTTTCAAGGAGCTGTTTTTCGAAAATTACTCTCCAGCAAGCATGCAGGCAAGCATGGAGATAAAGTTCCTGGAACTAAAGCAAGGAAGCATGTTAGTTGCAGAGTATGCCGCAAAATTTAACGAGTTAGCTAGGTTTGCTCCACATCAGGTGGACACTGAAGCTAGGCGAGCGAAGAGATTTGAACAAGGGCTGAAACCTTGGGTGTATAGTAAGGTTGCGGTTTTGCAGATCAACACATTTTCTACGTTACTTGAGAAAGCAATCATTGCTGAGGGAGGAAACGAAGCTTTGGCAAGGCACAACCAAGATCAGAAAAAGAAAAAGAGTTATGATGGTCATAAGGAAGGTAGCAGCGGGGGAAGTAACCCAAATAAGAGAAAATGGAACGACAGTCAGATGACAGGAAGCAAATCCGGAGGGGATACAAAGAAGGGTAATAAATGTGAGAAATGTGAAAAGAATCACTTTGGAGAATGCATGAAAGGAAAAGGGGTTTGTTTCAACTGTGGTCAACCAGGGCACTTTGCCCCACAATGCCCAAAGGCGAAGGCAGGAAGTTATTTTTCTTGTGGCGCTTCAGATCATCAGAAGAAGGATTGCCCAAAGAGGAAGAGTGATGCAGGCAGTGCTAACCAAGGGAACAACAGTAAGCTGACTATCGAAGGACCAGCACAGCAGAACAGACCAGTAGCACGCACCTTCAACATGACAGTGCAGGATGCGATGGAATCAAAGGATGTGGTGTCAGGTATTATTTCGGTCAATAATATTAATGCATATGTATTATTTGATTCGGGAGCTACCTGTTCATTTGTGTCGGATGAATTTGCTAAACGGCTAAACTTACCTCGTGAGAAATTAGAGAATCCAATGAATGTGGAAGTAGCTAATAAAGAAGTTATTCCTGTGGAATACATCCATAGAAATTGTTGTGCTGGGATAAACGGGTTTAAACTGAGCGTAGATTTAATTCCGATACGGCTAGGAGAATTTGATGTAATTCTTGGGATGGATTGGTTGTCTAGTCACGGGGCTATGATTGATTGTCAGAAGAAAAGTATACACCTAAAGACTCCGAATAAGTCAAAGATCGTATTTTACGGTAGTAAATCGCCGAGACAATCTTGTTGTCTGACGATAATGCAAGCAAAGAAATTGCTACGAAAAGGTTGTATAGGTTATCTGGCTCACGTGGTTGATACCCGAAGAGTAGAGGGTGAGTTGGGTCAGATACCTGTAGTAAGGGAATTCCCAGATGTTTTCCCAGATGAGATACCAGGATTACCACCGGATAGGGAAGTGGAATTTGTGATCGACTTAGTACCGGGAACCGCACCGATCTCAAAGGCACCGTACAGAATGGCACCAGTGGAAATGAAATAACTGATGGTTCAATTGCAGGAGTTGCTAGATAAGGGGTATATTCGTCCAAGTGTATCTCCATGGGGAGCGCCAGTACTGTTCGTAAAGAAGAAAGACGGATCGCTTAGGCTTTGCATTGACTATCGGGAGTTGAACAAAGTCACGATTAAGAACAAGTACCCGTTGCCCAGAATTGATGATCTGTTTGACCAGTTGAAGGGAGCGAAATACTTTTCAAAGATTGACTTGAGGACGGGATATCACCAACTGAAGGTGAGGCAGGGAGATATTCCAAAGACAGCATTCAGAACTCGATATGGACACTTTGAGTTTTTGGTGATGTCGTTTGGGCTGACGAACGCGCCAGCAGCATTCATGGACATGATGAACAGAGTGTTCAAGCAATACCTAGATAAATTTGTCGTCGTTTTCATAGATGACATTCTTGTTTACTCGAAGATGGAGGAGGAACACGTCGAGCATTTAAGGATAGCCCTGGAAACGCTGAGAAGGGAGAAGTTGTATGCAAAGTTTTCCAAGTGTGAATTTTGGCTACAAAGAGTGCAGTTTTTGGGGCATGTGATTGACAAGGATGGTGTATCGGTGGATCCTGCCAAGGTAGAAGCAGTAATAAACTGGGAGCAGCCGAAGACGCCAACAGAAGTCCGAAGTTTCTTGGGATTAGCAGGTTACTATCGGAGGTTTATTCAGAACTTTTCAAAGATAGCGACACCGTTGACAAATTTGACAAGGAAGACTGTGAAGTTTGTATGGACGGATAAGTGCGAAGAGTGTTTCTTGGAGTTAAAGAAGAAACTTAGTGAAGCACCTGTGTTATCACTGCCAGATAATACGGGGGATTTGTGGTGTACAGTGATGCGTCACACAAAGGCCTTGGGTGCGTACTGATGCAGCATGGGAAGGTCATTGCATACGCGTCACGGCAGCTGAAGGATTATGAGAAGGTATATCCGACTCATGACCTGGAACTAGCGGCAGTGGTGTTTGCTCTAAAGATTTGGAGGCACTATCTGTATGGGGAGAAGTGTGAAATATACACAGACCACAAAAGTTTGAAGTATATTTTCACTCAAAAGGAACTAAACATGAGGCAGAGGCGATGGTTGGAGTTGATCAAGGACTACGATTGTGAGATTCTATACCATCCCGGTAAAGCCAATGTGGTAGCCGATGCTCTAAGTAGGAAAGGCAGAGATAAGTTGATGATGCTGACAGCTCAAGAGGAACTGATCAAGGATATGGAAAGACTGGAGTTGGAAGTCAAACATCCGACGAATGCAGATGAGAAACTGTTCACAGTGGAGGCGAGTCCAACTTTCTTAGGTAGGATAAAGGAGGCTCAAGAAAGGGATGATGAATGTATCGCCATAAAGAAGCGAATCTCAGAAGGAGAGGAATTAAAGTACAAAATTGACAGCACGGGACTGCTAAGGTTTGACGGAAGGATCTGGATACCGATGGTTCCGGAGTTGAGAGAAGAGATTCTGCAAGAAGCTCATTCTACAAAGTATTCGATACACCCTGGTAGTACCAAGATGTATCAAGATTTGCGCCAACATTTCTGGTGGCCGAACATGAAGAGGGAAGTTGCGGAATGTGTTGGACGATGTTTGACATGTCAAAGGGTAAAAGCAGAACATCAGAAACCGGGTGGACTGCTACAACCACTGGATATTCCGGAGTGGAAGTGGGAGCATATCACGATGGATTTTGTGACGGGGCTTCCACCAACTCAGAAGGGTTACGACGCGATCTGGGTGATCGTGGATCGTTTAACTAAATCTGCACATTTTCTACCGATCAAGATAAGGTACAATTTGGAGCAGCTAGCAAAGTTATATGTGAAAGAGATTGTGTCACGACATGGAGTACCAGTATCTATTGTATCTGACAGAGATCCGCGCTTCACGTCGAATTTCTGGAAGAGCTTACAAGAAAGGTTGGGAACCTAGTTGAGGTTGAGTACGGCATATCATCCTCAAACTGATGGGCAGAGCGAACGAACGATTCAGACGCTTGAGGACATGCTTAGAGCATGTGTGATGGATTTTAAAGGCAGCTGAGACGATCACCTACCATTGGTGGAGTTTGCCTATAATAACAGTTATCATGCGAGTATTGGAATGCCGCCATATGAAGCATTATACGGAAGGAAGTGTCGAACACCTTTGTGTTGGGACGAAGTCGGTGAACGGAGACTGTTGGGACCTGAATTGGTACAACAGACTGTGGACGTCATCAAGGTGATAAGAGCTCTATTGGTAGCGGCTCAGGACCGACAGAAGAAATATGCCGATTTGCATCGTCAGAAACGAGACTTTGAAGTTGGCAGCTTTGTGTTTTTGAAGGTATCTCCTTGGAAGGGAAGATCAGATTTGGAAAGAAGGGAAAATTGAGTCCCAGGTTCGTAGGACCCTTTGAAGTTTTAAAAAGGGTAGGTGAAGTGGCATACGAGGTAGCTTTACCTCCTGAACTTGAGCACATTCACAATGTGTTTCATGTTTCTGTGTTGCGGCCATATAAACCCGACTACAAGCATGTGATATCCTATGAACCGATTCAAGTTGAGAAAGACTTGTCATATGAAGAGATTCCTGTCCAGATATTAGATAGGAAGGAGCAAACGTTGAGAAATAAGGTCATTCATTCGGTCAAAGTACTTTGGAGGAACCACACAACTGAAGAAGCTACGTGGGAGCTAGAAGAGAAGATGAGGAAGAATTATCCGCATCTTTTTGAGTGAACCCGTTAAGTTTTCCGTACCTAGACTGTAATTCTGGGGACAGAATTCTTATAAAGGGGGGAGGATGTAACGACCGGGAATTCTGAAATTTCCTTGTAATTCGAATTTTTGAATATTAATGAATATTTTATATTTTATTAATATTATATTGTGTTACGTGTTTAAAGGTTGCGTGACAACCTGGATTATGTGGATGCATGAAATTTTACGTGTTATAGTTTTGTTTAAGTGAATAATTAATTTTGCGTAGCGTCGCTAAATCACTATTCACGGGGCACGTTTCCCGAGATACTATTCATGCCAGATATTTTTGTTCTTTTTCGATGTTAATAAATTTCATAAATACGTGTATGCATACGAATAATTTTTCCAAGTGTCGGAAATTTTATTTGAGCTGATACGTGATTTTATCCGTATCCGAAATGTAGTAAATGGGTGTTCCGAATATTTGGACAAATCCCATAATAATTATTTTTATACGTCCCAATAATTATGGGAGTACCCATTTTAATTTTGGGTAGAGTTATTTACCAGTTTTGGTACAAAAGTGGGAGTTTTCGGATATATTTTTGGTATTTTCGGGTATCTAATTTGGCTTATTGCTCCAAGTGGGAACCACCAAACCACTTTCAACCAATCAAATTGCTAGGAAATGAGGAGAGAGAAATGAGCTTGCTGGCAAAGCCTTTGAAATTTTGGCCACCTTGAGCCATGAACCCATTTCTCCCACTTCTCCCTAATTTCCTCCACTTCTCCCAAATCAATCAACCAATTCATTTCTCTCTTGCAAGCCATCAGCTCCTCATTCAAACTCATTCCAAATTCTGCAGAGAGAGAGAGAGAGAGCTCGCCGGAAAAAGGAGGAGGAAGAAGTCGCCGGAAGTTCGCCGGAAAAGAAAGGAGGAAGAAGAAGAAGGCACGGGTGAGGAAAAGGAGAATCCAAGCAAGGAAAACTCAAGCCAAGCAAGCCTAACAAGCTTCTTAATCATCTAGGAAGGATTTACAGAGGTAAACAAGCAACCAAAATCGTTTCCATTTGATTTTTGTAAAGATTTTCGAGTTTTAAAGGTTTTTGAGCTCTTGAGCTTGTGATTCGATTTTCTTGCGATTCTTGTTGTTGTTATTTGTTTTGGATGTTTGTACATGTTGTTAAGAGACTATAAGAAGTCATTAATAACATCAAAGTGGAACAAAAATAGAAGAAATTCGTACCTATGCGTAAGGAGGATGAAGAACATGAAGAACAATGGACTTTTTGGACATTCGGACTTTTTAGAGGACTATAAAGCTATTATTTCGTGTTTGTTAATTTTATTTGTTAATATGGTATTGTAGCTCCATGGGTTATGAAGCTAACCCAGCTGGAATCGAGTACAAAGATGTAAAAACGAAGATTTGGTGTTGATTTTAGTGAAGAACACTTAGAACACCTAAAACAGAGTATGAACCTAATACTTTGGCCTAAGATTTGGCCATGTTAATGTTTATGGGTACTTCTAAATTTTTGATATGTTGTAGCCCCATGAGTTAGGAGTCCATAGAGTCCGAAATGAACCAATTTGAACGTGTATGGAAGAAGTTATGGAGATCGGAGTGGAAAGAGGTCGGAAATTCACGTCTGGAGCTTTCTGCAGATTGTGGCCTGTATGCATGGCGCAGCTGCGCTGTTCATAAGGCCAAAAGGGGCGCAGCTGCGCCGGACACGTGTCAGGCGCAGACGTGCTCGAGTGGACTGCTTTGACCTCCTGTAGTAAAATGACCATAACTTTTGCATACGAACTCGGATTGAGATGATTCAAGATGATTCGGAAAGAGAACGAGTAGCCTACAACTTTCGTTCTTTAAGTTTTTCGATTTGAGGCTTGTATCATGGCCTAAATTAGCCATTTATAGGACTGATGCGTAATTGGGGTCAATCGGAGGGCGTCGGGCATGCACATTTGCACACGTGATGCCCCTGACCCTGTAAAGTGATGTTCTAACCTTCATAACATGATTATTATGATTTATAATGATACTTAGCATTAACCAATAAGTATTAGATAAATCGAACGGGCGTGTTAGACGTACGCAATTGCGTGTCGCTTGGGCATTCGAATAGGAAAGTTGGGCGTATAGACGTGCAAGCGTCGTAACGCCGTAACTAGTGGGCATAACCTTGTTTAATATTTTGTTTCTTATTTGAATGGGACATTATAGAGTTGTGTAAACAAATATTTGATATTCCGTATGTGACTAATTGTATGTGAATATGTACCTAATTGTGTAGGATATTAAGGAGCGTGTGTTGTAATATTGTAGCAGCGCTTCAGGCAAGTTTCCTAACGCTTGTCTAACCCTTGTGTTGGGCAAGTTCCCTAACTTCATTCTTTCTATATATTGAATGCAAGTTTCCTTACTCTAGCTCAATTTAATATTGGGCAGGATTTCTCAACCGTACAACTTTTGTTTATTGTGCGAGTTATTTATTGATTGAGCAATCATTCTATATTATTGTAAGTTTTGTGACGCAATTGGAGTTATTAATTTCAAATTATATTAGTGGATTAATTATTTTCAATTACCCCACATCAAGGATAAATTATTGATATTCACAGCTTATACATTTGAATTCATTATCTGTTGTTGGACTGTGAAACGTTTAAGTTTTTCATTCATGAACTATTTAAGGAGATAGTCTACGCCATTTGTTTCGGCTAGACACATACATGTTATTATTTCAAAAGCTATCCAAACCAGTAGTTGGTGCGGATTCTTGGACTGAGAGAGCAACCCTTATTAGGGGATTATAATGTGTCGGTTATTCGATGCAGTCAGAGTTAAATGTTATGCATATACATGGTGTACAAGAGGCTGATCCCCTCGAGTACAACTGACGGGGCCAGGTTTTAAAAGAGTTAGTCGAATGATTGACTCTTTGGCCAAAAGTTCATGGTCGGTTGGACCACTCAGCAGTAAATAATCATTATTCATTGTTTCATTTGAACTTTGATTATGTCATTTCAGCTATTTCATCAATGTTCATAAATTGTTGATCTATGCAGCTATTACTCTTATTCATTCATGATATATCTTCATTCTTGCTTTTAAACTTGCTGAGCAAAGTAGTTGCTCACCCTTGCTATATCATGAACCTATTGCAGTTAAGCCGGGGAGTTCCAAAGCGGACAAAGGCAAAGGAAAGCTTAAGGAATAGTTATATGTACTATCCCGTTATGTAATCGTGGAATAGTTTTGTATTATTAATGTATTCTGCGATGTATTTATTTAAGGTTATAGACCTTGGGACCGTAGTAAACCTTTTGTAATGAACAACATATGTTTATTTTATTCCGCATTAGTTGATTTATGTTGTTTAGAGGTGTATGGATGCATTTTATCGTGAGCACCAAATTCGAGGTATTGTTCCTGAATTTGGGGGTGTCACATAAGTTCCCTTTTGAATTATGTCACGAATATTCTAAATTCCTACCCTCATCATATAATTAATGCAGCATGATGCATGTTTACTACATCAAAAAAAAAAAATCGGCAGAGTTCCATTTGTAAAATGGACATCCCAGGCATAAGCCAAACATGTTTTCAATCAATCCAAGCCTCAAACAGATCAAAATTGCATTCATATGTGTAATTACAGCATGTAAAGTACCATAATGCATGATTTTCTTGCAGAAAAGGAATAACAGTATGTGGGACCGCATCATGAGCATAAAATAGGACTCACACAGTTGATACATAGCACGTATATATGATAATACATAGCATAGCATTGTAAAGCATACATTTTTATCTCTAAACATGCAAATAGCCAAATGTATAGCAAAACATTGACGAAATTGAAAAGTGAACGGTCAAAGTGTTACCTGTGGCGCGTAGATCAATCCTACCAGAGCGGTTTTTGCAGAAAGATTGGAAAAATCGGCAAAAGGGCGTGAAAAGGTCGGAAAAATCGCGTGGGGTACGAATGAAAGTGACAGATCTGGGAGGCGGCTGACCGCCTATATGCCCGATCCTAGCCGCAGATCCATCTGCGGCTGGGCCCAGTGGGTCCCCCTTGGTCCAATGCAAGTTTAATCGATCCTAAGGCCCATTTGACTTATAATGAGATAATAAAATACGAGATTTTGATGAATTGGATGTTGAACAAGACTTCTCAAGACGACTGAGTGACCGGGGACGAGACCCGGCACTCACTAGGCAATCGACCGGCGACGATAATCGGCGATTATGAGATGGATGTCCGGCGACGAAAACCGGCTCCGACAAGATAACCAACCGGCGACGATAACCGGGGGTTACGAGATGGGTGACCGACGACGATAATCGGCCCCGACAAGACAATCGACCGGCGACGATAACCGGCGATTACGAGATGGATGTCCGGCGACGAAAACCGGCTCCGACAAGATAACCAACCGGCGACGATAACTGGGGGTTACGAGATGGGTGACCGGCGACGATAACCGGCCCCGACAAGACAATCGATCGGGGACGATAACCGGCGATTACAAGATGGATGTCCGGCGACGAAAACCGGCTCCGACAAGATAACCAATCGGCGACGATAACCGGGGGTTACGAGATGGGTGACCGGCGACGATAACCGGCCCCGACAAGACAATCGACCGGCGACGATAACCGGCGATTACGAGATGGATGTCCGGCGACGAAAACCGGCTCCGACAAAATGACCAACCGGCGACGATAACCGGAGGTTACGAGATGGGTGACCGGCGACGATACCCGGCCCCGACAAGACAATCGACCGGCGACGATAACCGGCGATTACGAGATGGATGTCCGGCGACGAAAACCGGCTCCGACAAAATGACCAACCGGCGACGATAACCGGAGGTTACGAGATGGGTGACCGGCGACGATACCCGGCCCCGACAAGACAATCGACCGGCGACGATAACCGGCGATTACGAGATGGATGTCTGGCAACGAAAACCGGCTCCGACAAGATAACCAACCGGCGACGATAACCGGGGGTTACGAGATGGGTGACCGGCGACGATAACCGGCCCCGACAAGACAATCGACCGGCGACGATAACCGGCGATTACGAGATAAATGTCCGGCGACGAAAACTGGCTCCGACAAGATAACCAACCGGCGGCGATAACCGGGGGTTACGAGATGGGTGACCGACGACGATACCCGGCCCCGACGAGACAATCGACCGGCGACGATAACCGGCGATTACGAGATGGATGTCCGGCGACGAAAACCGGCTCCGATGAGATAACCAACCGGCGACGACAACCGGGGGGTACGAGATGGGTGACCGGCAACGATACCCGGCCCCGACGAGACGATCATCAGCCTCGACACCCTTTTTCTGAATGTTTTGCATCAATTGCATCTTGCGTTGCATCATAAATCATGTGTGTTGCATCACGTATGCATTGTCATCCTTGCGCACTGTCATTCATGCATCGAGTGTCTATTCTTTATCCTGTTCATTTCATTAAGCATTGCATGAACATGATAAAGAGGGGCAGCTGTAGACACCCAAATTTTGCGTTCCCTGTACTAACCATGACAGGAGGGCAAAATCGTCGATTGAACCGGCTTCCGGGAGCGAAGGAATAGGCACCAATGCGAACGCCCAACACCACCGCAATGTTTGGCGACCAAAGCTGACGTGACAATAAGGCCATCCGAAACAGGCATCCCCGAATGAGGTGGCACGTCTCCCAGAAATTCTCGGACTGCAGATTACGAGCTTGACAGCGAAAACCGACGTTACGGCACGGAAAACGAGGCGGGGCACGAAAATTGAGAAAGTCAAACCGTCCAGCCGCGGATTGATCTGCGGCCAAATAATGCGCCTTTTGAAAACACGGAACTCGAAACACGGAACTCGAAATCGGGGTGAGTGGAAGGCAGGCGGCCAGCCAGCCTATTTCAGCTCAGTTTCGTGCAGCATACAGGGAGTCGAGAGTTGAAGGGTTTTGGAAGAAGAGAGGATTCAGCAGCAGCCAAGCACGGAAATAGAGGAAAGAATAGCCAATTTTGCAACAAAATAGGAAGATAAGAGAGAAAAAAGAGAGGAATTTTACTCTTTTGATTTTGATTGTATCAAATACACTCCTTATCCTATTCAAATACACAAGTTCACCTCCATTTGAGATCATTCGCAAGGTGAAAATTCCTATTTGTTCTAGCAATTTGTTCATATTGTTTGGTTAAATTAGATATAATCTTCATGTATCTTGTTGAAAAATCATGGATTAGGGATTATTGGTGAGGGTTCCATTGGAACGAAATTTCTTCCTAATAACCCGAGGATATCCAATTGGCGAAATTTCTAGTTTGTTTGTGGTGATTTATTGGGTGTAATTTATTTAGATTGTCATTTTCGAATTATCACGATGTGTTAGGCAAACCCGTATTGGTTAGTTTTGTAGTATTCATTTTATGGGCATGTAGTAACATTGGGTGTGAGCCTAGGGATGCGACCCCGTGGTCCAAATCCGATGATGGACGTTTTGATGTATGTGATAGATTCAAGATGCTCGTTTTGTAACATGTAACCGTCGGGCCTTAAAACGACGCTAAGGCGAGAATCGGGTTTAAGGCCCCGTATTAGTGGAATATGTAATTGTTGGCGTTCGGGGATATTTTGATGGCTTACATGCCCATGAATAGCCCGACGCGTGTTTATGCTTGGTTAGATTTTGTGACACAAAAAATGATTTCAAAGATTAAACGATGAAGGTTTTTTTTTATTAAAATCAAACAAGCTAGGTTATTAGAATCACGAGGTTAAAAATCGGAAGTGTTAATAAATGTCGATTCCTACTAAGCGAGAAGGCCAAAGGAAATCATTTTCCACCATCACCAAAAATGGCTTTTATGAATGAACGAAATGTTTTTTTAGACCTTTGTGCATAGGTTAAAGATATCCTAGAAATTGCCCATCATTTTATGAAAGCAATGTATAGATTTCGATTCCTATTTTGACAAGGGTTTAAAAGATTCTTGTTTTGCCAAAACAACACCTAATAAAAATCTCATAGCTTTTGACAAGTAAAATCCAACCTTTTCGCACGAATAAAGGAGCTCACTCGTATTAACGGAAACGACGTTTTAAAACATTCCCGAAATAAAACACGATTTTTCATAAAAGCCAAATGTTTCACCTCACCACAATATTCACATAAGCACACACACACACACACACACCCGCACGTATACACATATCATGAATCAAAGGATAGGAAAGTATCAAGATTGCGGTAACCGTGTTTCACGGAAGTCGGGGGGTGCCTAACACCTTCCCCTCGCTTAAGCAAGCCCCCGAACTCTATGAATCTCGGTTCGCAGACCAATTAGTTCGGAGTCACATATGAGCCAGCGATTTATAAAAAACGAAAACTCGGATGAGTTGGTACATCCATTTCAAATATACCAACTGGCGACTCTGGTTAATTGGCTCATCATAAAAAACGATCTTTCAAAACCCCATCGACATTAATGCCGACCTTTTCCAAAAAATCATTTAATCAAAATTGGAAAAGACTAAAAAGGACACATGAAGAAAAACCCGGCGTCGACAGGTTTCAAACGCACCGCACCAAAAATAATACAGAAAGTTTGTTTCGTTTGGAAGTACAAACACAACCACTCCAAAAGCTGCAATTGCTAGTAATCAAACAAACTCATAATTGTTCATCTGGCGCTGGCTATGGATTATTTTACAGTCAACACATCTATATGCATTACTCCAAACAATGACGCAAAGTGGTGGTACGAGAATTTATTTTTTTTTGGGCGGGGGCGGGCAAAAATTTTTTTTTATAAAATTTAATAGTTAATATACTTCAAAAGTACACTTTAGAATAATTTTACAAGCTAGATTTTTCAATCCATACCATCCTCTATCTACCTATCTATCAAAGTCTCCTTCAAATTCCGAAACCCATCAATAATTGAATCCGTAGAAAAAGTCCGAGCAATTTCTTTCTCAATGTACAACACCATTAATTGCCTTTTTGCCCTTCTTCCCCATTTACATTTTTTATTTTAAATGATAATGAGTAAAAGGAGTATGGAAAGAAATAATTTTTATATTTTTTTAAAATTCTAAATTAATAATTTTTAATAAGCAATTATACAACTGTAGTTAGTTACCTTATAATTTCATTATTTCTATAAGACAAATAACACAGCACACAAGATAACACAATGACAAAGAAACAGAGTTATGCACGAGAAGTTATAGAATCACAAATGCACAATATAGCATGTAAGATCCCGACTTTATGAAATAAAATTTATTATTTTTTTTATGATTATTTTTTTTTCTAAATAGTGAAGTGCTTAAATGATATAATGTTATAGTTAAGGGTGTTATATGCAAAACAGTATGTCAGAAAAAATTCTTTTTGTCGGAGAATATTCTTTCTGTCGGGGATTATTATATTCGGTACCGTACGACGGCGTCGAAATGACAATATTGTCAACGATAGTGGGCCCCACAATGGGTTAACTATCGAATATAGAAAGTGATAGAAATTGGCGGCAAAAATTTAACCGATAACTATTGAAATACCCAGTGATAAAAAGAACAGTAAAACGCGTTATTCCACAGTAGCACACGGTATTCCATAGTAGCACACGGTGTTCCACAGTGTTTTATATTATTCAATAATTGATAAAGTAACAATTGCACAATATCTTGATTCAATAATTGTTACAGTAGCATCTGGATAATATTTTTTTTATTATTTATCACGACACTGTAACTCATATTATTTGATAGGATATTTTAGCATTATTGATAATGTCTAGAAATTCTGTCAAGGAAAGAGGTTATTTAATTACGCGCCATTTTTATGGAAGGCCCCCTCTTTCCTGAGAATAATCTGGTTGCCAGTATTGCGAGTATATGCTATCGGTGATATTAATACATTTAACACAATAATACAGAAAAAGAGATTTATTGTGATAATGGAGTTATTTTTATAATGTTTTATCTTTTTGATAATGGAGTTATCTTTTGATAATGGATTAATCTTTTTGAATAAATGGATGGATGATATAGATTAAAGAAAAAATGGATGGATGTTATATATTAAAGAAAAAATGGATGGATGATATAGATTAAAGAAAAAATGGATGGATGATATAAATTGAAGAAAAAATGGATGGATGATATAAAAAAAAGTGTGATAATTAATGTGTGGTAGATATTGATTACATTTTACTATAAATAGGGGGGTTTAGTATAAGAAAAATCATAACTTCCTTACTTGCTTATACTTCCTCTCTCTCGCTAAATTTCTTAAGTTTTCTTAGTGTGCTAGGCTATTGTGAGTATTTGTGAGAATAATAGTATTATCTGAAGTTAGTAAACTTCATAGAAAGTAACATCCAGTCTTTTGTTAATGAATGTAGGGAATATCATTTCTTTCATACTCATATATAATATCATTTGTTTTCATGTTCGTAAGTGATATTATACTCATAAAGATTGTTATTCATTCTGTATTAATTTGTGGGGATAACCTGTCTGTGCGGTATGACGCATGCCTGGTGAATATCCTTTTATATTCATTCCTTATTATTCTGTGGGAATAACCTATATGTACGAGTGTCATGTATTTTTACGTGTTGCTCCGTGGAAAGGTGTTACGCGATTCGGAAAAAGAGGAAAGCTTAACCCTCGATTTATCGGTCCATTTGAAATCCTCGATCGAGTAGGAACTGTGGCCTACAGACTCGCCTTACCACCAAGCATGTCTCGTATTTATAATGTTTTTCAGATATCTATGCTACATAAATATGTGAGAGGCCCAAACCGCATCATTGAATTAGAAACAAGCGAGATAGCAGAAAATTTAACGTGAGAGGAAATTTTGGAACAGATTCTACGCTCAAAGATTATACCTCAAGTCAAAGTTTTATGGAAAAACCATGATATAGAGGATATGACCTGGGAGTTAGAATCTGAAATGAGAGTAAGGTATCCTTACCTTTTCGAAATGCCAGGTACGCACGTCAATTTCGAGGACGAAATTTCATAAGGAGGGGAGATTGTAAGATCCCGACTTTATGAAATAAAATTTATTATTTTTTTTATGATTATTTTTTTTCTAAATAGTGAAGTGCTTAAATGATATAATATTATAGTTAAGGGTGTTATATGCAAAACAGTATGTCAGAAAATATTCCTTTTGTCGGGGAATATTCTTTCTGTCGGGGATTATTATATTCGGTACCGTACGACGGCGCCGAAATGACAATATTGTCAACGATAGTGGGCCCCACAACGGGTTAACTGTCGAATATAGAAAGTGATAGAAATTGTCGGCAAAACTTTAACCGATAACTGTTGAAATACCTAGTGATAAAAAGAACAGTAAAACGCGTTATTCCACAGTAGCACACGGTATTCTACAGTAGCGCACGGTATTCCACAGTGTTTTATATTATTCAATAATTGATAAAGTAACAATTGCACAATATCTTAATTCAATAATTGTTACAGTAGCATCTGCATAATATTTTTTTTATTATTTGTCACGACACTGTAACTCATATTATTTGATAGGATATTTTAGCATTATTGACAATGTCTAGAAATTCTGTCAAGAAAAATGGTTATTTAATTGCGCGCCATTTTTATAGAAGGCCCCTCTTTCCTGCGAATAATCTAGTTGCGAGTATTGCGAGTATATGTTATCGGTGATATTAATACATTTAACACAATAATACAGAAAAAAAGATTTATTGTGATAATGGAATTATTTTTTATAATAGTTTTATCTTTTTGATAATGGAGTTATCTTTTGATAATGAATTAATCTTTTTGAATAAATGGATGGATGATATAGATTAAAGAAAAAAATGGATGGATGATATAGATTAAAGAAAAAATATGGGTCTTCATTTGAGCTTGCTTATATTGTATGGGTCTTCATATTCATTAGGGTTACACGTGAGGAGGAGTGTTACAGTATATATCTTGTCCCATATTGAATACCTTGAGAAAATATGTCTAGTTTATAATGACTTATGTCAACTCTTCTCATAGTAAATTAGTTTTGAGTTAGAGAGGTTGATGTCTTTATATACTAGACTTTGGACCCATTTTATAATTCTAACACCTCTAATTTCATCCAATACACCAATTATTTGATCTTAATAATTTTGTTAATAATGATCAAAATATATTAATAGATAGTTAATAATATTAAGATCAATCCTACAAAAAATTAGAATCATAAAAAATATTTTCACCGTTAAGGGTTTGTTTTGCTTCACCTATAAGAATTTCTACCAATTCTTCTTTTATTCATGAAAGCTCATCCGCCAATGGAGAGATAGTTGGAGAGGTGACAAAAAAATTTCAACCATTAAAATTTTGATGAAAAATTCACATGTTCATCAAATAGTAAAAAAGTATTGGATTACTTTTATTTTTGAAACAATTATGTTATTCAATATAATAAATTAATTGACTGGTGTTGATTTTAATTATACTATCCACAACTGTAAAAAACATGATGTATTGAATGAAATTAGAAGAGAAGATGTAATAGAGGGGAACCAAGTTCGGACTTATCATTATTAACTAATCACTAGCCACACATGTTATTACTAGTTTGAAAAATAAAAAAGAAGACAAAAATACTTGACATTTCTATTTCTTTGACTATAAAAATAATAGAGAAAATTATTTAAGATGTAATAAATTAAAAGTATGTATTTTGCAATAAAACCTTTTATATTGGCTATCACAATTTCATAATCAATAATGTTTGGATAAAAAATTTTAAAGTGGGAATTGGGAAGTAAATGATCTGGAAATTAGAATTCATACACTGGAAGAGAGAAGAAAAGTTAAACAATAAGATAGCCACAATAAAATGTAACTGCCGTTAAAAGACAAAATAACATTTATTTTTATTTTTTTTACCATATGTTGTTTCACAAAATCACCAAAGAGAAATAATTTATATATCGGCTATTTTTATATAAAATGTGGATGTGAAATGCTTATTAATAAAATAAACTCCTTCCGTCCTCAAAAGAATGTTCGAAGTACATATTTCACACAAATTAAAGAAATTAAAGTAGAGAAAATATAATAAAAATAAGTACCACTTTTATTGATAGTGGACCTCATGTAACTATATTAATGAACATTTATCTTTTTTAAATTTAGTAGACCCTATTTAAGCATAATTTTAAGGGTAAACTAGTATTTATACATATTTTATATTTAATTTGTGTTTTAGACATTTGTTTGTGGACAAAAACTTTTGTACTTGAAGACATGCTTTTGAGGACGGATAGAGTAATAGTAATATGTGGATCATTTCTTTACATCCTCCTATCTTATAAAAAAATGATTTACATATTGACAAATTTTTATGAAATTATATTGTGACTAAATGTGAAACTTAAAGTGATAAGATAAAATAAATTAGTATGAGTTCTTTCTTAATTCCCTCTTTTCTCATGTATTCACATACGTTAGTATTAAATCATCATATGTAACGAGATTCTATCTCATATATCTACTATAAAGGTACGACATAAATTTATCGTTACATATAACAGCACTCGTCACAAAAAAGGGATAGCCTTTTCATTAGTCTCTAAAATATATATTTCTTTCATGCCAGTCTCCAAAATATAGTATGTTTTTACGTTTAGTCCTCAAATTGTGATTATTGTTCACGTTTGGTCTTCAATTTGTTTTTCATATTTAATACCCTTCAATTACTTTATTTTTATAAGGTTGAACAAAAGTCACCACGCCTCGATCTATATTCTTTGACCTCCGTCACTAAGTCTCCAATCAATCACCAACGTCACGCTTGAATCTCCCATGGTTGCTTACACCATCGCATATAAAAAGAATGCTCCAAGGTAAGATTTTATTTCCAAGATTTATACTATTCATTTTTCTGTCCTATCCTCCAATGGCATTAATTAGAACTAGTCTCTTCTCAATCTAATTCAAATAGAGGATCTGATTAATCAGTTAGTAGTTGTATTTGGATCACGCATGGTTTGAGTAGCATTTAGCTTAGTTTGTTAGGGGTTCTCTTCTTCTACCGGGGTGATCATATTACACTGGATATGTACCATTTCCAAGTCATCACATCTATAGTCGTATGCTTAACGTTGGCTATGGATCATTTTAGATCCAACACATCTACAGTCTGTTAGAATTTAACCGAACAGATGCTATGCCATACCTTTTCACATGCATCCGATGCCCTTTCAATGGGTTGTGTCCCATCAGATGGGTCACGGATCCGTCCTATAAATAGAGTAGGAGGGGCGGCCATTTCATTCATTCAATTCACAAGCAATCAAGCATTATAAAGTCATTCGAGTCTTTTGTATATAATTCATTCAGAGTCTTTTTAGAGAGAGAGTCAGAGTATTTACTTTGGTTCGTCGAGTATACTATTTGTAGTGCTGCTATAGTATACGTTGTCATTGTATCCTGGGAGACAAGTGCCGCCAACTCTAACCACCAATAAGGAGTGCATAATTGTCTTAAGGACATAGTACATTGTACGAGCCTTGACATATATTCTCTGTGTTTCTAAGTTTAGTTTTACAGATAAGTTTATATATATATATATATATATTGAGCATTATATATTTATATATATATATATATATATATATATTATATTAGTTTCAATTATTATTAATTTTTAGTTGCAAATATATATTATTAAATATATATCTTCCTTTAACACAGTCATCCGTCTGGCCCGTAGTGCAAAGATGAACTGGCGTGACATGATTTTAACCAAACTGTGTATTGGTATAATCATGACTTTTGGTGTTACAAACAAAGGCGTATGGTGAAAGTTCTCTTTGGCCCGTAGTGCAAAGATGAACTGGCGTTTAGCATGATCATGACCAGTGATGTTACAAATAAATATCTTTGGCACGTAGTGCAAAGAGAGGCTGTTGAATATAAATTGTTGATTTGGTTGTTCATAAACAGGAACTGTTGATTGGTGTTACAGGGAGAAAATATTGGTGGTGATCCTTTCACTTATAGAAGATGGTAGATTTCGACGCCGGGTTTTCGCTTCGTGGGTCCTTTTAGTCTTTTCCATTTTTAGCCTCTTGATTAAATGATTTTTTGGAAAAGATCGGCATTAATGTCGACGGGGTTTTGAAAGATCGTTTTTTATGATGAGCCAATTAACCAGACTCGCCAGTTGGTATATTTGAAATGGATGTACCAACTCATCCGAGTTTTCATTTTTTAGAAATCGCTGGCTCATATGTGACTCCGAATTAATTGGTCTGCGAACCGAGATTCATAGAGTTCGGGGGCTTGCTTAAGTGAGGGGAAGGTGTTAGGCACCCCTCGACTTCCGTGAAATACGGTTACCGCAATCTTGATGCTGTCCTATCTTTTAATTCATGAAATGTGTATATTTGCAGGTGTGTGTGTGTGTGTGTGCCTATGTGAATGTTGTGGTGAGTTTGCATGAAAGAATCATTTGGATTTTTAGGGAAAGTCGTGCTTTAATTTGGGAACGCTTCAGAATGTCTTTTCGGCATATACGAGAAAACTTTTTGAAAGAGGTTTGATTTAAATTTGTCAAAATTAGGAGATTTTCATTAGGTGACGCTTTGGTAAAAAAGGATTTTATTAAGCCTTAGCGAAAATAGGAATCGAGATTTATACGTTGCTTTCATAAATGATGGGCAATTTCTAGGATCTCTTTCGCCCTATACATCAAGGTTTAATAAAACCTTTAATTTCTTTTATAAAACCCATTTTTGTGCCATTTGAAAACAACCTCTTTTTAGCTTCCTCGTAGAATAGGAATCAACTTTCATTAGCATTTCCAATTTTTAGCCTCGTGATGCTAATATCCTACTTTGATTGATTTTAGGAAAGATCTTTATTGTTTAATCTTTTGAAACCATTTTGGTGTCACGAAATATAATCAAAAATAAACATGCGTTGGGGCTATCCACGGGCATGTAAGCCATCAAAATATCCCCAAACGCCAACAATCACATATTCCACTAATACGGGGCCTTAAACCCGATTCTCGTCTTAACGTCGTTTTAAGGCCCAACGGTTACATATTACAAAAACGAGCACCTTGAATCTATACATACATCAAAACGTCCATTACCGGATTTGAACCACGGGGTCGCGTTCCTAGGCTCACACGAGATTATGACATGCCCACAAAATGAATACTACATAATTAACCAACCCGGATTTATCCAATACACCATAATATCCTAAAATGACAATCTAAATAAATTACACCCAATGAACCACCATAAACAAGCTAGAAATTTCATCAATTGGATATCCTCGGGTTATTAGGAAGAATTTTGTTCCGATGGAACCCTCACCAATAATCCCTAATCCATGATTATTCAACAAGATACATGAAAGTTACATCTAATTTACTCAATCAATATGACATGAATTGCTAGAACAAATAGAAATTTTCACCTTGCAATTGATCTCAAATGGATGTGAACTTGTGTATTTGAATAGGATAAGGAGTGTATTTGATACAACAAAAATCAAAAGAATTAAATCCTCTCTTTTTTTCTTCTCCTTTCTCCCTATTTGATTGCAATTTTTGCTCTTTTTCTCTCTATTTCCGTGCTTCTCCTTGTTGCTGGAATTCTTCTCCTTCCAAAACCTTCAACTTCTTCAACTCCTTGTATGCTGAGCGAAAATGAGCTGAAATAGGCTGGCCAGAGCCAGCCGCAGATTGATCTGCGGTTGGCCGCAGATCAATCTGCGGCTGGCTGGCCGCCTGCCTTCCACTCACCCCGATTTCGAGTTCCGTGTTTCGGGATCCGTGTTTTCAAAAGGCGCACTATTTGGCCGCAGATCAATCCGCGACTGGACGGTTTGATTTTCTCGTTTTCCGTGCCACGCCTCGATTTTCGTGCCGTAACGTCGGTTTTCGCTGACAGGCTCGTATTCGGCAGTCCGGGAATTTCTGGGAGACGTGCCACCTCATTCGGGGATGTCTGTTTCGGATGGCCTTATTGTCACGTCAGCTCTGGTCGCCAAACATTGCGGTGGTGACGGCCGCTCGCACTTGTGCCCCTTCCTTCGCTCCCGCAAGCCGGTTCAATTGACGATTTTGCCCTCCTGTCATGGTTAGTACAGGGAACGCAAAATTTGGGTGCCTACAGCTGCCCCTCTTTATCATGTTCATGCAATGTTTAATGAAATGAACAGGATAAAGAATAGACACTCGATGCATAAATGACAATGCATAAGGATGACAATGGATACGTGATGCAACACATATGATTTATGATGCAACGCGAGATGCCATTGATGCAAAACATTCAGAAAAGGGTGTCGAGGCTGATGATCGTCTCGTCGGGGCCGGGTATCGTCGCCGGTCACCCATTTCGTAACCCCCGGTTATCGTCGCCGGTTGGTTATCTTGTCGGAGCCGGTTTTCGTCGCCGGACATCCATCTCGTAATCACCGGTTATCGTCGCTGGTCGATTGTCTTGTCGGGGCCGGTTATCGTCGCCGGTCACCCATCTCGTAACCCCCGGTTATCGTCGCCGGTTGGTTATCTTGTTGGAGCCGGTTTTCGTCGCTGGACATCCATCTCGTAATCGCCGGTTATCGTTGTCGGTCGATTGTCTTGTCGAGGCCGGTTATCGTCGCTGGTCACCCATCTCGTAACCCCCGGTTATCGTCGCCAGTTGGTTATCTGGTCGGAGCCGGTTTTCGTCGCCGGACATCCATCTCGTAATCGCCGGTTATCGTCGCCGGTCGATTGTCTTGTTGCGGCCGGTTATCATCGCCGGTCACCCATCTCGTAACCCCCGGTTATCGTCGCCGGTTGGTTATTTGGTTAGAGCCGGTTTTCGTCGTCGGACATCCATTTCGTAATCGCCGGTTATCGTCGCCGGTCGATTGTCTTGTCGGGGCCGGGTATCGTCGCCGGTCACCCATCTCGTAATTCATTTTCACTAGAGAAATCAAACGGCTGAAAGGGAACCAAGGGGACCCACCAGGGCCAGCCGCAGATGGATATGCGGCCAGCCGCAGATTGATCTGCGGCCAAGATCGGGTTCTTAGGCGGCTCGCCACTTCCAGATCTGTCACTTTCAACTTCGTACCCCACATAGATTCCTGCGATTTTGTTCGTTTGCAAGGACCTTTTGTCGAGTTTCCCAACTTTTCTGCAAAAACTGCTCCGGTAGGATCGTTCTACGCGCTACAGGTAACATTTTGACCGTTCACTTTTCAATTTCGTCAATGTTTTGCTATACATTTGGCTATTTACATGCTATAGATAGAAAATGTATGCTTTACAATGCTATATTATGTATGATCATATATACATGCTATATATCAACTGTGTGAGTCCTATTTTATGCTCATGATGCGGTCCCACATACTGTTATTCCTTTTCTGCAAGAAAATCATGCATTATATGTTGTAATTACACATATGAATGCAATTTTTATCTGTTTGAGGCTTGGATTGATTGAAAACATGTTTGGTTTACGCCTGGGATGTCCATTTTACAAACGGAACTCTGCTGAAATTTTTTTTTTTTTTTTTTAATGCAGATACCATAACCATGCATCATGTTGCATTAATTATATGATGAGGGTAGGAATTTAGAATATTTGTGACATAATTCAAAAGGGAACTTACCTTCCTCCTTGCCTGTTCTGTTCCAGCTATGGATCCCGATGCTCATAGTAGCTCCTCCATGTCACGGACCTCGGGTGTTCGCCGCCGTAGGGCTGCACCTGCTCCTGTTCCTCCTCGGACCCGTCAGGCTCGTCACTTGGCGGAGGCTGTCATCCGTCCCGATCATCCGGACGTTGAGGAGGCTGTTCCTCCGGAGGTCGCGGCAGAGGGGCCATCCTCCAGCACAACGGCTCCATCTACTCATCAGGCTTCTTCTGGCGCCCCTGTGCAGATACCCGATCTTTTGGGTCGGGATCTCAGTCGACACCCCTCAGCATCTCTCGTGGCTAACGAGGTACATTCAATTCCATTATTACTTCATTTTCAATTTCTCAATTCTCCTTTTATCCGGACTGACCCATTAGTGATTATCCCAGGTGCCCGAGTTTACTCAGCCGAGGGGCAACTGGTTCAACATCTACTCCCTCTACACGGCTCTGCACAGCGACTACCGGGCGATGGTGGATTCTTGGGGCTTCCGTCACTTCTTCACTATCATCCCCCGGCAGTGCCCCTGGGGTTACATGAGGGCCTTATCCGAGCGCTGGTTCCACTAGACGCAGTCTCTTCACCTTCTTGACTGCGAGGTTGTGCTGACCCCATGGGACTGGAGGTACATTACGGGCATAGAGTTTACCGGGTCCCGCGTTCCTCTAGATCTCGACATCACTCCTGCGGAGGTCCGGGCTTTATTGGGCTTCGCTGCTGAGGACCGGGTCTTTAAGGCCCGTAGTATTCGGTCTGGTGCCTTGGCTGTTGATGCTGTCGGGGGTCTCTACGCGCTGCCCATTCCAGCGGATCAGGGCACTCGGGACATTCTGCTCCGACGCCTGTTCCTGACCATCATGAGGGGCTGTTTCCTAGGAAACAACTCCTCCACCATTCATTTCAGCGTTGTGGGAGCGGTCAGAGATGTGGACCGCATCAGTGACTATGACTGGGGGTCATTCACCTTTGCCTATTTCCTCCACGGTATGCGTCTACGCTCGGAGGGCCAGACAGATGCTTGGCTCGGATTTTATCACTTCCTGCTGGTAAGGTTTCTCTTTCCCTCTTCTTATTGGACTTTCCCTCATTTATTTCCTTTTTCTGCATTCAGGTTACTCATGCTTTTCACTGTTTCTGTTCGCAGTTCTGGGCCTACGAGCGTCTCCCATGTCTGAGGCCTGTCACCACTCTTGGCTTGGACACCTATCCCCGGGGTCGGTGATGGCATCATAGCACCCTGGAGGAGGTCCCGGTATCTGGCAGTTTTGCACACTGCCGCATCCAGCTGGAGCTGATCACGGCTGCAGGGGTCGTCTGGAGGCCCTATCTTTCTGAGCATCTAGATGTGGGGTTTGTAGATGGGCATCCTACCGACCCGGAGTTTGCACTTTCCACCCGTCGCCTCACTTTGCAGAGTGTTGGAGGATGGGTTATGTACCTGGGGGAGCGCGCCTTCAGATGCGTTACCGGAGAAATCCGCATCCCGCACTCCCTTCCTTTCGCTACTTCCTGGCCGCTGGATTCTCAGCCTTCAGAGATCATGCTTGCGGGGGAGGACGGTCGGATGCTTTCGACGGGTCCCAGTACCAGTGATGCCTTCCGCACTTGGTGGGTGCCCCGCACCATTGGTCCTCAGACCCGGGCCACATTCTTCCTCGGGGATATGGTCCCCGGCTCGGTGATGATGACTGACTGGGCAGCCTGCGTTCGGACTCCCACTCATGCCGAGCAGATCGCCACTTTGACCCGCCAGGTAGACCAGTTGTCTCTATATCTTCGGGTGCTGGGCCGGACTCCAGAGGATGCTTATGCTTATGATCCTGACGGTACGGGTTATGATGCGGGCCCGAGCTCGTCTGATGCCACAGCGCAGCCCTACATTCCGGATATGAACTTCGGTCCTCCGACCTCGACGACCCCAGGGGATCAGTTTGAGGATCCCGCTTTTATCGACGAGCTTGACTTTATTTAGATCAGGATAGGATAGGGCTTTTGTACCTGTACCTGTTTGGACTTATTATTTTTTTTTTTATGCACTATGTATTGAACTCATTATTTATTTATGCACAGTATTTCTCTTTTATCTCTATGAACTTCATTTGCTTTATTATTAACTGTATGATGCATGCTTTCTTATTTATGGATAGAAAATGACCCCTGTACAGTCTCTGGCAGTTATGGGTCAGTTTGATCAGACACAGGATTTACACCCTTTCACGGGAGTAGCCGCCTACCGATTCCTTATATCATCCCAGACAGAGAGGGAACTACTGCGGGTATACGACCTTTGGTCTCGCAGGATCTCCGCCGAATATAGTCAGAGTTTCCACCTCCAGACATTTGCTTATGTGCAGTGGTTGCGTGGAGATTTGGATCCGGCCGGTTTGAGTCAGGCTGGGGCCTTTGATGACTCTGGAGTGATTTTCCCGTAGGATACCACAGACCACCCCGTCTCAGCTGATTCTGCCCCAAGTTGGGCTACTGAGGATACCCGACTCCACCTGGCCCTGATTACTGCTGAGGCCGAAAGGGATGCCGCTCTTGTCGAGAGAGATGATGCCATTCGGGCTAGAGACGCTGCCATTGCTGACAGAGAGGCCATTGTATTTCAGACCAGGGCAGTTGTAGATGCTCATTTTGGGACTGTTAGCCGAGCCACTGCTTTACTGGATCGCATTGAAATGATTGGGCAGCAGATTGCAGGAGATGCTGATGCTTCAGATCTATCCACCACCTTGTCCATCCTGCTTCAGCTAGTTTCAGATTTGTAGATTATTTTATTTCCTGCATAGACTAAGTTAGTTTCATCGGTTATCGAAAGAGAACTCTTGTAATAAAATGACTTATATATATAGACATGCATTTAAATTTAGTCATTTTCCCCCTTTTGTCGTATCATTGCTTTTCATTGGATCCTCGTTTTATCCAGTTGACCATGATTTTGACATTTCGCCTTCTTTCTCTTCTCAAGTCTTGATGGAGATTTGACAGATATTGCCGCACACCTTTTGATTTCTTTGGATTGAATCTCAGATTTTGGATAACTGTTTGGTTGGATCAGGGTTATGTCTTTTGGGATGAAGCTGGTTAGGCAGCTGGTTTCGGGGAGGTTTTGAGGGTGTAGGAAGGTTTTGTCTGGTTATCGAAAATTGGTTCTGGGTTAGGGAAAATATTATTTTTTAAGGGATCGGACCGCGCCATGATGGCTGCCTACGTACCCCCACAAGTTGGGAGATCAGGTCCTACGTAGTTCGCTCTCAAAGGAAAAAGGAACTGATGATTCAAGCGTAGAACCGCTTCACCGATTCAGAATTGAGGGGTTGTGGAAATACCTCACCATCCATTTCTTGCAATATGAGGGCACCTCCGGATAACACTTTCTTAATCACAAACGACCCCTCCCAGTTTGGGGCGAACTTCCCCTTGGCTTCGTCTTGACAAGGCATGACTCTTTTCAGCACCAAATCATTTTCTTTGAACTTCCGAGGTCTTATCCTTTTGTCATATGATCGAGAAATCCTTTGTTGATATAACTGACTGTGCCAAACTGCAGCCACCCTTCTTTCATCAATTAGGGCCAATTGGTCGTATCGACTTTGCATCCAATCCTCCTCGCTTATCTGAGCATCGATCACTATTCTGAGGGACGCCATTTCAACCTCAATTGGTAGAACGGCCTCCATTCCATACACCGAAGCGTAAGGGGTTGCCCCTGTAGAAGTACGCGTTGATGTTCGGTACGCCAGCAGGGTGAGGGGTAACAAATCCGGCCATCCCCGATGATTAGCAGACATTTTGGCCATGATCTTCTTGATATTTTTATTTGCACCCTCCACTGCCCCATTCATATTAGGACGGTAAATGACGAAATTGAGGTGCTTGATCTTAAACTGGTTACACAGTCCCTTCATGAGGGCGTTGTTTAAATTCTTGGCATTGTCGGAGACCAAAACCTCAGGTTGTCCGTATCGACAAATGACATTATTCCTGATGAAACCGACGATGACCTCCTGAGTTACCTTGGGGAAAGAAGCTGCCTCTACCCATTTGGTGAAATAATCGATCATGACGAAAATGAATCGGTGTCCGTTGCTCGCTTTGGGCTCTATTGGTCCGATTACATCCATTCCCCACATTGAAAATGGCCACGGGGAGGTCATACAGTGCAGTTCACTGGGAGGCGTATGGATCACATTACCGTGCGCCTGGCATTGGTAACACCGTTTGACATGATCATCGCAATCGGCTTTCAGCGTTAACCAATAATGCCCTGTCCTTAAGATCTTTTTGGCCAGCATCGGTCCACTCATATGTGGCCCACACACCCCACCATGTATTTCATTCATAATCCTTTGGGCCTGCGTTTCATCTACGCACTGCAACAGTCCCCACCCATCATCCCTTTTGTAGAGTGAATCCCCACTCAGGTAAAATTTCATCGCCATCTTTTGAATTCTCATCCTCTCAGTTCGACTCGCCTGGTCGGGAATGGATCTATCTCTCAGATATTCCCTTATGTCGTGATACCAGGGCTGCTTTGTCAACACCAACTCGTCTGATAATACTGCCACATGCTCCTCATATGCCGGGGCACTCTGTACGGCTATCTCAATCTGTGGAATGTCTTTTCTTTTGATTATATGGATTAAGGAGGCCAGGGTTGCCAATGCATCAGCAAAGTCATTCCGTCCCCGGGGAATATGGCGGAAAGCGATATCTTCGAACTCTTGCATCAGCTGGGTAACACAACGATGGTATGGAAGTAACCGAAGCTCTTTAGTGTTGTACACCCCGATCGCTTGTCTGATTACCAGTTCTGAATCCCCAAACACTGCTAGCCTCCTCACTCCCATGTCGCGGGCCAAGCGGAGTCCCAAGATACATCCCTCGTATTCAGCGGTGTTGTTCGAATTGCTGAAACGCAGTTTAGTGGCCACGGGGTATTGTTCTCCGGTGATAGAGACTAAGACCGCTCCGGCTCCTGCCCCCTCGGCGTTCATGGCACCATCAAAATATAGCTTCCAGAACTGTCCCTCGTCATCACATTTCTCGCGTGATACCCAAAATATATATTCGCCTGGAAGAGGAGTTTCCAAGGGCTCCATCCCTCCTGACGGGGGGTTTTCTCTGCCAACTGATCTGCAATTCCCTGCCCTTTCATGGCCTTCTGAGTCACGTACACTATGTCGAACTGCTGTAAGATCAACTGCCATCTTGACAACCGACAATTCAGCATAGGCCTTTCAAAAATATATTTCAGGGGATCCATTCTTGATATCAGGTACGTCGTATGCCCATGGAGGTAGTGCTGTAATCTCCCTGCGGCCCAGGCCAGAGCACAACAGGTTTTTTCGATGGGAGTGTAATTTTGTTCACATTGGCTAAATCTTTTGCTGAGGTAATAGATGGCCTGCTCTTTACCTGCCTCATTCTTTTGTCCCAGCATACATCCCATCGCGATGGCAT
This sequence comes from Aralia elata, assembly GCA_034770075.1. Taxonomy (NCBI): domain Eukaryota; kingdom Viridiplantae; phylum Streptophyta; class Magnoliopsida; order Apiales; family Araliaceae; genus Aralia; species Aralia elata. The sequence goes on along the minus strand of CM068382.1, from coordinate 73,794,496 downwards.
TGACCGATATATACATAAATAGAGGGATCCCATCCTTCGGGGGTACCAGCACCGGTGCCTCCGCCAGCTTCTTTTTAATGGTTTGAAAAGCCTTCTGACATTGCCCATTCCACTCCTGGGAAGCCCCCTTTCTTAACAGTTTGAAAATGGGCTCACATGTAGTCGTCAAGTGGGATATAAAACGGCTGATAAAGTTTATCCTTCCGAGGAATCCTCTTATCTCCTTCTCTGTGTGAGGCGCCGGCATATCCATAATGGCCTTAATCTTTGCCGGATCCAACTCAATGCCCCGATCACTAACCAGGAATCCCAAGAGCTTACCCGACTGCACTCCGAAAGCACACTTGGCCGGATTGAGTTTTAAATTATACTTTCTGAGTCGATCGAATAGCTTTTTGAGATGGGTTATATGGTCAGATTCTACCTTCGATTTCACAATAATGTCATCCACGTAGACCTCTATCTCCTTGTGCATCATATCGTGGAATAGGGCCATCATGGCTCTCTGATAAGTAGCTCCCGCATTTGTGAGACCAAAAGCCAATCGTCTGTAGTAGAAAGTGCCCCAAGGGGTGATGAATGCGGTCTTTTCCCGATCTTCTTCCGCCACCATTATTTGATGATATCCCGCGAAGCAATCCACAAAAGAGTACATTTCGTACTGGGCTATGTTATCCACCAGGATGTGTATGAAAGGCACCGGGAAGTTATCTTTGAGACTGGCCTTGTTTAGATCTCTGTAGTCTACACATACCCTCACCTTTCCTCCAGGCTTAGCCACTGGGACTACATTGGATAGCCATTCCGGGTAAGTGGACACCATAATGATTCCCTCCCTGAACTGTTTGATGATCTCTTCCTTTACTTTTAAGCTCCATTCCGGTTTCAACTTTCTTAATTTTTGCTTGACAGGCCTGAAACCCTCCTTGATGGGTAATCGGTGTACCACAATGTCGGTGGACAATCCGATCATATCCTCATGAGACCAGGCAAAGACATCCTCATATTGTTTTAGCAACTCAGTCATTTCGGCTTTTTAGTTGGGGATAAGGTCCGTCCCTATCTTGAGTTCTTTTGGCTTGTCAGGGGTTCCAATATCAATGGTGACGGTTTGGTCCAAGTTGGGTTTGGGTTTATCCTCGACCCATCCTTTGATCTCGTCAGGCGCGTCGTCGCAATCTGTCTCATCTTGTTCAATGCCCATTAAATCGAAATCCAGCTCAATGTCAAAATCATAATCATCATTCAAATTGGAAGGACCATTTGTTAGGCAAGGATTACTCAAATTGGTACACCTGACATGAAACAAAATACTTGTCATATATAAATCATTTTTCACGACGATCGCATTTTCAAATAACACGAAGAAACGACATAATTATGCAAAAATAAAACAACAACAAAAATAAACTTCTTCATTCCCCCGTCTTCTGGGGTCTACCACCCTGACGTCGGGTTTTACCCTTGTTTGGATATCACTGGTTTCAGGGTCCAGTTGCCGACGGTCAGGTCAGACGAAATGCGCTGGATAAAAGGGGGCCTCACATCGGACACTTCCCCGATGATTACGGATACGTCGCCTGAGCTCTCCTTCCTATCCTCTCCAGGAATAATTAGCCCTGCCCAATCGATGACAGGCACCACCTTTTGGGCTCCTGGTGGTGTGATAATATTCGTCCCCTCCCTACTGCTTGTTGATTGTCCGGGGATATAGCATTTCGTTTCAAACTCCCTTGCGACCTCTTACAGGAAAATCTCCCTCCTGGCCGATTTATCATTTGCGGAGGTCAATTCTTCACCCCCAGACTCAGTTTCGGGCTTGTTGATCCCTTGCTCACTGTTAACCCCGGTCATCAGATGGCCAGCCAGCCGAACCGGCGTCGCACCCTGACGGTGTCTCCGTGCTACGCCTCCACGATACCCCAATCCCGCTTTGCCTATCTGCTGTGGTAGTTGGATGGGCTCGGTGATTCCTTGACTGCTCCTCCCCAGTCCTTGTCCAGGCTGGAAGTTCATTTTTATCATTTCCTTTGCCACAAAGGTAAGTTCTGGGGAGACCCTAGGTTTCACAGCTGGAGCTCCCATGTATCTATAGTGGGGAGTGCTAATCTCCAGTGCTTGAAAGCTGGCAGGTGTCGCCGTCTCATCTACATTGATCACCGGTAGGCCACTCCTGGGAGGAGAAGGGTCATCACATTCGGCCGAGATTGCTACCAGATTCCCATTGATGATTAGCTTGATTTGTTGGTGGAGTGTAGAAGGAACTGCCCCGGCCATGTGTATTCATGGCCTCCCCAATAACATGTTATAACTGGCTGCAATATCTAGGACCTGGAAAGAGATATCAAAAGTACAGGGTCCTATCTCCACCGGCAACTCAATTTCTCCCATTGTATCCCTTCGGGAACCATCGAAAGCTCGTACCACCACATGACTGGCTCGTAGGCGCTTGGGATTGATATTCATCTTCTGTAAGGTACTGAGGGGACAGATATTCAATGCCGATCCTCCATCAATCAGCACCCCATTCATTATATAACCCGAGGAGATTACCGCAATATGTAGCGGTTTCCGGTGTCCCCTTCCCTCCTTGGGTATGTCCTCATCCGTAAAGGATATTACATCGTTCTCCAATAGGTGGCCCACCAGCTGGCCGAAACCCTCCTCACTAATCTTCTTGGGCACGTATGCCTCCTCCAGAACCTTCGTCAGGGTTTTGCAATGCTCACTGGATGACAACACCAAGTCCATGACTGATGTTAGGGTTGACTCCTCATTTAAAATCTGGATCCCCCTTATTTCCGGATGATCCATCCTTCTCAAGAATTCTACGACCCTTTCTTCGGAAATCTCTTCATTTTTCCTCTTTTGGCTATCCAGGACTCGTCTGGGAAGATATAAGGGGTTCCCCTTTATCGTCACAGAAGCACAACTGGCCGCTTCCTCTGGCATTCCCCCATAATTCCAGGGTACAGTCTTTAGACTACTGATAGGGATTTGTGGCCTTGCCGCAAGGATGATGGGCCTCGGAGCCGTCAACTTGACAGGTCCCTCTGTGCTATTCGTACTTACCCCTATCAACCTGATGGGCGCTACCCTTGCACTCCCATGATCATGTATCACGTTGATCAGTTCCTCAATTTTCTGCACATAGTTCAACCTTGGCGGCCCTCCAGCTTCACTCGCCTCCGTCGCATTGACTCCCCCTCCATCATGTCTTGGCAGGGGATTTGCCTTAACATTCGGGGAGTCCGGCTGATCCACCACAATTTCCCCACTGTCAATCAGGTTTTGGATTCGATGCTTCAACGTCCAACAGTCTTGTGTATCATGGCCAGGGGAACTGGAGTGGTATGCACACCACTTGCTCGGGTCAAACCTTCTACCCTTTGGGTCACTCGGGGGTGCCAAACCAACTATCTTCTTTTGGGCTAATAACACCACTAATACCCGTTCAAGAGGCTCCCCGAGCGGGGTGAATACTCGATTTTGCGAGGCTTCATATCTCCTTCGCCCCTCTGCCCTCTGATCTGTGAAGTTGGGCTGTCGGGATGGCCCTACCCTCTGCACCTGTACCGGAAGATGGCTTTCTGCCTTTCTGGACGAGCCCTGAAGGATGAGGGAAACATCCTCCTCTTTTTTCTTTTGCACCCTTCGGGAGGTGCTGCCATAATTTCCACTCTGTATTTGCTCCGCAGCCGTTTCCAAAGCAGTGAAATCCCGGATTTTGCCAGATTTCAAACCCATATCCACCATCTCTCCATGTTTAATCATTTCAGCAAAGGGTCTTCCAATCCCCGAGATGACTCGTTCATAATACGGTGCCTCTTGAATGTCTACAAAAGTCATCACCATCTCTGATTCGCTCATCGGGGGGTTCACCTGCGCGGCCATGCCCCTCCATCGTTGCGCATATTCCCTGAAGGATTCCCTAGGTTGTTTCTTTACTTTTGTCATTTGGTACCTGTCAAGGGCCATCTGCGCCTGAAAGCTGTATTGGGTTAAGAAGGTATGGGCCAGCTCCTCCCAGTTGTGCATTCGGGCGTTGTCAAGGCGGGCATACCAAATTCTTGCCTCCCCTGTTAAGCTTTTCTAGAACAGCTGCATTCTCAACCCTTCATCCTCGGCATAAGACCCGAGCTCTCCAATGTATATTTTCAAGTGTGTGTAGGGGTCTCCCTTTCCATTGTATTTTTCAAACTCGGGGATTTTAAATTTCTCCGGGTATCTGGCTCCGGGGAAGACACATAAATCTGAATAATTAACCCTGCCGAGGGACCCTATGCCCTTCATAGATTGGATGGTTTCCTCCATTTGTCTCATTTTCTTCCGCAGGTCATCTGTATCTCCCTCCTCCGGGATAGTAATCACTGTCCTGTTGGGTATGGGAACGGCCCTTGGGATGACTGGCTCGTCCTTGAATTGGGATTGGTCTTCCTTAAACAGGTTTATACCATTTTTAGGGGGATTCGAGTCACCCCCTGGCGGTGGAATATTGTGTGGTCCATGGTGTGGCGGATCCTGCCTGATTAGGAACTGCTCTCTTAGCATTGTGGCCATTTCCATCATCTGTTTTTTAAAGTCATCAAACTCCTCCCGAGATATGGAACTATGATTTGGAAGATCAGCCATTTCAGAAGTAGAGACCTGGGCTTTCTTAGACTGCGAACGGGTTTGAGGAGCAATCTTACAGAAACCAAGGTTTGAAGTTTAGTCTTGGGGGAGTAAAAAATGTGGATGCATGCTAAAGCTGTAATTTTTGGTGTTTAGGGGTTTTTTAATCTCTCCCTGCAAAACAGAAAGTTAGTAGTCCTCTAATGCAATGACAAATGCTAGACATGGCTTTATTATGCTCCTCAGCCATTCCCTGTAAAAGATAGAGGTTAGTAATTTCTTCTGTCAAAAGGAGGCGTATATGAATGACATCATGATATTTACGCGTGAATGTAAAAAGGCATGAAGAGACTTTTCCTGCGTTGGGTTAATCTGAGGCTGACCTATCCTAGGATTACTCTCACGGGCTTTTCGGCATGAAGGTTCCCAAATCTTCGCAATCTACTCGTCTGAATCCTTTCGATTGGAGCGGATTTGGGTGGTGCGTTTCCTGAGCCATCTCCGGGGAGCAGCCCCTTCGAGTCCAGTAATAAGCAACCGACAGGTTCGCCTCAGGAGGAGGTACTCTCTCAACATACATTCACATTCATCGTCCTCACCGTATGCAAGTGATTATTTAAAAGTAAAGTAATTTCATTCAAATATTCACTTATTGGTCAAAATACACATTCACACCACAAAACGTATAAAAGTCGAAACATCGCATGCACACACATATTCATGAATTTTAAAGGATAGGATAGCATCAAGACTTGAACGCGGCTTAAGCCCTCTAATGTCCCCAGCAGAGTCGCCAGCTGTCGACGCTGGGTTTTCGCTTCGTGGGTCCTTTTAGTCTTTTCCATTTTTAGCCTCTTGATTAAATGATTTTTTGGAAAAGATCGGCATTAATGTCGACGGGGTTTTGAAAGATCGTTTTTTATGATGAGCCAATTCACCAGAGTCGCCAGTTGGTATATTTGAAATGGATGTACCAACTCATCCGAGTTTTCATTTTTTAGAAATCGCTGGCTCATATGTGACTCCGAATTAATTGGTCTGCGAACCGAGATTCATAGAGTTCGGGGGCTTGCTTAAGTGAGGGGAAGGTGTTAGGCACCCCTCGACTTCCGTGAAATACGGTTACCGCAATCTTGATGCTGTCCTATCTTTTAATTCATGAAATGTGTATATGTGCAGGTGTGTGTGTGTGTGTGCCTATGTGAATGTTGTGGTGAGTTTGCATGAAAGAATCATTTGGATTTTTAGGGAAAGTCGTGCTTTAATTTGAGAACGCTTCAGAATGTCTTTTCGGCATATACGAGAAAACTTTTTGAAAGAGGTTTGATTTAAATTTGTCAAAATTAGGAGATTTTCATTAGGTGACGCTTTGGGTAAAAAAAGGATTTTATTAAGCCTTAGCGAAAATAGGAATCGAGATTTATACGTTGCTTTCATAAATGATGGGCAATTTCTAGGATCTCTTTCGCCCTATACATCAAGGTTTAATAAAACCTTTAATTTCTTTTATAAAACCCATTTTTGTGCCATTTGAAAACAACCTCTTTTTAGCTTCCTCGTAGAATAGGAATCAACTTTCATTAGCATTTCCAATTTTTAGCCTCGTGATGCTAATATCCTACTTTGATTGATTTTAGGAAAGATCTTTATTGTTTAATCTTTTGAAACCATTTTGGTGTCACGAAATATAATCAAATATAAACATGCGTTGGGGCTATCCATGGGCATGTAAGCCATCAAAATATCCCCAAACGCCAACAATCACATATTCCACTAATACGGGGCCTTAAACCCGATTCTCGTCTTAACGTCGTTTTAAGGCCCAACGGTTACATATTACAAAAACGAGCACCTTGAATCTATACATACATCAAAACGTCCATTACCGGATTTGAACCACGGGGTCGCGTTCCTAGGCTCACACGAGATTATGACATGCCCACAAAATGAATACTACATAATTAATCAACCCGGATTTATCCAATACACCATAATATCCTAAAATGACAATCTAAATAAATTACACCCAATGAACCACCATAAACAAGCTAGAAATTTCATCAATTGGATATCCTCGGGTTATTAGGAAGAATTTTGTATTTTCCGATGGAACCCTCACCAATAATCCCTAATCCATGATTATTCAACAAGATACATGAAAGTTACATCTAATTTACTCAATCAATATGACATGAATTGCTAGAACAAATAGAAATTTTCACCTTGCAATTGATCTCAAATGGATGTGAACTTGTGTATTTGAATAGGATAAGGAGTGTATTTGATACAACAAAAATCAAAAGAATTAAATCCTCTCTTTTTTTCTTCTCCTTTCTCCCTATTTGATTGCAATTTTTGCTCTTTTTCTCTCTATTTCCGTGCTTCTCCTTGTTGCTGGAATTCTTCTCCTTCCAAAACCTTCAACTTCTTCAACTCCTTGTATGCTGAGCGAAAATGAGCTGAAATAGGCTGGCCAGAGCCAGCCGCAGATTGATCTGCGGTTGGCCGCAGATCAATCTGCGGCTGGCTGGCCGCCTGCCTTCCACTCACCCCGATTTCGAGTTCCGTGTTTCGGGATCCGTGTTTTCAAAAGGCGCACTATTTGGCCGTAGATCAATCTGCGGCTGGACGGTTTGATTTTCTCGTTTTCCGTGCCACGCCTCGATTTTCGTGCCGTAACGTCAGTTTTCGCTGACAGGCTCGTATTCGGCAGTCCGGGAATTTCCGGGAGACGTGCCACCTCATTCGGGGATGTCTGTTTCGGATGGCCTTATTGTCACGTCAGCTCTGGTCGCCAAACATTGCGGTGGTGACGGTCGCTCGCACTTGTGCCCCTTCCTTCGCTCCCGCAAGCCGGTTCAATTGACGATTTTGCCCTCCTGTCATGGTTAGTACAGGGAACGCAAAATTTGGGTGTCTACAGTAGATATTATAATCTACTTGACTCTTCTAATGGATTGTTCGTTCCGCTGCAGTTGTTGTTGTTGAACAAATATAATATCTTTAAATCTCTGATTTATTATTGTTGAAGACTAAAGATAATTTTTATTCTTCATTATCTTAGTCATGATATTTCTTACTGGGCTATTTGAGCTCACCCTTTTCAGTTTTATCCCATTGTTCTTCTCATGAAAGGAAAATGTAGCTGGGACTAGCCGGGGAGTGGAGTAATGGTCCGAGTTATTGGTTGTCCTCATCAAGTTATAGCATAGTTTAATAATAATTGCACTGGAGAATTAAAACGTGTGTTGCCATCTTTTTACGGCATTGTAATAATTTGGGTTTGGATACTGTGGTACCATACGGTACGATATTTGTTTGGAAAGTCACAGTATATGTGTGGTCGTATTTTGCACGACAAATATTAGTTGTATATGGGAAAATTCGTATTTGTATTTGTATTTTTATAGAATGTTATTGGCGACTCAAAATGGGTTGTGTGGACCTATTTTGGGGGCGTCACAGTTGGTATCAGAGCTTAGGGATATGATCTGTGGTAGAGATCTGGGATTAGAACTAGGAGGGGAGAAACGAGTAAAATTCTTCGCTAGTGTGTCCTACCTAAGCTATTTTATTTTTTTTAGTAATTGGTTTGGTTATAGGGATAAGATGTTGCATGTCTATTTCTTTAACTATATTTGTTTTGTGATCACATTTCAGAATGGCTTCTGAAAACCAATAGATTCACTATGAGACAAGTGTGGCTGAAAATTAGGAAGCTACAAATAATACGGGTGCAAACTCAGAACATCGTGATGCTAATCATGATGCTAACAACCGGATGAATGATGAATTTTTTAGGAACTTCATGCAATACATGCAGAACCAGGCGAGAAGAGCTCCTGTCTACAATACTGGCAGAAACGCTGATAATGTATGGATGGTCACTGCCAAGCAGTTTAAAGAATTGGGACCACCTGAATTTTTCGGCAAGCCAGATCCACTCAAGGCAGAGTCATGGCTTAAACAATTAACAAAGATATTTGATGTACTGCGTTGCACGGACGACCAAAAGGTTCTTTTTGCCACCTTTATGTTGCGAGGAGAAGCGGATCATTGGTGGGAATCTGTGAAATGTACCTATCACTCGGCACTCGAGATGTCTTGGGTCGAGTTCCAGGAATTATTTAACGAGAAGTATTTTTCGGAAAGTATTCGCCATATGAAGGAGGTAGAATTCATCAAACGGGAACAGAACAACATGACGGTGTCGCAGTACGAAGCCAAGTTTGCCGAGCTGTCGCGTTTTGCATCCCATTTGGTGGACACTAAGAAACGGATGACACGAATGTTCCTACGAGGTTTGAAACCAGAAATTCGTCAGTATCTCGTTTCTCATAAAATTTGTCTATATTCGGATGTCGTGGATAGAGCTCAATTAGTAGAGCAGGAGAAAGAAATACTACAACTAGATGACGTCATAACCGGTGAGCTAATCATAAACTCTTGTGAGTCTATACCTTATTAGATACTAGTTCTACCCACTCTTTTATTTTATCTACTTGTGTCCAACGTTTAAACTTGATCCTTGATAAATTAAATTTTAACTTATTTGTTGAAACACCATTCGGGCAAACATTCGTTACATCTACAGTCTATAAATCATGTTTTGTTCAAGACGGTACACTCACCTTACCCATTGAAATTACCTCTTTGGAAAAATCAATTGATTAGTTAACTACTCATCATGTTAAAAGTGATTGCTTTCGTAAGGTCGCTAGTTTTTATATTCCTAATCAACATATTATTCGAATTCAAGCAACCAAACCGTTGAAATCAATAACTGTCATTTCTATCCACAAAGTTATTCGTTTATTGAAAAACGGATGTCAAAATTTCTTAGCCCATGTAACTGATTTAAACAAAAATACGTCAAATTTGATTGATATTTCTGTTGTTAATAAGTTTCATGACGTATTTCCCGAAGAAACTTCCTGGCCTACCCCTAGACCGTCAAATCAAATATTTGTATCGACCTTGAAACCAATACAAAATCCATTTCTAAGACCCCACATGTATGGCTCCTATTGAATTTTCTGGAGTTAAAAAACCCAACTACAGGAGTTGTTAGATACCGACTTCATACGCTCGAATACATCACATTGGGGTGCTCCTATTTTATTCGTAAAAAAGAAAAATGAGAGTAACTAGAAATCTATGCATATTATAAAAGCCTCAAATATTTCTTCACCCAGAAGGAACTCAACATGCGACAACGACGTTGGCTCGAGCTGTTGAAGGATTACGACTATACCATTCAATACCATCTTAGAAAGGCGAACCTAGAAGCTAACGCATTGCGTAGAAGAACGTATGCAAGTACGAGTACGATGTTAACGACGTAAATACCCATTTTGGATGACTTACAAAGGATGAATATAGAGTTAAAGACTCCACGAATCCACGTGAAGATGATAACGTATATAAGCAGCATAAGATCGACAAAAGAGTTATAATGATTTTCATCGAAAGGATGATGAATTCAAAATCGGAGATCATGTATTTTTACGTGTTGCTCCGTGGAAAGGTGTTACGCGATTCGGAAAAAGAGGAAAGCTTAACCCTCGATTTATCGGTCCATTTGAAATCCTCGGTCGAGTAGGAACTGTGGCCTACAGACTTGCCTTACCACCAAGCATGTCTCGTATTTATAATGTTTTTCAGATATCTATGCTACATAAATATGTGAGAGGCCCAAACCGCATCATTGAATTAGAAACAAGCGAGATAGCAGAAAATTTAACGTGAGAGGAAATTTTGGAACAGATTCTACGCTCAAAGATTATACCTCAAGTCAAAGTTTTATGGAAAAACCATGATATAGAGGATATGACCTGGGAGTTAGAATCTGAAATGAGAGTAAGGTATCCTTACCTTTTCGAAATGCCAGGTACGTACGTCAATTTCGAGGACGAAATTTCATAAGGAGGGGAGATTGTAAGATCCCGACTTTATGAAATAAAATTTATTATTTTTTTTATGATTATTTTTTTTCTAAATAGTGAAGTGCTTAAATGATATAATATTATAGTTAAGGGTGTTATATGCAAAACAGTATGTCGGAAAATATTCCTTTTGTCGGGGAATATTCTTTCTGTCGGGGATTATTATATTCGGTACCGTACGACGGTGCCGAAATGATAATATTGTCAACGATAGTGGGCCCCACAACGGGTTAACTGTCGAATATAGAAAGTGATAGAAATTGTCGGCAAAACTTTAACCGATAACTGTTGAAATACCTAGTGATAAAAAGAACAGTAAAACGCGTTATTCCACAGTAGCACATGGTATTCCACAGTGTTTTATATTATTCAATAATTGATAAAGTAACAATTGCACAATATCTTAATTCAATAATTGTTACAGTAGCATCTGCATAATATTTTTTTTATTATTTGTCACGACACTGTAACTCATATTATTTGATAGGATATTTTAGCATTATTGACAATGTCTAAAAATTCTGTCAAGGAAAGGGGTTATTTAATTGCGCGCCATTTTTATAGAAGGCCCCCTCTTTCTTGAGAATAATCTGGTTGCCAGTATTGCGAGTATATGTTATTGGTGATATTAATACATTTAACACAATAATACAGAAAAAATAGATTTATTATGATAATGGAGTTATTTTTTATAATAGTTTTATCTTTTTGATAATGGAGTTATCTTTTGATAATAAATTAATCTTTTTGAATAAATGGATGGATGATATAGATTAAAGAAAAAAATGGATGGATGATATAGATTAAAGAAAAAATGGATGGATGATATAGATTAAAGAAAAAATGGATGGATGATATAAAAAGAGTGTGATAATTAATGTGTGGTAGATATTGATTATATTTTACTATAAATAGGGGGGTTTAGTATAAGAAAAATCATAACTTCCTTACTTGCTTATACTTCCTCTCTCTCTCTAAATTTCTTAAGTTTTCTTAGTGTGCTAGGCTATTGTGAGTATTTGTGAGAATACTAGTATTATCCGAAGTTAGTAAAGTTCATAGAAAGCAACATCCAGTCTTTTGTTAACGAAGGTAGGGAATATTATTTCTTTCATACTCATATATAATATCATTTGTTTTCATGATATTATACTCATAAAGGTTGTTATTCATTCTGTATTAATTTGTGGGGATAACCTGTCCGTGCGGTATGACGCATGCCTGGTGAATATCCTTTTATATTCATTCCTTATTATTCTGTGGGAATAATCTGTATGTACGAGTGTCGTACCTCGTGAATACCCTTTGTATTCATTCCTTATTATTCTGTGGGGATAACCTGTATGTACGAGTGTCGTACCTGGTGAATAACCATTTGTATTCATTCCTTATTAATCTGTGGGTATAACCTGTCCGTGTGGATTGACGCATGGCTGGTGAATAACCCTTTGTATTCATTACTTATTAATCTTTTGTGGAAATAACCTGTCTACGCGAATTATCGCATGACGGGTGAAAATCCATTTGCAGTTTCATATATTCTGTTATACTCGTATAACGTATCATTTCTTTTTTACTCTTTAAGGGATATCTTTTTCTTTCACATTTCTCCATTTATGATAAGAAATCTTTGTTTGTTTCCAAAACCTTATTTTTAAATGGAGAAAATTCCTGAAAATTAGTAGAATATCCTTAATAGTTTGTGCTTCATCTAATATCTTTTCACTTGAATCTTTCTATTTCATTTTATACGTTATAGTTGAAGCATGAAATAATTTCTTGAATATCATTCTTGAATTTGACTCAACAATTTGGTTATCGTGTTGGCAATTTGGTCAATCTTTGATACTGATTAAATTATAGAGCTTTTCTTATCATTAATCTCACTGTATCATTGTCATCATCCTCATCCTCATACTTAAATTGTGGTATTAGTTCTCTTTGGCCCGTAGTGCAAAGATGAACTGGCGTTTGGCATGATCATGACCGGTGACGTTACAAATAAATATCTTTGGCACGTAGTGCAAAGAGAGGCTGTTGAATATAAATTGTTGATTTGGTTGTTCATAAACAGGAACTGTTGATTGGTGTTACAGGGATAAAATATTGGTGGTAATCCTTTCACTTATAGAAGATGGTAGATATTATAATCTACTTGACTCTTCTAATGGATTGTTCATTCCGTTGCAGTTGTTGTTGTTGAACAAATATAATATCTTTAAATCTCTGATTTATTATTGTTGAAGACTAAAGATAATTTTTATTCTTCATTATCTTAGTCATGATATTTCTTACTGGGCTATTTGAGCTCACCTTTTTCAGTTTTGTCCTATTGTTCTTCTCAGGAAAGGAAAATGTAGCTGGGACTAGCCGGGGAGTGGAGTAATGGTCCGAGTTATTGGTTGTCCTCATCAAGTTATAGCATAGTTTAATAATAATTGCACTGGAGAATTAAAACGTGTGTTGCCATCTTTTTACGGCATTGTAATAATTTAGGTTTGGATACTGTGGTACCATACGGTACGATATTTGTTTGGAAAGTCACAGTATATATGTGGTCGTATTTTGCACGACAAATATTAGTTGTATATGGAAAAATTCGTATTTGTATTTGTATTTTTGTAGAATGTTATTGGCGACTCAAAATGGGTTGTGTGGACCTATTTTGGGGGCGTCACATAGCATATACATGCCAACTTGAAAACAAATAAAAAGACAAAAAATTAAAGAAAATAGTAAAATAATACTCTTTTCGTTCCAAAATATAAGATCATTATGAATTTTTTTAAAATTAATTTAAAATATTTTTAAACTCTAAATTAATACAATGATAAATATGATAAATTTTCTACAAAATACTATAAATTAGAATATTTATATTATTTCGAAAATTTTAATAAATCAAATTGCTTTGAATTAGAAAATTTTTAAAATTAATTTTTTAAAATGCCTAATAATTTTATAATATGGAAAGGAGAAACTGAAAAAAGACAAAGTATTAATATAATACCTTGGATGAACTTGGTTGGTGTTTTATTAATGTTGGTTTTTGAAGTAAGTTGTGAAGTTTTTGGAGTGAAGTGATGGAGTCAGGCAGTCAGCCATGAAAAGATCAGATCGTGTGGACTCTAAAGAGTGTGTGGCTAAAAAAGAATTGAAGAAAAGAGAAAAGGTTTCACTATATACTTAAGACTTGTTTGAGAAAAATAAATAAATTTAAGGCTAAAATAGAGTTTGGGATTCAAAATTAGATATTTTACTATATACTAGTTAAAAAGAGTTTGGGATTCAAAATTAGATATTTTACTATATACTAGTTAAAAAAAAAAAGTAAAAAACCGGGTGGGACCATGGCCCACTTCCGCCATTACATAGTGCCGCCATTGACGACGCAGACGGACATAGTTTAAAAAGGTTCAAGTCGCTCTCCCATCAATAATGGGGACGGTGACACGGATTATTGCACCATCAACTATTATCTATCGTTGAGCGACTTAATTTTTTTTATTTTTTTTTAAATGGATTTCGTCTGTTGTATTCTTGTATGGATATTGAATAGTTTTATAGTGCGATGAGTGTGAAATGGTTCCTATCCGATGATGGTTTATGGATCATTTTTTCTTTTTTTATGATTCACATCTTTTTTAATTCTGTATAAATCATTATCTAATTAAATAAAATGATTTATTAGGTTCTGTTTTCTTCTTCTCGGATTCTGCTATTTAATTTTTTTGCATTATTCATACTTATATGTTGTTATGTTTACATGTTTAACAATGGGAGTCCTTGAGAAGCACAATGCTGAACTACAGGATCAATTGTTATGTTGGTTCTTATATTTCATAAACATATTGCACTGTGACGTCTTAAAACAAAAAAACAAATTAGTCATTGTATTACTCATTAATTTTATTACTGTTTTCTAGAGAACAAATTGTATATCCAAGTTTTAATGAGTATAATGATGTACTAAAATACTATCCTCCATTACTCAAGCATTTGGAAATCCATCCATAATCCATGGGCACCCACGTTAGATTTGGAAATCTATTCCTAGTTAATGCTGATCAGTCCTGCAAAAGAATGAAGGCTAAAGTTAATTAGTTCTAACTTTCATCTATAGTTATCAGGAATGTTGATTCACTGGTATGCGGAACGAAATCGAGTACGAGAAACGCTACCTATGATAAATGAACAAGATATTTTAGTTCTTGTAATAACACAATGCGAATAGAGTTCCTAGTAATATATGTATATTAAAATATGTCATAGAAAAAGCGGCATTCTATTTGGGACTATTCACCACTACATACATATCATGTAACCTATATGGCTATATTCTTTAATAAATTATGGGCCGAAATCAACAATTTTTACTCCATTTGGAGAAAAGATAGGTCGTACTATTTTTTTTAGTATTTCTTTATTTATTTCTTTTAGAATTTAATGAGTTGTAAAACTTAGTAGACATGATAATTTTTCAGATGTAAACTTTAAAGATTAAACTATATTATTAAAAAAAGTATATTGAAAGTCCATGTAATCAAAAAGATAATATAGAAAATGCAACAAACAAACAAAAAAAAGGACTGTTTTTTCATGGATGGAGGTCGTGTTAAACAGATTCTGTAGTGTTTTTTATTTTAATGACTTATTATTAATAATGGATGAGAGACACCATCTTGTTAGGAAATGAGAGAGATACCACTTGTTGGGGCGTGATTAATCGGGTCCAAATAATATTGTGGGCCTCGGTCCACGTGGAGGGAACCTCTCCACGTGAAGGTTCGTTGTAGCAGTTGGAGCATTTAAAAAAATCCATAGATTCCTAGCAATATTTAAATCCCTACTCCCAAGGTAAGCGTCAAGATATAATTTGACCTCCTTGATTTTAAGGGTATTCAGTCTAATCCCATTAAGGAATCTGACCTAATGAGGAGTCATACTTACTATACGGAGATAGGCATGGGGTTATGATGAGTCCTACTTACTATACGGGGATAGGCATGACGTTGGCGGGGTGATCACTATAAATACAAGGCTAAACCCTATTTCACAGGTAATCATCTTTTTACAGCACTAGAGCATAAAATCTCCATTGTTAAAACTTTATTCAGCCTGTACTTATTCTCACACCGGAGCTATCCTCCGGCGGCCCAAGTCGTCAAGCTTCACGTGTAGTTTTATTTCTGTGCAGGATTGGACGCGCTTTTGGTGATTGAGGCGCGTGGACGAATCTTGGCGTTAATATTGACACTAGAAGAAGACCATTTAGTGCTAGATAACTTTTCAATCACTTGAATATATTCAGGAGAATCAAGGCGAGTAGGGTGAATACAGTCTCCAATCATGATGGGGCTTCGGCGGCCCCCACGGTACAACCCCGAGGTTCAGTTAAAGATAGACTCGGGCCAAAAAAGAACTTAAAGGATAGGTTGGGCCCTAAAAGTCATTCTGTGGGCCAAACTGGGAACCAGTCCACGTCAGCCCGAAGGCGCTTGTTCTCCGAAAGCCAACATACCCCTCAGTCCGAACGACGAGACTCGGCTAGTCAACCCCGAACGCAGGCGGACAAAGAGAAAGGTTCGGAGCATGACGGTAAAGACAATCGCGAGGTGATTCTGGCCCGCAAGTTACGACACAATAAAGATGCTATGGAGGCTTTCCGTCTCTAACAGAAGGAGTTGGATGCCCAGATGGCCAAGTTGTTAGCCGACAAGGAGGTTCCGTCGAGCCGACCCCGTCATCGGAAGATATCTCTAGGGGGCAATCCAGGATACATCGTTCGGACGGCTCTCAACGTGATAGGAGCAGGCGCAGGAGCCACTCTCAGGAGAGAAACAAGCATAAAAGCCATTCCCGAGAGGGCAGTAGTGAAGGCAAATGAAGATCCGAACGGAGAAGGCATATGGCCTCTCCAGTTCGGGACAGGTGTGAGTCGTCCCCAAACAAAAGATCCCGAGGCACTAGCCCGGAGGGTTGTAGAGCTGGAGAAGATGCTCGCAACGGACAATCAGGAAGAGGTTCCGATTGACCCAACTTCACCGTTTTTCCCAAAAATTGATCAGGTTCGGGCTGACCCGAATACGAAGGCCCCTCATATGGAGAGCTTCAATGGATCAGGGGATCCCTATGATCATAGTCAGGCTTACGACCAACTGATGAAATACTATGATTACTCCGATGCGACCAAGTGTCAAATGTTCATTTCCACTTTGAGGAAGGAGGCTCGACAATGGATGACGTCTCTAGTCCCGAACTCAATATCATCTTAGAAGTAGCTCTGTGACAAGTTCCATAGTCGGTTCGGAAGTAACAAAATGAGAAGGAAGCCGACTACTTCTCTGATGCAGATAAGACAATATCCAAACGAGTCCTTGGGCCAGTACGTGAAATGGTTCTGAGAGGCAGTTGGTGCGATGACATATCTGAATGATCCCCAGGCCCTCGGTTACTTCAGTACAGGGTTGGACGTAGCAAAGTCTAAGAAACTGGTTAAAGACACGATGTTCAATGCCCCGAAGAGTCTGGCGGAGGCATATGACAGGGTCGAAAGTTTTATTACAGTTGAGGAAGCCTGGGGAGTCTAAAACCAAGCACATCGTCAGTAGAAAAGCCAAAAGATCGGGATAGGAACAATTATCCCCAGTCAGACAATAATAACAAGACGGACGTATGGCCGAAGAAGAATTTTAATGGGGGGTCGGGAGGAGGTCGTCCGCCCTTCCCAAACCAGAGGGTCGAGAAGGTGTATACCCGCCTGAATACTAATCGGGCGACAATATTGGAGCATATGAGGAACCAACCATGTTTTGAGCCTTGCCCAAACAATGTCCATTCAAATCGGGGGAGTCAGAACAAATATTGTGATTACCGCCAAACAACTTGACACTCCACCGAAGATTGCAGGAATTTAAAGGAATTAATTGAGAAGAATGTGTAGAGTGGGGAGTTGGTTCAATACGTGCAGAGTGGGCACTTTTGGCCTCGGTTCGGGTAAGTTCCTTGGTTATCTGGTGAGCAAAAGGGAAATTAAAGTGAATCCAGAGAAGATCTAGGGGTTTTGGACAAAAAGTCTCCTCAAACCTTTAAAGATGTGCAGGGATTGACGGGTCGGATTGCAGCTTCGAGGAGATTTATGTCAAAATCAACAGAGCGGTGTTTGCCATTCTTTGATACTTTGAAGGGGCCGAAGAATGAAAAGACTTTTCAGTGGACTTCGGAATGCGAGGACGCTTTTCAAGGAATAAAGAAGTATTTATCTCCGGTGCCTCTGTTAATGAAATCGGTCCCTTCGGAACCTTTGTATTTGTACTTGGTGGCGAGTTTGTTAGCGGTTGGAGCAGTTCTGATTCGGGAGACAGGCGGGAAGCAGTTTTCGGTATACTACGTTAACCATGCCTTTCGGGATGCGGAGACCAGATATCCAAACTTGGAGAAGTTTGCCTATGCCTTGATAATGGCTAGTCGAAAGCTTCGGCATTACTTCCAAGGTCGGTTAATAGTAGTGTATATGGATCAACCTTTGAAGAAGATTCTGAACAAGCCAGAGATTTCAGGTCGACTTGCAGCTTGGGCTATGGAACTAACGTAGTTTGTACTGGATATCATCCTCGGACAGTGATCAAAGGTCAGGCTTTAGCCGACTTTGTAGTGGAGTGTTTATTTTTCGAACTTGATTCAGCCGAACAGCCGGAGGTGGTGGGTTCGGTATCGGATGTTAGACCAGTCCAGACTTCATGGACATTGTACGTTGATGGGTCCTGCGGATGTAAGCGGTGCAAGGATGATCTTGACGAGTCCCGAAGGATTCAAGGTGCAGCAGGCTATTCGCTTCGGATTCAAAGCGACAAACAACGAGGCTGAGTATGAAGCTATCTTGGCAGGCTTGCGGTTGACTAAGAGTCTTGAGGTTCAGAAGTTGATCATCTTCAGCGACTCTTAGTTGGTGGTTAAGCAGATTTCAGGGGAGTATGAAGCCCGGGGGGAAAATATGACAAAATATCTGGCCGAAGTGAAGTATCGGCTCCATTATTTCTGCTCGTTTGCCTTTTAGGGAATAGGTCGGTCGGATAACACATTAGTCGATGCATTGGACAGGTTAGCCACGACGGACGTAAGTTCATTCAGTGGGTTAGTGTATCTGGAAGTCTTAAACTCACCAAGTGTTCGGGGGTCAGAGGTGCTAGTGATAGAACGATCGGACTGTTGGATGACGCCATATATACGCTACCTTGTTGATGGCGTGTTACCTTCGGACCGGATGCTAGTGAAGAAGATAAAGTATAGAAGCTCAAATTTTGTATTGATCGATAAAGACTTGTATCGACGGGCATGCACTTCCCCTTTGTTGAAGTGTTTGGTCCCATCCGAAGCGGAGTACGTACTTCGAGAAGTACACGAGGGAATTTGTGGAGATCACATGGGAGCAAAGGCGTTGGCATACAAGGTGCTTCGACAAGGTTATTACTGGCCAACGATCTTCCAAGGAAGCTAAGGAGTATGTTTAGTAGTGTCCAAAATGTCAGCTCAACAGTTCTATTCCTCATAAGCCGCCCGAAGAGTTATAATTCGGTCTTGTCTACGATCCCGTTGCGCTGTATGGGGAATTGACAATCTTGGGACCGTTGCTGAAGGCCAAAGGACAAGTCAGCTTTGTGATTGTGGCTATTGATTATATGACCAAGTGGGTAGAGGCAAAAACCGCTTCGAACGATCACAGAGCAAGAATGTCTTGAGTTTCTCAAGGAGTTCGTAGTCTTTCGCTTTGATATCCCCTATGGCAATAGTATCAGACAACGGTAGACAATTTTGTGGGGTCGAAGTTCGAATAGTTTTTTTAAAGGATTTAGGCATTACAGCATCGGAAGACTTCGGTTGCCCACCCTCAATCTAATGGTCAGGTAGAAGTCACCAACAGGACTCTACTTAACGGGATTAAAAGAAGGTTTGGATGAAGCTAAGGGAAGATGGCTCGAGGAGTTGATTTAGTATTCTATGGGCATATCAAACCACTCCTCGGACTACTACAGGTGATTCGTCATACAAATTAGCCTATGGGACGGATGCTCTTATTCCCGTCGAGATCGGGTCTCCTTCGCTTCGGGTCACAGGCCCAGTATAAAGAAATATATAATGATGAAGGCATTCACCTCAATTTTAATTTGTTGGAGGAGGTTTGGGAGTCGACCTTGGTAAGGCTAGCAGTCTGCCAGAGGAGAACGACCAAACATTATAATAAAGATGTAAAATTGAGGAGATTTAAAATTAGAGACTTAGTCCTCCGAAAGGTGGAGGCATCAATGCCCCAAAACCTCGGAAAGCTAATGCCTAACTGGGAGGGACCCTATGAGGTCACGGAAGTGCCAAAACCAAGAACTTACCAGCTTCAAGCAATGGATGGAACAGAAGTCAAAAACATTTGGCATGCTGGAAGACTTCAGAAGTATTATCAATAGTGCATGTTAAGTAGTTTTCTTTATGACTCTGAAATTTTTCTAAGTATTTAATGAAATTAAAGTTCGATTTTGCTCAAAAATATATTTTTTCATTGATTTTGAATATATGTATATCGGGGATGTGATTACATAACAAGCCTAACGAACTATTACATAAGTTTTATTAATTTAAAGAAGTAGGTTTAGCTTCATCATTCGAAGTGTCAAGAAGTTCAGCGTTAAGGGCGGTTATTTTCATCTTTTCTTTGTCATTGTCCCGAGCACCTTGATAACCGAGGTTGAATTGCTGTAATACTTCGTTCGTCAGCTCGGGGGACCTTCAATACTCTTGGCAGATCTGCTGTTTAACCTCTTCGGTTAGTAGGGTGCTAATATTTTGTAGCTAGCGAAATCCTTCTTCAAGCTGTTGTGCTCATCTATGGTCATTTTGAGCTTCACCTCTACACTCTCAAGTTTCTAATACATAGAAAAATTCTCTTTCTTCAACTCGCTGCACTCCTTCTTCACTTCGTTGCACTCTTGTTGCATGTGATTGCAGTTGTTCACAAGCATTCTTCGACGTTGTTCGCCTTCGATGGCTTCCTCTTTAAGCTTTTCCACTTCGGTTTGAAGCTCATCATAGCGAAGGGCAGTGTTGGTGTGTAGCCTCTTCTCTTTCTCCCAGTCGGGCCATTACATTACAGCTTCGAGCATTGCCTTGTGACGGGCAGTCTCGGCCTCGTGCTCTTTTTCTTTTTCTTCTACCTGACCGAGTTGGCATAGGAGTCGACTGGTAATAACAGCGACCTAGAGACAGAGGGAAGAGGAGTTAGATGATGAATTCAATATGTAAGTTCGGAGGACAAAGTAAACTAGAGATATTTACCCAGCTTAGATTCAGTGCTTGGAGTTTACGAGTTCCCGAAGGCTCGCCCCTTCAAAATTTTTGTCATCTCCGGGAAGAACGAACTGGTCGAAGAGGTTGATCGGGAATTCTTCAGAGCTTTAGGGCCATAATGATGCTAAGGTAGGTACTCTCTGGGTGCGGTAGGGAGATGGGGAAGGATGTTGGGGAGATGGTGGAGGAGATTGATGTTCAAGAGGGGCTTCAGTGTGTTGCTTTTTGGATGGGGGTTCGGATGTAGGGTCTTCGGTTTCATTTGGTTTTTCTAATTGAGGGGTTTTGGAGGTTGGTGGGTCGGCTTGGTTGGTTTGTCTTGCTTCGGGTGGAGGATTTTGTTTGGCAGTTTTCAACTGACGCTTTCTTTTCACCCGAAGAATGTTACCCCTCTCAGCTTCAGGGACGTCTAGAAGACTCCTTTCGGTGAAGCCAAGTGTAAGGATACCAGAGGTGGTAGAAGGCTGTGACATTGGGATCGCAGTGATCGGTTGGATTAGAGGAGGTTGTTCGGTTGATTCAGGTGAAGGAATTGTTTCTTCGATAGGGTCGGTGGATGATCGGCTGACGTTGGCAACTGGGATCAGTTTGATAAGGAGCACTGCACGATTTACGAAGCTTTATCAGAAAGGAGAAACAAGAAATAATATGCGTTAATTCGAAGGGTTTGGGAGTTACATTTATGGTTATACAATCAGGTTGGATCGCTCAGTAGTTCGAGGTCCCATTCTTTCTTCGGCAACCTTTCGATGAGTTTCACTAATTCTTGAAGACGGGTGTGAGGTGGCTCTCCGAGGGTTACATTCGATCTGGAGTTTTTGGCCCAGTCAGGTATCTCGCGGATGTTGGGACCCTTGATGAAGGACCACAGTGAATGTCATCCTTTATTGCTTGAGGGGGTTTTCATCAGAGGGCGTTTTTCGATGTCTTTGCTTGGTTGCTTGTTTATTTGCCGAAATCCGGATTCCCTAGATCGGCTCATGACGAATATGGAAAAGAAGAGATCGATGGTGGGAGTGATGTCAAGCTCGTGACAGAAGGCAATGAAAGAGATGATATGGATGTAGGAGTTCAACACCAGTTGGGCGAAGCCGACTCCAATGAACCCTAGGAGGGTGATAATGAAAGCATGGAGGGGGAGGCGTACTACATATTTGAGGGCACTGAGAGATATGGCAGTCCACCCATCGGGCCGATGGTACATCCGCTCAATATGGAGGGGGGCCCGGATATTGTAAGTGGTCGGAATACAGTACTATTTTCGTATCCCGCCAAGGTCTTGTGAACCAATGGTGGAGACAGTGTTGATGTAGGTGAAGTTTTCTTCATTTTCGTAATCTTCGATCATCTTCTGAGTTTCGATTTAGGCCTGGGATTGGAATGAAGTGTTTGTAGCGTCCATTGATTGACAGTTGAATGGAATGATTGAAAAGGGGGGTTTTTCGCCGGAACAAGAGAAGTGGCAAAGAGAAAAGCAAAGGTTGCAGAAAATTTGCAGGGGAGAGAAAGGTTGAATCTAAAGTGTGGCGGTTACTTTTGGGAGAGAAGGGGTTTTTAATTATTTGACTTTTGGGTTCCGCACGCTTTCCCAAGAGCAGCGTAATGAGTGGATTGAGCAGTAATGGTAGGGCCTAGCGAGGCGTGTTGAGTACGTTACCAAAGATTTGGATTTTGGGCTTCGTGTTTTGTGTTTCATCATTGAGCCTCTGATGATATACTCTTTCATTAAATGTCCCATTATAATGGAAGACTGAGGGTGTGATTAATCGGGCCCAAATAATATAGTGGGCCCCGGTCAACGTGGAGGGAACCTCCCCATGTGGGGGTTCGTTGTAGCAGTTGGAGCATTTTAAGGATTCCATAGATTCCTAGCAATATTTAAATCCCTACTCCCAAGGCAAGCGTCAGGATATAATTCGACCTCCTTGATTTAAGGGTATTCAGTCTAATCCCATTAAGGAATCTGACCTAATGAGGAGTCCTACTTACTATACGGAGATAGGCATGGGGTTATGAGGAGTCCTACTTACTATACGGGGATAGGCATGACGTTGGCAGGGTGATCACTATAAATACAAGGCTAAACCCTATTTCACATGTAATCATTTTTTTACAGCACTAGAGCATAAAACCTCCATTGTTAAAACTTTATTCAGCTTGTACTTATTCTCACACCGGAGTTATCCTCCGGCGGCCCAAGCCATCAAGCTTCACGTGTGGTTTCGTTTCTGTGCAAGATTGGATGCGCTTTTGGTGATTGAGGCGCGTGAACGAAGCTTGACGTTAACACTACTAAAGTTAAAGCTCTTAGATTTATGGTTCTTTTTCTTCTTTTATGAGAACAAATTCATAATTCTTGATAGGTTGGTTTCAAAATAAGAAAGAGTCGTGTCATGTACTATTACAATGGTTTCAAGATAAGAAAAAGTCATGTCATGTACTATTACGATAATTTTGTGCCAATTTATAATTGCAAAATATATCAATATATGAGATTAAATATAATTATAAGAGAATTCCACTTATTATATATCTCTCCAGAATGATTACCACTAATATTTGTCTACATAACTAATAATTAAAAAATCGACGTAAATATCCTCAATATATATCTCCTCTATTACACCTATCATCCAATTTCTCTCAATATATATTTAGCAACACAAATATTATATTTAATAACAATATAAAATTCGTCACAAATAATTAACAACACAATAAAATTCGTCGCAAACAATTGTGTCGCTGAAAGTGTCGCTAAATATAATATTTGTGTCATTAAATGTGTATCGAGTCCTAATCCACTTTTAAGAATAATTTTTATATGCTCAAATGTACCCTTGATACTATTGAAAACTTTTATAGTGATTGTGTGATACTTAGATATGATTGTAAACAGATGATGACATATTAGGAACGTCAATCTACTTTATAATCTTAAAACAAAAATGTATCTTTAATTATAAAACGAACTAAAAAAAATACACCTCTAATTTTTGAATTGAGAGTATTTGATTAAAACGAAAATTGTACATAAATTCATTTAATTTTAATTAAAAATGATGAGCATTATAAATTATCTAAACAGCACTACTAATTATAAGATTTATTATTTTGTAATATTTAACTAATATATTCTCCCTCCGTCCAAGTATACTTGTCATAATTTTCTTTTTGGTTTGTCCAAATTATTTGTCCTATTTCCATTTTAATACTATTTTTGACCTTATTTTTTCAATAATACCCTTTAACTTTATAAAAAAATTAATTAAAAACTACATGACATACATTGGAAAGATATAGAGGTGCACAAATGGTATGCGGCCTGTGGCCCGACCTTGGTCCGGCCTGTGGCCCGACCTTGGTCCGGCCTGTGGCCCGACCTTGGTCCGGCCTGAGCCCGGACTGGTCAAAGCCCGGGACTGTCTAGGCCGACTTGCAAGGCCTCGTACAGACCATGATTTATCGCCTCGTATCTGGCCTGGCCTGACCTCCCAAAAAGCCTGGACTAGCCTGGCCTGAGGCCTAGTTCGGCCTGTAGCTTCAGCCTTGCTAGTCATTTTATAAAAAAAAACTTCCTTACTTTTATCAAGTAACCAATGTGGGACTTGGACCACTTGGTTATTTTAAAAATAAAGATGGAACTTGAGGATTGCTATTATAGTACGAAATCTAATGTTTAATTGAAGTTAAATTCGATGTGGGACTTTGGTAGAAAAACATGCAATGCATGGAATGGGTGTATTCCAAGTTTGTGTGCAAGAGAAAGTGTATGCATGTGCAGGAGAAATCTTGGTGGGGGACACAAATGTATATGCATGTGGCCATGTGCAGGAGAGAGAACACATGTGCAGGAGAGAAGAAAAGGCAAATGTATATGCATAGTTTTATTCGTTGTCCACTATTGCAAGTTGATAAAAGCAGAGTCCTACATCGTCCAAATATACTTCTCTTCTCCTATCTTTGTTCTATAAATAGAGGAGAATGTGATGAGTGTGTTTTATACACACAAATTGGGTACTTTTAGCCTTGATAATTTGTAAGTCTTTAGCTATTTCGTTTGGTTTTATGTGTTTTCATCTTATTGTTGTGTAATATAGTTTTGTATTACTTTTATATATTTTTGTATGCTTTTATGTGTTTTTACTTGGTTTTGTAGGAATTGAAATAAAAGCCCCTTGGATCGTTGCGTTTTTGGCTCGAATCTAGCATTTCCGCTGCTTGTTTCTCAATTTGACCCATGATGCAATCCGAATCTCTCAAAACTCAAAGAACGAAAGTTGTAGATTTTGATCTTAGCTTTCCAGAACATCCAGAATCATCCAATTTGAAGTTCGTATGAGAGAGTTATGGTCCTTTTACCATCGGATTTTGCATGAATTTTACACAGCAGCTGCTTCGGGGCCAATTTGCGCCTTTCTCCGGCCATTATCTCGACGAGCTCCAGTTATGAAAATTGTATAGCTACTTCTTAGCTTTTCATAGCCTCCTTAATCGCCTTAATCGGAGTTCGGACGAAAAAGTTATGGTCATTTTACCAACAGACGTCGAAACTGTCTCGCGGTACAGAGTTCCATCGTCGGGGCGACAAATTCCAGCACTATTCCACCGCCGGGGCGACGGAATTCAGGCCAAAATTGGCGCCGGGGCGAGAAACGCTTCTGACTTTGCGATTTTTTTGGTCCAAAACTCGGGAAATGCTAGGGTTTGAGACACCCATCTCTTATAACACCAAAGTGGCGGCTAGAACTTCATGCTAACACATACCCACTCATTCTAACTCATCCTAACACCTTCTAACACAAAATCTAGAGAGAGGAAGCTACCAAATACATCAAATTAGAGGGCCAAAGTGCTAAAATCAAGCTACATCAAGCAAGGCCAAGGAGCAAAAACATCAAGGATTGCAAAATCAAGGAGGAGAAGCTAGTGTTCATCATCAACCCATCAAACATCATATGAAAATCTACAAAAGTGGTTCTATCTCTAGTTTTCTCTTCTATTTTGTAATCCAACATGATGTATAATTTGAATATGATGTTATTTGTAGTTACCATGAACTAGAACTAATTTTCTAAGATTTCAATGGAACCCAATATGTAGTTTGAATTGAATGCTCTCTCTTGGATATTGGTTATTCATTTGTGAATTGGGTATCATAATTTATGCTTTATGGATTAATTGCCTAGCTAGTAATTACCTTGGGAACTTATATGGAATTGAGAGAGGAAGTATAGGTTGAGACCTTGTTATGATATCATGTGAAAAATTAGATATTCCTATGGGTAATTTATGAAATTAAGTGACGTGTGTTTTATTTATTACCCTCATGAATGGATAATTTGATTGTATTTAGGATAGACATATACCTAAATACCACATGTATCCATTTGAGAATCATGCTTAATGATTTCCATTGCGAAAGTTGGTAATTGATAGGGTGATTAATGAGATTTGGTGACACGTGTCTTGTTGATTATTCTTGATATTGGATTCTTGCTAGTGTGTAGAATAGAGATATTTATACACCGCATTGGGAAATACGTATTTGACCATCGAGAGAGGCTTGTATATACTTGTAAATTCTCGGATAACAATCCTTGTGATTTAACTAGTTGAAAAGAGAGAGTTAGGATATTCAAGTGAAGTGTTGGGGGAAATTGTGATCTTAGACTTGTTAATATTTGATTTCATTATCTTAAAGCTTTTCATAGTTCTTTGATTATTTGTTATTGTCATTAATGCAAAACAACAAAAACAATTATCGTTTGTTTAAATAAGATTGAGATGATAAAAGGTTAATACTTGGAAAAGACTAGTAACAATTCCTCGTGGGATCGATACTCTACTTACTCTTTATTACTTGTTGACCGCGTATACTTGCGCGTAAATTGTTCATATACAAATCGGACAACAAGTTTTTGGCGCCGTTGCTGGGGAATTATTCTTCTAGTATTTTTTCAATATTAGTCATAATCAAATTAGTCTTAATTTAAACTTGTATATAAATTTGCTTTTAGTTTGTTTTATCATTTATTTTTCTGTTTTAATGCTTTCTTCTTTGCAAGGTACACCATGGATGACTTTGTTGATCAATGGCCGTACATGAGTATGACTCAACCAAGCGAAACTGGGATTGATAGACTCAATGCATTTTCTGCATTGTTAGCACAATTTGAGACGTTTTCGAGGAAGGTTGATGCTTTAGAAGCACAAAATATTCAAAGTGTAGTGGTTACTTGTGATTATTGTGCTGACAATCACCCGAGTCATCAATGCACCATCAATTTTGGACCGGTACAATACGATGGTGATTACCCCAACAACTATGATTATCCCGATTATCACCAAGATTGGGGGTATCACCCGGATACTACATGGAGCTACAATTATGATGATCAATGTTATGCTCGAAGCCTATCATATACTCTTGAATCTCAGAATCAAGCTCCTACTCAAGAAGAAGGAATGCCAAAATTTGAGGAACTTGTGACCAAGATCATGGCTTCGAATGAGGAGATGTTGAAAAGTCAGGAAATATCAATTCAAAATCTTCAGAATCAGATTGATCAAATGTTCAAAGCTTTGAACAACTGTCCTCAAAACAGTTGGTGTAATGAAATGGATTCTGAGACTTATGGTGAGCCCATGTCAAATCTGCAACTGGATGAGGCACAAGATGTCAAAAGTGGGGAGACAAGTGGGGAGTGGGAAAAGGAGGCCGAGGATCCAGCCTTGAGTTCCAACAAAGATGAGCCGATTGTATTAATACCCCAAGTGCCTTCGCCACCAAAGTTCAAGATTCCAGTCGGTTTTGCAGTCCCGTGCCCAATTGGTAGTCATGTCTTAGGCAAGGCTCTATGTGACAATGGAGCTAACATAAATTTGAACCCACGGTGTGATGAATTAAGGGTCCATGAGAAGAAAGTTGAGGATTCTATTGTGTTTGTGGAGCTTCAATTCAACATTCTTTTCACAAACACAATGGAACAATCATCTAGTTTTGTGAAGTCCTTAAGTGAGGTTGTGCCTAAAAGTACCAAGCTAGGTGAACATGATACAATGACCCTTACTGAGGTGAAACCCTCAAATATTACATGGCTATCAATGGAGGGTGGGTTCCTCAATTATCGAAGGGGAATTGGATAAAAGCAGGGAGTTAGTCAGGCCGAAGACTTTAAAACAAGCGCTTCTTGGGAGGCAACCCAATTTTATTATTTTGATTTTGATTTTTTTTTCATTGCTTTTTAGTTTGTTTAATTGCATTTTAATTTCTTTAGTCAATTGCTTTCAGGTACCGAATACTAAGCAAATTGGTGTGCGCTTCCAACTTAGGGGACTTGAAAGATGATATTAATAGCGTTTGACACGTTCTCATGGAAGTCTTCTATTTTATTTTTTTTCCCTATTTCAGCCATTGAGGACAATGTCAAGTTTAAGTTTGGGCGTATGGGCCTTAGTATTTAGTATTTGTGTTTTTAATTTAGTATTTGTGTGTTGTTAGTGTGTGTTTTTTTTCCAAAAAAAAAACAAAAAAATTTATTTATTTTTAAGATGTGTCCCTTGAGCATTATTTTAATTTGATTTGAACTACAATTCATGGTCTATGATAAGAACTTGATTGAATAGTTTCTAAATCATGGAAAATGGATAAATGTTGCTTAGTATTTGTGTTTAATCGTTATTGTGGTTATTGTTTTGCTTATACGTCCTTTCACTCTTTTGCACTCACCCATGAGTATTGAGCTAGTCGTATGCTTAGAGAAGGCTTTTATAACCGAATGCTTATGAAAAATATCTATAAACTCTTGAACTCGTTTAAACATCACTCGAAGCAAGGTGTCTAAATTTGTTGTGTTTGAATTGTTGGTCATGTGGTGAGTTGAGATGGAGCGTAAAACGCACTCACTCATGGACACATGCGTAGGAGAGATAGAGCGTAAAACGCACTCTCTTATAATTTTGATAAAAGTGAGACATTTATGTTTATCAAATCTTGTGTTGGGTTGAGATGGAGCGTAAAACGCACTCACCCACAAGAGTGGACTTAGGATAAGATGGAGCATAAAATACACTTACCTAGAGTCCTTTGATTTCAAATTTTTGGAAATTATGATTTGTATACCTTTGTATTGAGTGATGTGTTAAGCATGTAGTTTTTGGTGGTTTATTTTGATTATTTCATAAGGCAATGTGGTTGCATAGCTTCATCCGAGCTTGATTGGTTTAGTGCTATTGGGTACTCACACACACACGGAAGGGACCTAAAGCAAGCTATGACTAGCTAATTGTAATTCTAGACTTGCAACGCTTTGAAAGTTTCCTTGAGTTTTCATGTGTTTATGCTTTGAGACCATTATTCAAGCTTATTAACTCATTGCTCAAGATAAGTTAGTTTATTAGAAATGTTTAATTTTTATAGTTTGTGTGTTTTACTTGAGGACAAGC
This sequence comes from Aralia elata, assembly GCA_034770075.1. NCBI lineage: Eukaryota > Viridiplantae > Streptophyta > Magnoliopsida > Apiales > Araliaceae > Aralia > Aralia elata. The sequence continues at coordinate 73,765,154 of CM068382.1, read as the reverse complement.
AAAGATTTAAGTTTGGGGGTATTTGATGAGTGTGTTTTATACACACAAATTGGGTACTTTTAGCCTTGATAATTTGTAAGTCTTTAGCTATTTCGTTTGGTTTTATGTGTTTTCATCTTATTGTTGTGTAATATAGTTTTGTATTACTTTTATATATTTTTGTATGCTTTTATGTGTTTTTACTTGGTTTTGTAGGAATTGAAATAAAAGCCCCTTGGATCGTTGCGTTTTTGGCTCGAATCTAGCATTTCCGCTGCTTGTTTCTCAATTTGACCCATGATGCAATCCGAATCTCTCAAAACTCAAAGAACGAAAGTTGTAGATTTTGATCTTAGCTTTCCAGAACATCCAGAATCATCCAATTTGAAGTTCGTATGAGAGAGTTATGGTCCTTTTACCATCGGATTTTGCATGAATTTTACACAGCAGCTGCTTCGGGGCCAATTTGCGCCTTTCTCCGGCCATTATCTCGACGAGCTCCAGTTATGAAAATTGTATAGCTACTTCTTAGCTTTTCATAGCCTCCTTAATCGCCTTAATCGGAGTTCGGACGAAAAAGTTATGGCCATTTTACCAACAGACGTCGAAACTGTCTCGCGGTACAGAGTTCCATCGCCGGGGCGACAAATTCCAGCACTATTCCACCGCCGGGGCTGAGAGGTAAGAGGAGACTTCCGGTTGTGAGTGGGGGGGTATGTGGTGAGAGCGTCGCCGGGGCGACGGAATTCAGGCCAAAATTGGCGCCGGGGCGAGAAACGCTTCTGACTTTGCGATTTTTTTGGTCCAAAACTCGGGAAATGCTAGGGTTTGAGACACCCATCTCTTATAACACCAAAGTGGCGGCTAGAACTTCATGCTAACACATACCCACTCATTCTAACTCATCCTAACACCTTCTAACACAAAATCTAGAGAGAGGAAGCTACCAAATACATCAAATTAGAGGGCCAAAGTGCTAAAATCAAGCTACATCAAGCAAGGCCAAGGAGCAAAAACATCAAGGATTGCAAAATCAAGGAGGAGAAGCTAGTGTTCATCATCAACCCATCAAACATCATATGAAAATCTACAAAAGTGGTTCTATCTCTAGTTTTCTCTTCTATTTTGTAATCCAACATGATGTATAATTTGAATATGATGTTATTTGTAGTTACCATGAACTAGAACTAATTTTCTAAGATTTCAATGGAACCCAATATGTAGTTTGAATTGAATGCTCTCTCTTGGATATTGGTTATTCATTTGTGAATTGGGTATCATAATTTATGCTTTATGGATTAATTGCCTAGCTAGTAATTACCTTGGGAACTTATATGGAATTGAGAGAGGAAGTATAGGTTGAGACCTTGTTATGATATCATGTGAAAATTAGATATTCCTATGGGTAATTTATGAAATTAAGTGACGTGGGTTTTATTTATTACCCTCATGAATGGATAATTTGATTGTATTTAGGATAGACATATACCTAAATACCACATGTATCCATTTGAGAATCATGCTTAATGATTTCCATTGCGAAAGTTGGTAATTGATAGGGTGATTAATGAGATTTGGTGACACGTGTCTTGTTGATTATTCTTGATATTGGATTCTTGCTAGTGTGTAGAATAGAGATATTTATACACCGCATTGGGAAATACGTATTTGACCATCGAGAGAGGCTTGTATATACTTGTAAATTCTCGGATAACAATCCTTGTGATTTAACTAGTTGAAAAGAGAGAGTTAGGATATTCAAGTGAAGTGTTGGGGGAAATTGTGATCTTAGACTTGTTAATATTTGATTTCATTATCTTAAAGCTTTTCATAGTTCTTTGATTATTTGTTATTGTCATTAATGCAAAACAACAAAAACAATTATCGTTTGTTTAAATAAGATTGAGATGATAAAAGGTTAATACTTGGAAAAGACTAGTAACAATTCCTCGTGGGATCAATACTCTACTTACTCTTTATTACTTGTTGACCGCGTATACTTGCGCGTAATTGTCGTTTTATTAATCGGACAACAGAATGCAAGGTTAATATTTTTTTAAAGCAAAATATGGAAGTCTAGATTGGAAGTCCATTAGTGCTGATTTTTTTGAGTAAAGCATGGACTTCTTTTGTGGAAGTTCGGAGCCTGGCCCGACCTGGTATGCAGGCCTAACATGCTACATATTTTTGTGTCAAGTTTGGCTTGGCTTGACCTGCAGATTGAAAGTCAAAGGCCTGGTCTGGTTTGGTCAACAACAAAAGCCTGGTAGATTTAGGCCGGATCAGGCCTGGCCGACCTGCTGTGCACCCTTGGAAAGATAACACTATTAAGTATTAACTTTGATATTGAAAGCACAATCATACTCCCTTTTTCTTCTCTCTCTCTATCCTCTATTTTATTATTCTAAGAAAGAGTTAGGAGATTAATTAAAATAAAAAATATGATAATAAAGTAGTTAAGATGAGTAATTTGTATTTTTGTTCTTAATGAGCGTATATTTTCAAATTAAGACAAGTAAACTTGACCTGAGGGAGTATCAATTTTGAGTTTAAAAATATTTCACAAACTGACTTTCAAAAATCAAAATAATTTTATAGTTTGGAACAGAAAGAGTGCTTATTTACAGTGTCTTAGTTGCATTCCTAATACAATTGCTGGAGAATTGGTGAGAAATTATACCAACCCGATTGAGCTTCTCACACTAATTTCCTCTAAAATGACCAGGAATCACATCCATATTACCTATTAAAGTGATGCGCCCATCTCTCTGAATGAACTTTTGTAGAATATGTTTCGACTTTGGGATTAGAGGGCGATCACAATTCCAAAACATTCATGTAACATTTGAGACAAATGAGATGAAAAAAATAAGACTCGAATAATCTAATATCCAATACTAGCGCTAGATTAGATAAATTGCACTGGAGATTTTTGACAAAGCTTTTACATTTAATTTTGACTAGAGTTCCAAACTATGTACTGATACTTCTAGGCTATATCTGTTTGCAAAATACAATGGGTGAGAATGAGACAGAAGTATTTGTACTAATTTATTACCACTCCAGACTATTTTAACTCATAATTAGTCCGTTATTTAATCTATAAACTATTTTTGTTTTATCATTTCTAGGTTCATTTGATACCTCAAAATGAGGATTATTACCACATTTCCACTTAAAATTATAATTCATCATCAAATAGCCTTAGAAATAATACAACATAGTCTATGTGATGTATGACAACTTTGCAAAACGAATTTTGTTATTAATTGATAGATAAGTAGAACTAGGATTTAAGCTCTGCACTTAAATTCTAGAGTTTAGAATCTCAACTCGACGTCTATTAAATCTAGGAAAATATCTCCACGATATAAGGAAAGCCAATAATAATCTCAATATTCAGAATGTCCTCTGTGTGAAGATTACTTACATCGGTATTTAAACAAAACATCCTCATCACTATGGGATTAAATAACGAATTAATTATGGGATAAAAGAGTCTGGAGTGACAATAAAATAATACAAACAGTCTGTATACATCCACACTTTTGCAAACAAACATAGTTCTTTATAACCAGTCAGCTGAACAATGGTGTTCAAACATAGACAAATCATCAAATATTAAATGTCTACTGCAGTTTGTAAAGATCAGTTCCTCTAAACATGTGTAAAAAATTGCCGGGCGTATGAATTTTCTCTATATATTGCCAAATTACAGTACTACAATATCAAAATCAAAAGCAGTATATATACTTGTATAATGTTCCTCGAGGAAAGGGGAAAACACAAAGAAACCAAAGCGACCATTCACCAATCAGAAGTATAGAAGTTTTCTTGCCTTTGATATGGAGGGAATCACTCGGCCAGTTGGCCTGCTTTTGTTCGAAGTTTCTATCATGGCCCTTCTATGTTGCCATTTGAGTATTCATCACCTCCAACACCAGGGCTTCCATTTGATAGCCGATTTATGCTGGTGGAATTTGAATATGGGGAGTAAGAAGAGACAGGGTTGCCTCTTGTGTGACGGCTCTGAGCAGCTGTGCTACTTCTTGTGGCCTTAAGGCGAGCCTTTCTACCCTGTAATTGAGTAAAAAAGAATAGCCTCAAACTTAAATAAACGGTAGACTTGGATGTACAAGATGCAACTTTGAACTCGTAACTTATACTCCCTCTGTTTCAAATTATAAGATACTTTTAAAAAGTCAATTCGAGATTATTTTAAACTCAAAATTGATATGATTCATTAATAATTATAAAACAATAAATTTTACAATGAGTTCTTTTTAGATGGTTTACAATATTCATCATTGTATAAACTAAAATTAAAAGATTTCATGTTAATTTTGTGTTTGAAAATGTCTTAAGTTGACTTCAAAAGAGTCAATAATGATCTTATATTTTTGAACGGAGGAAGTATAAACAACCAAAAAAATAGTGCAATTCAGAAGATAGTCGGAGTTTATACAAGTAACAAGGTAAGAATGGTCAAGGTGACAAGTAGTTTGGCTTTACTGAGTGAGCAGAGAATTACCTTCCCCATGCACTTCTCCAAATGAGGAGCAAACCTTCCAGCCATAATGGACCGGCCACAATTCATGCAATCAAATATTTCATTTGCAACCGGAGGATGGGTTTGTCCAAAAATGTCAACCACATATTTGCTATTTGCTTCACCGCTATTGCTCGGATAGGCAACCCTTGCCCGGGCTTCTGCTGACAACCTCAGTTCTTCTTCCTCTTCATCCAAATTACGGTCAAGTCCCAACCTTGCTATACGGTGACTCTCGGATGCAACATCAATGATAATTGAGTCAAGAAGGTCCTCAAAAAAGTGAGATGCGAGCTGCACATTCAAGCAAAATAGGCAAAGAATTATGACAATGTAACCCAAATGTAAACAAGTTTGATTGCTACCCATATACGGAACTTATAAATTTGTTGGTGCACAACCGATCTAAATTGGAACTACTAATGGAGAAACAGGTACATCAGTAAGCTAGATGTGTTCTGATAAGCTAAAGGAAAATTGACTGTATACATGTACCTCCCGTATGAGCAACAAGCAAAGCTCATATTTTACAAAAAACAACATTAAAAACATCACACAATATGGAAACCATTCTTTTTCTTGAATTACTCTTACCTTTTCTATAACAGAAAGGATATGAATCACTCGGGGTTCCTTTATTCTAATATGGAGCCTATGTCTAAGTTTGAAGTTTGAAGTTTGAATTTTGAAGCGAGGCTAAGAAACAAAATTTAAAGAAATGGTCATGAGATTAGAGTTTCCAGCTCCAATAATAGCAATAAAGAAATAATCAACCACAAAAGAGTGCAAGTTCTGAAATAAATGAAAGAACGAAATAAATACAAATAAATTAGCCTCAGAACAATCTTTAAGCTAAAAATGTGAAAGAAAACCTCAAGCCAACATCCCGTTGGTGTTTAGTGCATTACCACCACAATATGATGCCTTTGCTGAAGAAATGTTAGACATAACTGACGAGAGAAAACATGACTAAAAATCTGGTATATTTTGGATGTCAAGCTCATAAATGTCAATGAGACTTTTTACAAGCCATAACACATAACAGAAGAATCACCTTTTTAATTCCTAAAAGAAAAACTAGAATTGATTTACACTAGAATGGTTCTACAACAAACATATGTAGTAGTTGAAGAAATGGAAATTTCGGGAGCTATTTCCATGATTGAAATGCAGAAATACCTGAGAATTAGAAGACATATTATCCTCATTTGGTGCTGACATGATACTAGAAAAGATTTCCTACGTATTTCAAACAAAACCAAGGAAAGCATCAATGATTGGGCTGAAATGATCATAGTCATAAATACCTTGTAGACAAAGTACATTAAATCACAAACAATAAATCACCAAGGGCATATTCTCCAATACTATAATTTTATATATATATATATATATATATATATATATATATATATATATATATAGGTGTTTTACACATAAACTGAAGTAAAAAAAATATAAATAAAATAAAAAATAAATATAAAAAAACCCTGATTTCTAGTTGTATAACAGATAACTTACAAACAAATAAGCCAAATATTTTTTATAGGAAGAACCCCATTACCGAGTTTAAGAAATTTTTGGAAACTTAAGTATGATTTGAAAAACCATTCAACGAACTTCAGAATGATCCATAAATTAATTGCATAATTGCATCTGCATCAAATGATTGTTATTTCGTTCCTTTTATTGGGTGTATCAAATTATTACGTATATGGAATTAACCAAAAACTATTACAACTTTACAGATCGATATAACCTGTTCTGGTTTGTGAGATTGTCATGAATGTATGCGTGTGAAAGAGATAGAGAGTGGAAGCTTACAGACAATTGTAAACAGCAACTGACCCTTCACCAATTCGATCGATTGAGAGAGAGAGAGTTGCAGTTTTGCCCTCTTCTCCTTTTTGCTGGGAATTTTTGTTAGGATGAGCTGAGTTTAAGTCTGGAAACGGGATCGGATATTGGTAATGGATCTCGGGTTAGCTCCACGAGACCTGATAAATGGGTACTCTCGGGTAAATCACATATTGGTATTATGAGTTAGAGGGAAATGATTTATTGGTCGACAAATGTGGTGATGAAATTTGTTACATTTAACGTGAAATTTTAAACGATAAATTAGAATTAATGAGTGTGAGTCTTTTTTAATTCTCTTATATCTTATGTATCTACACACATCGATATTTATTATCAATTTAAATTTATCGTCATATATGTTTTAGATATAACATATGAGGTAATTTTGTTCGCAAATATAGTTTTTTTTTTTGTTTTTGTTATTTGAATACAAAAAGATCATTACATGCACCTACAACTATGGGTGATGAGTACCCGTGAATTATCCGTGTTAATTTTTACACTAATAATTTTTATAGTATAAAAATTTCAATTAACAATTTCATACCCTATTTTAATTGAATAAAAGAAGTACAACAATATAAAAATAAAAAAGATATATATATATATATATATATATATATATTGTGAATATTTGTGTCGATTTTTTGATTGACAGTTACATGGTTAAATATTATTGGCAACTCTTTTGAATAGATATGTAATAGATGAGTCACTCATATAATTCTATTCAATCTCATGTATTAACATATTTCACAATTGCAGTCCTTAAACTTGTGTTTTTCCCACACGTGGTTAACCAACTTTTTAATTTTTGAAATATTAGTAAAATTGATCTAATTTAAACAAAATCCTCAATTCTTTAACGGAATTCCCACACGTGTGAGTGACACACGCATATTTTGACAGATAACATAGTCATTCATATCCAAACACCAGCATCTACATAATATCGTCCCTCTCTTTCTCGCACTCTCCCACTCTCCACCATTTTCTATGGCTAATATAGTCATTCAAAATGGCATTAGAAAACAACATACCTAGATCCAAATCAACCCTAGCAGAGCCAAAAGCAAGTGAAAAATAGCCTATATCACTAACATCACTACTGAAGATGGCTCTTCTCAAACTTTAACACCCAACGCATCAACCACACATATATACAATGACCCGCACAACTAGGATTGTAAGTTGGGCTAAGTGAGTCGGACTTAAGGTTATCCAAGTTCAGCCTATTTAAATATTGATGAGCTCGGGCTCGGACTCAACCCATTCGGACTAATAATATATTGTTCAAGCTCAACCCATATGAGATCACGAGTTTCTGGCCTATTTTTGGACAAGCCCAAATAAAAAATAAAACTAATAAGCTACAAATAAATAAATAAAAATAAGGTAACTCATTATTTAAGTGATATTAGCTCATTTTGACAACTTATCTTTGCAATTCATAAGATCAAATATCATAAAAAAAAATAAGTAATTTGAACTTAACACATACAACTAATCATGGTAATAATATATCTCTATATTATTTAGATTAGTTAAAATGACAAAACATAAATGAATACCTTTAAGAAAAACATGACACTTAAATTTTAGTTAATGATATATATATATGGAAAAAATGTATATACACAGCTGTGTAGTACACAGTCGCCTATGCCGATGGTTTTTTTGGGCTATAGCCCGTCGCCATAGACCAGAATATCTATGGCGACGATTGAACCGCACTATAGCCCAAAAAAACCGTCGCCATAGGCGACTGTGTATTACACAACTATGTACATACATATAGCCTTATATATATATATTATAAATTGAGGGTGTAAATATATAATAATTAATATAAATAGTCTATATATTTAGCATTATATTTTGATTGGGTTTATAATAGGTCGAACGGCTTATTGACCAAACTCGACCCAAATTTCATTCCGGGTTTGAATTTTTGCCCAAACTCAGCTCAGCTCACTCTCAAATTAAATTTGAGCGAGCTTTTAACGGGTCGAACGATCAGGCTTCGGGACCGGTCCAATTAACAGTCCTATGCACAACACCCACAAAGGCACACATGATGCCTCTTCCTTCCCCCAATAGATCGAGACCCTACTTCCCGACGAGGTGTACAACCTCGCTGCGATATGAGTAGGTTTAGTTTTCTTCTCATTTTCCTACCATCACGGAAGCACAAGCACAAGAATCAAACATTTTTAATTATATTAAAGCAACCATAACAAAAAATACTTACAAGCTTTTTTGCATGACTTATAAAAGGTATTGACCCTCCAACATGGTTAAGTGTTCCACCATTCTTTCAGTTTGTAGAACCAGAATTTGAAATTTTTTGCCAACTTTCCTTATTTCATCCTTCGCAAAAAAGACCCAATATTCTTTCTTCATGAACGAGGGTGGGTACTCGGCCATTTTTTCAAAATTATAAGTTGTAAGCCTTATTTTTTTCTTTGCCTCGTCTCTTGCCTTTTTCATTAAATCTTTATAGCGTATAGCACAAACCTGCTCCCAAACCTTTCTTGCCCTTTTATTCTCTACTTCATTACTAAATTGATACATCTCTTCAAATTCAGCCCATAACTCATTCTTGAGGTCTTTTGCCACTGGTAACTAAGTCAGATATGGCCCCATTTGATTTTTTATAGAACTAACAATTTGTCGTACCACAGAATTGGGCTGAAATCTACAAACATAAATAGAAATTATTATTTATAATAAGTTGCATTACATAAAAATAAGCAGAAATATGGTAATAAGAGCTCACCAACTGAACTAGCCCGGATTATAATGATTATTTACTACATTTGTTGTGGGTAAGAGGTCAATTAAATTTGCCCTATTTGCTAAGAATAAGATGTCAATCACTGATAGCATGAAGTTTGTTGACAATGCTTTTTCTGTTTGGACTGAATTGATTGAGAGGTTCTCCGGTGTTGATGGATATAGAAAATTAATGCAATTCTTAATGGGCTTACATGATAGCTTTGCCACAGCAAGAGGTCAATACCAACAATGACACATGCATATTCCTTGATAAAGCAGGATAAAAAATAGAGGCAAGGACACCAAACTGCTAATACTAGTACTGTTATGGGTATCCAGTTCACAGAACAAGAAGAAATTTCCTTCAAATCAGTACAATTCTTTATTTAGAGCATGAAAAGACAAATAACGAATGTGGATTACAGAGCTGTAGTATATAAAAAAAACACTATCATAAGCCAAGCACACTTTAGTCTTTAAGTAAAAATCAAACTCTCTTGTAGAAAGGGTATAGTTTCAACATAACGTTGCAAAGCACAATATGCACCAGACTGTTCCTAAGCAACCACATCGATCTTATGACGTTCATAGAAATTTAAAAAAACAGCTAATCAAACAATAAAGGTTCAACATTTAGAAGCAATAGTGCAATACTAGCAAATGGCTATGGAGCATACTGTAATAGTGGGGAAGAGGAGCAAAATAAAATTGGAGGTTTTTGTTTAACAACAAATGGTATTTCCTGCCTATGTGCTGGATGAAGAGCCTAAATATAATAAATGGTTCCTTCTCTGAGAACAAAACAAGTCCAACATCTACCAAACTAATATCAAACAGAATCATATACAAATTGCACAATCATTTGCACGCCAAAAGTACATACATATACATGTATAAATATATGTCTGATGTGAAAGTATATTCTTGTGCCACATTTCACTAAGAATCACCATATGTGCATCCCCTCATAGTCTTTTTTCAGCTAAAAATCTCACTTGCTATATAAAATGCATGTGCATATATACATACATTTACTTGGAAAATTAAAACTATCACTTAATTCGATGTTGTATAAGTAATTGTGTGCTAATTAAACTATGGATAAATAACTATGTATAAGTAGAATCTCTCTGCCTCATCAATTCAATCATGTATTCCATTTTCTCTTCCATTTTCTAAAACTTCTCATTAGTATAGTCCCTAAAACTAAAGAAGTCTTGTTGCAACAACATGTTCTGACCTCTGTGAGTTGGTCCCACCATACTCAGATGTGAAGAAATATGAATGATATAGTAGTTTAAGCAACAACTCAAATTACTGAGTTTGAAGATTTTTTCGAGTAATGGCAACACTACTCAGTTATAGATTAAATGAGCTTGAGTGAGCACAATATGGTAGGACAGTAGGAAATTGGATCTCTTATGATTAATATAAGGATCCGAGTACAAACAATTGTTAAGTCTGCCCAGCTTGAGCTTAGAGATACTTTAAGGAGTAAATCAGTAGTGAAATGAAAGTTAGACTCAAACTGATCAAAAATCAATTGTACAAACAAGTTTAACAATGAATTAAACTAGTTTATCAATTGTTAATAGCAGAACAATGTATTTAATGAGAGCTGAATGAATGACTATGCAGTGTATGTGTTTGATAATATGATTTAATAAAGGAATGATGTTATAGAAGTTGATTTGATTGCCTAAATATAGAAAATTACCATACCATAATAAACTCAGTTGTGAGCTAATTTCCTTCAATTGCAGGTGCTCCAGAAAACATCATGCATCAGAGTTGCTTGTTCCATGGATTCTTTGTTGCTACTTACTTCATAGTTTTGATGTTGTTGCTAAATTTTGTGAAGTATTAGAAGTGCATAAGAGATAAAATTAAGAAAAAGAAGTTCTAAGAGGAAGAGAATAGATTGGAGACAAGAGAAGAAGACAATATAAGAGAGCAAAGCCATGTAAAATAGGATTAGAAACTTAGAATCAAGGTAGAAGAAGAAGATAGAACCGAGGTTGGAAAAGAATGAGAGGAAGAAGCATAATTGTGACTCAAAAACTGAGTTCACTTTCTTAGAAATTCATTCAAAATAATCTGCTTTTCATCTATTACAACAACTACTATTTATGAAGCAATACAACTAAACAAAAGACTAACTATGGCAATATATGTTATGCCTTCAAACATCAAACAGTATATACAACACAAACTGAACACTCATTTGCATGCCAAAAGTACATATGCACAATCATCAAACAATATACACAATTAATCATATGTATAAATATATGTCTGAATGCATGTATATTTTTGTGTCACATTTTACTAAGAATCACCATATGTGCATCCCCTCATAGTCTTTTTTCAGCTAAAAATCCCACTTGCTGTAAAAAATGCATGTGCATACATATATACATTTATTTGGGAAATTAAAATTATCACTTAATTCAATGTTGTATAAGTAATTGTACATTTGTAATTCTGATACTACCATTCCCCTTAAAATTGTAAACTTTCACACATCATATATAGTCTCCTGTTCCAACAACAAGCTGCTTAGTTTAGGAGTGTGTAGAAACGACATGATTTGAAAACAAATGGGCACTTATACTCTGTAATCAGTAGGGAAAAAATATCAGAAGAAAAAAAATGAAAATGAATATGGCAGAACCAATATTTCAGGGAACTGGCCTAAAAAGTAGAAGTCATTAAAATCTAAAGGAAACCCAATGTTGAGATTTCCCCTTCCTGCCCCCAGAGAGCGACACTGAATAAATAAAGAAAGACTTCTCCAAATTCATGCAGAAATTTATATAACATACCAAGATTCACGCTCCTAGATAGGAGAATCATATAATATGAACTTACCCTTATACCTATCATATTATATGATTCTCCTATCTAGGAGCTTGAATCTTGGTATGCGATATAAATTTCTGCATACATTTGGAGAAGTCTTTCTTTATTTATTCAGTGTCACTCTCTGGGGGCAGGAAGGGAAAATCTCAACATTGGTTTTCCTTTAGATTTCAATGACTTCTACTTTTTAGGCCAGTTCCCTGAAATATTGGTTTTGCCATATTCGTTGACAAGAGAGTTTCACTATTGTGTACTTATGACATTAACTTCAGTTTGATCAAGACTGAGAACATGCAAGGGAAGGGAAAAAATAGAAGTACCTAGCACCAACTATGTGAATCACCTCCCTATCCTCTGGATTCTCAGGCGCATCTTTACTAGAATTAGCTCCCCTCCTAGCACTAATTCCCTGGACACCTGCACAGTTTTATAAATAAATAAGCTAAGAACGAGTATATATCTCTAATAATGTCATCACAATAACATATAATTACTTGCAGCAGTAGATTCAATGTTGGCTTGTTCATCTGTTGGTTGAGTGTTTGGTGAAATTGGTGGTGTTGTTAGTTGAGTGTTTGGTGCAACTGGTGGTATTGTTGGTTGAGTGTTTGGTGTAACTGGTGGTGTTGTTGGTTGAGTGTTTGTTGCAACTGGTGGTGGCGTTGGCAATTTGTCCTTTGTAACAACTGTTGCTGTTGTTGAGCCATTTGATCTTGGTGTCTGTGATTGTTGTGGAGTAGAGTCAACTTCATGATTACTTATAACTTTGTCTCTTCTCTTGCTAAGACCATCTAGCCACATACGTTTACCTACACACGCTTTTGGCCTTGTCATATCTGCAAGATTACGATAATCATAAATAAACCTGGTTAAGACCAAATAAAATGGAAGTATTTTATAACAAAGAGAGAATCAAGTTTTCAAACCAAGAACTATATATAACCTCAAATAGTGTAAGGTGTAAAATTAAAATTTAAGACACATTATATAGTGCATGCTATAAAATTAAAAGTTAAAACATAAGCAATAAAAGATTACATACAGTTGAACAAAACATATCATTTACAAACTTACAAGCATGTGGAAACTTAAAAATCAAATTCCATTTCCTTTCCACTAGATGAAGATTCGAATTCTAATTCATCATCTTCAATGTCATCATCCTCATCATCTATAAAGTCTTCTTCATTCTTCCCCTAATCCTGCGGCTGCAAGTAGACCATCTTGGTCAAGTTCCAAATCGATAGTTAATAAAATTGGCTCATATTCCTCTTCATCTTCTTGGTAAAAATCTTCCGTCACACTTGGTTGTTGGTCAACAAATCTCCTAAACTTTGTCTTGATGACATTCCACCAATCGCTTCTTTCTCTCTTTCGAGACGGGGTGGTTGAATTGTAAACTTGTTGAGCTTGTACTGCCAATACAAAGGGATCATTTATCTGAACAGAACATCATTAAAATTTGTCAAATTATTATTATTATTATTATTATTATTATTATCTATTAACCTTAGATCCTTAGAAAAGTCTACTTTGCCTATAAATTAGTTGTGTAAACCTCATTCCTATAGTTTACCATAGAGCTTTGAAGAAATCAATACTTTAGCTTTCCAATCTAGTACTAATAATACCCTTAAATAAACCTTCTACAAATGTTATCTTTACTCTTGAGTCTTGATCATTTAAGTTTCTTATATTTTGTGAACAGGATTGGGTGCAAGTAATGCTTTGATTGCTTATATATGGATATATCTATGGGGTTTGTTATTTAAAATCAACCCCAACTTGGATATACATGTGTTAGTTTTATTCTTTATAGCCCATTCAATAGCACTCGAGGCCCAGTTTAATTTAAAATACCTACGAATACATCTCTTCAGTTATTGTGCCAAATTACGAAAGAATGGTAGTAAAGAAATCATTATATTGGAAAATTGAAAATACTAGGCTTTTAGGTGCATCAAGTGTCATGTGGCTTCACTCATTATAAACAACTCAAACTTAATACATGTGAGTCATGTTAATATGACCCAGTCCGAAAGCAAGTACAACGTTTGTCGTCTTCACCGGTTTGATTGTATCTCTACGCATTTTGACACATGCTCTCTAACTATTAATTAAATTAATGAGCCTATAAATTAATTTTATGAAATGAAATTGTCATATGATAACACCCTGTTTCTGGAACCTTTTGAGGGCACTAATAATACCCTTCCTTGTGCTTCTAGTTCTCTCTTGCAGCCTGCCCATCCAATTTTTGAAAACTTGGGATGAGGAAACAAGATGGGCTGATCCCAAACCTATATTTGACAACTTTTGTGTAAAATGAGGAAGCACAAAATCGGTTGAAAACAAATTAGTCTGAACAGTCTAATTCAATTCCAAAGGCGCAACCAAACTTGCAGCCAACAATCTTTTTTTAAATAAAAAATATTCTATCTTCGGTATTTAGGAATTCTAAAAGTCCGTTACAAAAAGTTACACATCCCTAAGGTAAATTCAAAATCAAAGGGGGTATGACAGACGACAATCTAGCAATCTATCTTTCCACAAGATGAACCGATTAACTAACAGGTAAGATTAAGCTTAATAAAAACACTCTGCAATCCAACTTTTTCACAAGATAAGCCAGGAAATTAGAATATTCAACAAAGATACAGGTCATTGATAACCTAATGGAACAGTCTTATCTTAATTTTACATTGTACATATGCCTTGTCTTATTATCATCAGCCAATGTTTGAGAACTAATGAATGATATGCACACATAGAACCCAAAGGGGTTGAACAAAGCAGATCTTATGCCAAAATCATGAGAAAATGGAACAGGCTCTTCCCTTTTTATGACTAGATCAAAATGAATTCTTATCGGCCCATGTTAGACTAATCAACTTAACTGTAGAATATATTACAGACCAACCAATTGAAGCTTGTGTTCGTCAATTCAATATAATTAACTTCACAGAAAATACTCTTAATTCTTGTTTTAAAGCAAAAGACGAGATTAGAGGTTTAAGGATATTAGGTCTGAAAAATGAAGAAGAACAAGAAAAGAAAGATTATCGTCAGGAGGGATGACCACGCTGCTAAGGAGGTGCGCCATTGTTTTCGTCTTCGGCCAGTAGTCCGAGTTTTTCTTTAGCCCTAAACTAAGATCCACGACACGCACAGTTGATTGAGAAGCAAAATCGGGAATTCATGGTTGCATTTGAGAAGAGATGGACTTTGGGATGGAAATTGAGAAGAAAAATCGGGAGCTATGGTTGCAATTGAGAAGATGGATTTTGGGGATTTTCAATCTGATAGAAAGAACGAACACAATCCGTCTTATCTGATAGAAAGAACGAACACAATCCGTATGTTGGGGATGGAACGATTTTGGGGATTTTATTTGTTTTAACCTCAATTTAGTCTTATTTCTTTTCTTCTTTTTTTTGTTGATATAGTTGGAGGGAATTTTTGGTGGGAAACTAAAATACTGAGACGGACTATATCCGTCTCTAATCCATCTCTAAAAATAAGGAGGGAATTGGAGACTAATATTTGGAGGGAAAATAAAAGTCTGAGACGGAAATTTCGGTCTCTAATCCGTTTCAAATATAAATATTTATTTCTTTTTTTAATTATTAATCTAAGACGAGCACAGTTGGTTTCAAATCTGTTTCAAAAACGAGTTTAATTTTTTTTTTAAAAAATACCTACTTTTTGAGACGGTTAAATCCGTCTCTAATCTATCTCTAAAATTTGAAATGATGCTTGTGGTTTCAGAATCTATCTCAGTTTTTTACTTCCAAAACATGTCGAGACATAGCAAAATTTCGGTTTCTAAGTCCGTCTCAAATTATTAGAATTAGAGACGGAATTTAGTCCGTCTCTAAAAATTGGTTTCAGTTGCCCAGTATTCTAGTAGTGAGTGTCCTTGTCTTAGTGACTAAATATCTAAGTCTGCTGGGCTTGAAGAGGGTAAGAGTGTCCTAGTTTAGGCAACCTAATTCTTAGTAGATTTTCTACTTATTGAAGTAGAAAAGTGAAGTAGGAGTTGTTCAGTCTCCGAACCACTTAAAACTCTCTTGTGTCATTTACTTTTTGTCATTTACATTCTGTCATTTATAATTAATGTGATTAATGTTTGTGATGAATGGCTAACTTCAACATGAACTAAATTCAGAACTGAGATCTAAATAAATATTTAAAGGGAGTTTTCAAACTAATATTCCGCTGTGCAAAATTGATATTGACTAAGCAAATTTCTTGGTAATATTCTTTAATCGTATTTAAAGTCTTTAGATCTATTCAATCCCCCCTTCTAGATCTCCATTGTGCCTCTAGGAAATAACATAATGCAGCAGAAAGTAAGTGCTGAAAGTAAATGACACAAGAGATTTTAAATAATTCGGAGCACATATATCTCCTAGTCCACTCTTATACTCCTTGAGTAGGTATAATCCACTAAGGATGGGGTGATCACTAAGATCTGTTCACTAAGAACAGTTATAATAATTGAATCACAAAGATTCCTTCAAGTCACTAAGACTTGATTACAAAAGGTCACTAAGATCAGCTTATTCACAAATATAATTAAGTGTTTGAGGTGATTCTAAGTTGCTTTAAGATTAACACTGAATGGCTTAATAACAGAACAATATGTTCAGAATCGTAGTGTAGGAGCTTTTTGACATGGCAATAATTCGACTTTAGATCTTTTTATTGTGTACTATTGGTTTGAATTTGCTTGCCTTTTATAGACCTTCCTTGATATCTTCCCGTTGCAAAGTTACCGTTGCTCCATTTAGAGTTGGACACTTGTAGATCTCTGATTGTTGACTTCTGATAAGATGTGTCAACTTTAGGCCTTGTTACATCGCTTTCAATGTCCTGTCAGGTACAGAAGCAATCACATGGGTTCTGTCCTTTGGCAAATATAGTTGTTGGGCACATTTTCAAATGCCCTTTTTCTTAACCTTAAGTGTTTTGATGAAACATTTTAGGATCTTCACTCTACGAAGTTCGACTTGTCAGCCCTTGTCAGATATGAGGAACTCTAAGATTTCTCCTAATCGTAGAGTTGAGTTCGTAGAGTATCCTGTCTTGGCAGACTCTACGTTTTACACTTGATTTCAGTGTACTCTACGATGCTTCTTCTTAGTCTTGAAAGACTAAGTCTTCATCTTTTCTTAGCTTGATAATCTTCAACTTAGCTCTGATTCTTCGATCATTGATTGTACTCAACGAACTCTGAGAGTTTACCTTGGCAGTTCTTCAAACTTAGAGTACTCGTAGTTGTAGCTCTACGATCTTCAGGCAAATAATCAGCAAGATGTACGATCTTCAGTTACTCCCTTATATTGCTTTGCGATCAACTTTAGCTTAAGTTCTATACAAAGCATTCACTCTATGAAATAGACCAACCTAACAAGTTTGATCTCTAAACTAAGTCTTTTTACATCAATTTTATTTTAAAGATTGCACAAAAGCTACTAGATACAAATATACATTAAACTAATTAAAAATATAAACTAATAATGAAAGATCAATCTAGGAATTCGAATCCACTAACAACATTAATAACAAGTTATTTTTCCTTTTTTTATTATTTTTTATATAACTCTAACCATACCACTGACTAAATGTACAACGTTCGGAAAATAAATTAATTAAAATCCCCTTCTTTTTTTCTTTGCTTTTCTTTAGTTGTTTCTAGTACATGGAGATATCTTTATTTTCTCACTCTCTTGAACTTTCCCTTTTTAATTGATCTGATTTAGGTACCCATTTTACATCTAGCTAATGCATTTTATTGTTGATTTATTTAGAATTAAATTTTAAGTTTTTTGGGGGTTTTATTTTTCTGGGATGCTAGAATAATAGTAATGGTTAGTGTGAAAGAATGGGTAATGGTGGTGATGAACAAGGTCAATATGATGTGGGGTGGGGTGGGGTGGGGTGGGGGTGGGGTTTGAATTGGTCATGAACTTAAATTGCTTATTTTTTAATTTTTTGTAGTTGACTTAAGTATTAAAAAATAAAAGAAAATAATTATTTATTTTTTCTTAATTAAAATGCCATGCAATATGTCACATCAACATTGGTTAAATATCATATTTCATATAAGATGTCATCTAATTGTTGGTTAATCATAGTTCACTATTAGTTAGTTTCAGGGGTACTTTTTATCCAATTATAATAGTTGAAAGATTTTCTGCGGAAAAAAAAATTGAGTTTAAAAATGGTTAGTTCAGAGGTTTTTCAAGCCATTAAATCCTTAAAAAAGTCTATATCGACATTCGTAAAGAAAACATTTTAGGTTGACCTTAGATAAGACAAAAACTTATCTTAGGTCACTTTTTATTTATAGGAAGAAGAAATTTTATTAAAATAATATATAATCCGAAAGATTTGGATTACAATTAATACAATAACCAAAACAATAGAACAATAACTGAAAAATCGATAACCAAACCAAAGATTACCCAATTGAATGATACACTCAGCAACCCCAACACAACAATAAAAAGAAAAACAAAATACCAAACACCCAACAACATGAAAAGGAACAAAAACACCCAACAACAATATCATTAAAACCTTCAATCTTCCAAAGAAAAAATTGAATTGGCCACCAACTTGTTGCAGCCCCAATTTGTTCAGCGCTATCAGCCCACCTCTCGGTTTGGAATGAAGATCGGGAATGAATAGGCACATAACAAGTTAACAGAATACTTGTTAAGCAACATAAGCATTGAAACTACAATATGCCTAGCCTTGAGTAAGAATTTGTTAAATCAGAATCTAATAATTTCTTCATTGTTTCCAAGCATAAACCATATAACAATAACTGAAAAATCGATAACCAAACCAAAGATTACTCAACTGAATCATACACTCAGCAACCCCAACCCAACAACAAAAAAAAGAACAAAATACCAAACACCCAACAACATAAAAAGAAACAAAATACCAAACACCTCACAACAATATCATCAAAACCTTCAATCTTCTAAAGATAAAATTGAATTGGTCACTGTTAGAGTCTGCATGATTATTGTGATGATTTAATTTGATGATGAATGTGATTAACGTATAAGTATACCAATAGATTATGTGCAGTCCTTAATAATGATTTGTTGATCTAATATACAAAGACTTAGAATAGAAAAGACCAAACTTGTTAGGTTGATCTCATTAAGTTGATCTGATGTATGGTTAATAGGCTTAAGTTATAAAGTTAGTCTACCAAAATTGTAAAGTAAAGATGACAAATCGCAGACTTAACTCCTTGTTCGTAAAGCATCGGATAGATCGCAGAGCCTTTGCATCTATCGTAAAGTTCACACCCCAATTCGCAAAGATAAATTCGTAAAGTGAACAGGATCGTAAAGCCAAAAAAAGTTCACCAAGCTAAGACTGAACGTAGAGTGCTTTAGAAAATCGTAAAGTAAAAGAAGAAAGAATCGTAGAGCCAGCTCTAGAATCGTAAAGCAGATCTTTGTAGAGCTAGGAGTAGAGTTCATTCGTAGAGATCAAGCCTTATCGTAAAGCTATCTTCAGAACGTAAAGCAAACATTATGAACTCCCATATTCGTAGAACAATTAAGTCTGACAAGAAGACTGACATGAGAGCGTTACTGATTGAAGGTCCCGATGTATTCACGAAATATCCTTAGTCTGAATCGAAGAAAATCAGAGGATGTGTCTACCAGCTAGTTTGCTGATAGCGACAACTCAATGAGGTTAGGTGAAAAAGCAGAGTGATATGACAGGCAAGCAAAAAAGAAGCTGACACATGGACATAAAAGTTAACATCAAATCTCAGGATATTTGAAGCATTAAATGCACCAACGAGAACTTAGAAACGGGAAGAAACTCAGGCAGATTATAAAAGGCAACAGGGATCCAAAACTCAAGTAACAAACAACAATTAAAAAAAGTCTAAACTCTGTAGAAGCAAAAAGAATATACTCTACAATTTGAATATCTAATTCAAGCTGTTAAGTACATTGATAAGAGAAGCTTTAACGTCAACTTAGTAGCACCTCTCAACAACATTCTTACAATTGTTCGTTCTGGTCTTAGTGACCACAGAGATTCCAAGTCTGATGGGCTTGAAAAGTACTTAGTGTAGTAAGTTGTTCTAAGTCTGTTGGGCTTGAAAAGGGTAAACTATCCTGATCAAAGTGATCGATATTCTTAGTGGATCTCCTACTTATTGAAATAGAAGAGTGGTGTAGGAGTTTGTTTAGTCTCTTAGCCACTTAAAAATCTCCGTGTCATTTACTTTCTGTTTTAATTACATTCCGGCCTAGTACTTATTTTTATTGTGTGGCTTAAAATCAAATCTAAATCTAGAACTGAGATCCTACCAATCTACAAGGGGATTTTCCAAAAGCACATTCCGTTGTGCTTAATTTAATTTTGTTCAATAAATTATCTTGGACAATAAACATTTAAGTTTTTAGATTTTATAGAGATCTATTCAAGATCCCCTCCCTCTAATGATCTCCTAAGTGCCTCTGGGAAACAAACAGCCACCAACTTTATTGTAGCCCTAATTTGTTCAGACACTATGCTGCCCACCTCATCGGCCTTTGGAACAAAGAATCTAGGGAAAGAATAGGCATCATAACAAGTTAAACAGAATACTTGTTAAGCTACATAAGCATTGAAACTGCAATAAGCCTAGTCTTGAGTAAGAATTATTAAATAAGAAATCCAATAATTCCTTCATTATATTTCCAAGCATTAACTGGATAAGATGCCCACTGCATGATCTGCTTGGAATAAATTCATGTTTCTTTCCTACTACTGATCTCAAAGCACCATTGCGCTAATACTGGAAAACAAATCCGACTTCCCAGAGAGCTGACCCATACATTGGTAATAAATTTAATGATTAAACTATCCATCCTGAAATCAGGAATTGTCACCAACATGCTTATGATCCTGTACCTTTAGATAAAATATCCACACAAACCTATCGAATGTCGTTCAGGATTACCATCATATAAGAAGATAATCTCCAACAGAACATCTCCACAGTTATATTATTTATGAGGCAAATACATCACCGAGAAACCCCAACTAAACCATTATTAACAAACAATAAACACAACACAGTCTCCCTTGATCACAACCAAAAAACAACCATACCAACAGAAAAAACCACACCACGGAACAGATCCCAGCTACAGAAGAAACTCCTCCAACACAACTACAAAAGAACCATTATTGCAAGATATGCATAAAAGGAGCAACAACCTATCTAAACACAAAATAGAAAACACCCCAAGAAGACTCCATCCAAATCCTTGAAACTCCCACTTCACCAAGATGTACCCAAAGAAATAGTTTGAGAGAAAATCAACATCACAACACTTAACGATCATAGAACAAAATCTCCCTCAAATAAGCAGAAAACACCAACACCAAAACTACATGATATCAATCTTCACATAACTCTTCCAAAAAAAAATCCCACTATCTAAGTATAATAAAATAACAAAATCATACAGAGCATCATCCCAATCACACGACCTCGAAAAAAAACTTCACCTCCACAACTAAGAACTCCCACTCACCAAGATCTAGCCCAGGAAAATTATAGAAGAAGGAAAGAGAGAACACACTTACAGAACACAACATACAAATCGCACAAAACTCTCCTCAAAACCAAGCCAGAAATACTGTGACAACCCCCAAATGCGGGTCTCAAAATAACCCGGATTCGGTCATACACGATCACAATACAAACATTCACCATCCAACAACATACAATAACTTAAATGCGGAATATAACGAACATATGTTGTTCAATTTCAAAAGGTGTTACTAGTTCCCAAGATACGGATAACCTTAATACATAACACAACAACATTAACACCTAAATGGTAAATCAGGGTTCAAATTTACATAATAAGCAAATTAAAACTAAGCATAAAATAAAAGCCAGCTAACGTGAAGCCTTATCACCTTCATCTTTTCTTTACCCTTGCCCTTCCTTGAAGACTCGGGTTTAACTGCATATGAAAGTCTGATGTAGCTTTATAGCAAGGCGATGAGCAACGAGTTTTGCCTCGAGCAAGTTTAAAAACTATGACAAATAAAGGATATTATCATGATGAATGGAATATAGAAAAAAAAAGAATATCAACAATATAAATAACAGAAGCAAAGTACGATTATTGCTTTTAGAACAATTGATAGTCAAGTTAGACTCTTGAACAAGTAAACTTCCAAAGGAGTCAATAGTCTTAGTTGACCCTCTGGTTACTGGCTACAGAAATAAGTACTTGAAGGGGATCAGCCTCCGGCGTTACGCTATGTGTATGCATCAACATTTAACTCTGTTGTTTGCTACCTTATATCCTGGTACCTGGGTGTACTCCCCGTTAATTTTTCTTTTTTTTGTTATCTTTATTTTGTCCCCCTATAATAAATGGGGGTTGTCCATTTAAGTCTAAGAATCCTTACCATCGATTGTGTTTTTGGTCGGATAGCTTTTATAAATTTTCACGTACTTGCCATGACCGAACAAGGAATTCAGACCGTTAACCATGAATAGTTCACACTAATTTCTGAACTTAAAATAAATCATTCTACGAATTCAAATATGCACGAGTGCGGAAATGTGTCAATAAAATTACAACAAGACGTGGAATGATTTTAAAAGTAATTAACACCACTTAAAGTCATGCTTGGAGATAAGATTCAAGCTTAAAGAATAACTTGCAACAATATAGTACCTTTTTGCACGAATTAAAAATAATAGCATAAGGTTTAGAAATTTGCTCAATTATAATAAAGTTAAGTATGATAGAACTTTGCATTCAATATACCCTGAAAGAATGGAAGTTAGGGAACTTGCATGATCTGCCTCAGCTACAAGTAATTCCTAGCTTTAACTATATTGGCCTTGGAAGAATCCTAACATTGAATAACGTTCGATCTACCAATTAGTACTGCGTAGTTGGTATATCGATTGACGCTTACTTATGCTAATTATTTAACAAATTATAAGCAAATCACATAGCACACATAAGTTAATAAACTAATCGTAAATCCTATAAGACACTTAATATTATCCAATCCTTGATAATATTTAATTCACCTCTTTGGTATTAATTAGTCCACTAATAACCACTTTTATTCGTTTTACTAATGTTATTAACTTCTTAATAATATTTTAATCATCCAATAATACTTTAATCTAATATTATATGAATCTCTTAATAATATTTTAATTCTCATATCATTCTAATAATATTTCTTAATCTAATATTATTAGCCATTTTTAATAACATCTTCAATCATTTAATTAATTCTTAAAACAAAATTATTTATTTACTCATTCAATAATATTTCCAGTGAAGTTTTAACCCTTAATATTTCCTTTGTTTACTAAAAAATATCGAATTCTTATATTACAAATATCATAGTAATATTGTAATTAATAAGTTATTAAGGAAGAATAAAACAATTTTATTCTAATTGTTTTTATACCCTTTATTAAACAGACTCACTTTACTACCCATAAAATGTCTATAAATATTATTTCTTCATTAAATATTACCAAATATCCCCCTCAATAGTTAGTAATATATAATATTAGGAGTTACCCAAGCTTAAAAATCACATTTTTCCCTTATTTATAGACATCATTTAACCATTTATTTTCTTTTTAACCATAACTATAACATTATTATGAAAAATAGCAAAATAGGCTCTGAAAATTATTATCCCTCTGGATCTGGATAAGTATATGATCCAACAAATGATCCACCAATTTTCCTGGAATTTTAGAATAGTGATTTTACTTATATTTAAAGTCACCCAAAACCTTTGAATTCTTGTTACATTTTTCATATATCGAGTTTTGCTCAGAAAATTCTGAAATTTTCAGGGTACACTCTCATACTATACATAAACATAACTGTAAACAATTTCATATGTTTTCAAAGGTATAGCACAGTGAGGAAATCCGGGTATTAAATATTTAGGAGTCCTTCAACGGTAAAAGCCATTACATCAAAAACTACACATACCGAAACGTGTTCGTTCTTTTTCCTACTTGTAGATAACTTCTTAATGGTACCTTTCTGTGATTTTTTCCAGATTTTTTAAAAGATTTAGTAACTGGTCGAAACAACCTTTGGGAATAAACGAAGGACAGCAAGCCCTTTTAGGGTGTTTTTAAAGTTTTTAAGTTTTATAGGTGGACTGTTTTGGGTGAAAATAGCCCCCCAAGGCTTCAAAAATTATTGGATTTATGTTCTACCACTTAGGATTACTAGCTAACTCATGGATCTAGCACCCTCCTCTCTTCGTTACGGATCACAAATCCAAGTTGTAGATCTCAAGTTATGGGTGAGCCATAAGTGAAGAATAATTGCATAAGGTTTATTACCCTTTAAGAACATAAGATTCCTTTTCTTTCCTTTGAATCTCCAGTTCTAACACTCAAGAGGATTAGATCTATTACATAGAAGCAATGGAATATCTAATGATTCTTGAAGTCTTAGAACAAAATCTCCTCAAAAACCTATAAAAATAACAACAAAGTTAAGAAAGAAGAAAGATGATTTAGGGTTTCACACCCTTGAGCTTTGTAGCTACTCTCCCGCCTTGATCTACCAAAAGAAGGTGCTATGAACTTGGGATGCATGAACTATGCTAAATCTCACTCTCTTTTTCTCTCAGAGCTCTCACTTGTGGTGTTCTTGCTTGGGAGAAATGAAAGAAGGAGATGAAAAGAAGAAATGAACTTGAAATGAATGAAAGGATAGAATACTTTGCAATAATAAATTGCGTAAAATTAGAATTCATGCTATTTATCCCATCCACATCTTTCGTTACCCATTGGATATAAGATTTCACCTTAATCCCATCCATTTTAGCCTTAAATCTTATCTTTAAGTTGTGCTAATTTAATTGTTCCCTCCACCAATGGGAGCTTGAATCAACCTTGTCCCCTATTGTGTAATATGGTACCAAATAAAGCAAGTTGATTGCCATAAATTTCATGCCTTAAAAGGCTTAATAGGTGTAATATACATTGAGTTTAAACAATTTTAATATGTATTACCACCTAATTGTTTATTTTCGGGTTTCTATTTCCAATCTTATGGAATTTAATTACTTACACATTTCTCTTATATACTTGTAACCTAATTAGGCTAATAAAATCCAAATCTATATTTAATGCAATATTGGATCATTTTAATTTAACCCAATGATTTGGATTAATTAATTTGCCACAGGCTATTAATTACTACACACCCCTGATCAAAATAAATACATTGGTCCTTAGTTCCTTAATTTAATAAATAACGCTTAATCAATTCGAGAAATTGATTACTAATTGAATTATTAAAATTTTATTCATATCAATTGTGACAATATTCTCATTAATTAATACTTTTATTAATTAATTTACTCAATTCAATATACTAAAGTATATTCAATTTTACTTGCATGATTAATTAGTAACTACTAGTATCCATTTTAGATTGATATTTAAACCTTAAAGGGCTTGTTCACTAATTGAACTATCCTAATCAGTGACCCCCTTTACTCAACTAAAACCAATTCATCACCTAGTCATGTAGGCTACCAAGGCACACAAAAGGTTTCAAAATAAGCACACAAATACTAACGCATTAAAAATTTAATTTAATATTTAAATTAATAATGACGTTTAAAATTCACCCAGGGCACTACATAATACTATCACACCCAAAATAAGAACCCCAATAGATGATTCCAATTTCAAATAATTCTTTAAAAAAGAGCATCTCAATCTTATTAATTATGCAACAAAAATCATACAAAACTAAACTCACAATAAAACAACTCCACCCAAATGTTACTCTCTGAAAAAGTAAGTAATGCCCTCCTCAAGCCAATTATATTTGATGTAAGAAGCATTTACTTTGTAATCTTTATTCTAATATTACTAAGAGAATAAAAGGCATATTTTTAACCATGTTTTAATTGGTTGAATTAATAAATGTGATGAACCCATAGTTTTTTCGAATAAGCAATGCGTTTAGAATCATGATGAGATCATGCTAGTGAGATCTAAATTCAAGAAAAGCTCAAAAACTAAATTGGTTCCCTAATCGTTGGATCACCAATATTGGGATTACTGATCCGGATAGATTAGTACATACTATGCTTGATCTTTAGAAGATGATGATTGATCTCATAATCATTTTGTGTGAAAGTCACTAAAAAGCAAGTATGTAGGTGCTTATTAGAGAATAAGTTCACTGAACGTGACTCAGCATTAAAAGAACCCTAATGGAGTTTTATTCACAACTGTCAATAGGGAAGTTCTTATTTCGGTTCAGTGATAGTTGTGCAAGTGATTCCTTGGACTTGAGATCATCATAGTACCTTGTGTATGTTAAGTTATACTTTGTCATATTCCTTAATACCTTTAGGGTTATGTCATTGGGTATGTACGGTGTATAAATAAAGTAGACACGGAGGTAGGTGAATGATCGAGAAAAGGATCTAACCACTTCTGATAATATAAAAGGGAGAGAGGAATGTCCTATGGCGATTTGATAAATGACAGCTCAAAAAAATCCCTGGCCCAGGGTTTTGAATGAAAATTAGAAAGGATTTTCTAATTTACATTAATTCGGAAAGTTGTAGTGTAGTCGTTGTGCATTCTTAAAATCGAAAGGCATATGATTTAAATAAAATAAAACTTGTCAGAGTAAATCCATGTCTTTTATTTAATTGAGACCTTCGTATGGTAGAAGAAGGGATTGAATTGTATACGATAACTATCTACTGAATAGGATCTATGTGATTAAACATTGATTTCTTATTATTTCGGGATAGATCATGATTACATTATCGTAAGGGGTGGGGTCCCTCATGATGTAGAATAAATATTATTTATTTATGTTTTTGAATTAAAGGAGTTTTAATTCATTATAAATAAGATTAGAATTGTTCTAAATTTATTTATTTCTACTACCCGTACGCATAATATTGGAAACCTAAAGGGTCACACCGCACAAAAGCATAATAGTATATTAGAAAAAATTGGCTTAATGATAATAAATTTAAGTATTTTATTTATTAGTTGAATAAGATTGAAATGGACGTAATATTTATAATGATATATTTGGAGAAATATTGAATTATAAATTAATCAAAGAGAAATCTTAATTATTATTTATTATCATTAATATTCTTAATTTAATTAAGAATTAATTTAAATGAAATGTTAAATATCAGTTAAATTAAATGCAAAAGGTGGGCTACAGCTAATAACAATGTGTTAGTTGCTTTTAAATGCAAAACATGTGGGTTAGGAGAATATAATGTTAACTACTTAACATATTATGTAAGTATTATTCTTGGTAGTATACTTTTGAATTAGGGTTTTCCTAATTCATCTAACCTAGCATTTATTGCACTTTGAGAAAGTGCTAGCCTCACATATAATGAAAGAGTTCTTGATGAAGAAGTTCTTATTATTCTTAAGAGTTAGGAATAAAAGATTTTAATTGGATTAGAGGCATCCAAGATGTTCTAGGAAATCAAAATATTGTGTCTTGTATAATCATTCTTGGTGGATTACCTCTAGAGTTGCTACATACACTTTGTAGCTAGGTGTTTAATTCAACGAACAAAAGATTGGAGGAGCTTGAATGAAATCAACTAAACAATTGTAGATTGGAGAAGAAGCTTGAAGAAATCAAGAAGAGGAGTAGATCTTGTAGCGGTGTTCAAGAGTTGAGTCATCAAAGGTATTTTCACTTGTTATTCTCTTCTTCAATTGATAGCTATGCATAAGGTGATTCATGGATAAAGTTGCAAAAATTTTAATTTCTATTTTACGTTGCGTATTACAATTAGATTGATGATTTTGCAAACTTACACTCTCTACCTTAAGAACATGAGAACTACCCATTCACCACTACAAAATCCACCCACGAAAAGCACCAATTAAATCTCGACAGTCTCCATTCTGCACCAAATAGCCAAATTAAGCATAATACAAAATATACACACATCGCACCACAAATACTAAAAAACCCCCCTACTATGACATCGTCCCTCTAAGCACGTTTAGGGATACCCACACCTTAATGAATAATTACCCCCAAAACTACACTAACACGTCAACAAAACATACACCCAGATGCTCTATGTAACACCCCTTCCAACACTCTTATCCAAAGATCAAATTAAGGAACTCTTCAATTCACTTAGACATATCTCAAATTTTTTAGGTCATTTACTCAAAACTACGTGGTTTTGATTAAAAAGAGATAAAAAAGCTATTTTAAACTAATTCTAATCTTACATATCTGTTTTTCTACATTAGACAAATCAACTGTACTTGGATTGAAAAAAAAATATCTTTGGACCAAACAATCCATAATTAGGCACACAAATATGTCTCTCTAGAACATCATTTTTATCTCATAGATTCTTCATTTTTATATTCTCGTCTCTTCCATTAAAAAAAAATTCTTAAAGGTGGAGCAACCAACGTATCAGTGCAACGATTACACTTTAAACTATTATCCCTATCAAAGATACACAACGCACCACATTATGTTATAGCATTTACCTGAACATACTCTTATGTACTTTTGATGTGTCAACAAAAAAAAAAATAAAATAATGCCGATCAGCCACAAAACTTTTGGGTCCAACTCCATTTCCAGGTTATTGTGGAATGAATTCATCAAAAAAAAAATTTTTTTTTTTGATCATTAAAATATAAAATATCACTTTGACTTATATAAGTTTAAAACAAGTGTGAATGTTTGTTTTGACAAATAATGAACTTATAAGTTGAAAATAAAATTGAAAAAATTACTAAAAATTGCCATTAATAAAAAATATGTTTCCGTTCCAACGTTTTATCATAAAAATCATCATTATAATATTAATGAAAAATATTTAAAAAGAACCATAACTTCCAATATCCATGAGTTTTTCTTTGTTTTCTTTTTTTTGACATAATATCCACGAGTTTTTATTATTATTATTATTTATTATTATTATTATTATTATTATTTTTAATTATAATAATAATAATAATAACTCGTGGATATTATGTCAAAAATATCCACGAGTTATTATTATTATTTGTTTATTATTATTATTATTATTATTAATTATTATTATTATTATTTCTACATTTTGAGACTTGCATAACTCAAAATAATTAGAAGAAAACAAAACTTTAAAAGAAATATTGAGGAAAAGTATTATCCGATGAATGTAAAATAGTAACTATTATTTTTAAAATTTAAAATACAGATTAAAAAACTAAAATAAAAAATAGAATGGTGGGAGAGAGAGGTAGAAGAGAGAAGGCGAGAGAGAGGAGAGAGAGGAGATATAAAAGAGGGATATTAGATATAATTTTGAAAAAACAAATAAAGGGTAGAATATTTTATTATATAGTTGGTCAACATCTTATTTAAAATGACTTATAAGTTATTTTTTTTAAGAAATAAAAAAATTATTTACTTTTCAAAACAATTTATACGTGAATTTTCATTAATTAAAAATTAAGTCATTGTCGAACATTCAAATAGTAAAAAATGACTTATAAATTGATTAACAACTGATAAGTCATGGCCAAACCGGCCCCCAAGAGGAGAGCGAAAGTGCTTTATTTTTATATTACAAAAATTTTTACGGAGTGATATCCTATGGAAGCATTTTTACAATTGGTTTTTTCCCCTAAAACCGTGAGGCCAGGTTCCATGTGTACCAAAACGTTAGTCATAGTAAGTATGTATGTTAAATTAATTGGAC